>OZ024712.1:2318628-2744356 GCA_964016945.1 Microplitis deprimator | reverse complement strand
TCGCTTGTGACCAGATAAATCAACCAAATAAATTTCAAGTGAAACTTGTGTACAGAAATAGCGAACAGGTGCAGACGAAAAGGCGACTGGAAAGTCGTTGCTGTCAGAGTTAAATGTTAATATAAAATAATAATGATTATAATAAATTTGAAAAAAAATTAAATGAATAAGAAATAAGAAATGAGGACTACTGTGAAAAATTTGAGGAGTGAACGCGGATTTAAATTTACTCCAAAAAAAAGTTTATTTTAATACAGTCGACTACCCGTTATAAGCATCTTCCCCTCAATCGGCAGGTACTGAATCCAAACAGCCCCCACTTGACCACTTTTTTGAGTTTAGCAGACATCCGGTTATAAGCCTCCGTTAAAAATCCATAAATTATAAACTAACAGAAGGAACAAAATATATAAATTAATTATGAAAATTTACTATCGATCTTTCGCGGGTAATAATTTTATAAATATTAAGTTAAAAATTATTTATTGATGATAATTGTAATTATTAATTACAATTAAAGCTTCTGTTACAATTTAAAAGTTTTATTGAGCATTATGTTGATCAATAACAATTATTATTATTATTACTGTAATTAATACCGTAGTCATTATTATTTTTTACATTACAATTATTATTTGTGTAAAAAGATAAGTATTTATTTTAGCGCATAAGCACTAGAAAAATCGGGACACTGGCGCATGTGACAGAACGTAAATTTGACGTTTGAAATGATATAAAATACACAGGCTTATAACGAGTAGTCGAGATCAAAACTAAACGCACGGTGGGAAGACTGAAATTACAAGAAAAATTATGATACTGGTTAGCAGACATTTAATAATTTTTGGATTTCTTTTCAAAATTCATTATAAAAAAAATATTTAAAAAAATTGCACTTGTAGTTTTTTAAATTTTCTATAAGTGCATATTTTTATTTTTTTTTTTTTGTGATTTAGTTGATGAAAAAAAAAATCCAAAAATTATTACACGTTCGCTAACTTCAAGATCATAAAATTATATACTGGTTAGCAAACGTTTAATAATTTTTGGATTTCTTTTCAAAATTCATTATAAAAAAAATATTTTAAAAAATTGCACTTGTAGTTTTTTAAATTTTCTATAAGTGCATATTTTTATTTTTTTTTTTTTGTGATTTAGTTGATGAAAAAAAAAATCCAAAAATTATTACACGTTCGCTAACTTCAAGATCATAAAATTATATACTGGTTAGCAAACGTTTAATAATTTTTGGATTTCTTTTCAAAATTCATTAGAAAAAAAATATTTTAAAAAATTGCACTTGTAGTTTTTAAAATTTTCTATAAGTGCATATTTTTAGTTTTTTTTTTTTGTGATTTAGTTGATGAAAAAAAAAATTCAAAAATTATTACACGTTCGCTAACTTCAAGATCATAAAATTATATACTGGTCAGCAAACGTTTAATAATTTTTGGATTTCTTTTCAAAATTCATTATAAAAAAAATATTTTAAAAAATTGCACTTGTAGTTTTTTAAATTTTCTACATGTGCATATTTTTAGTTTTTTTTTTTTTTGTGATTTAGTTAAAAAAAAAAATCCAAAAATTATTACGTTTGCTAACTTCATGATCATGAAAAATTTCTCATCCCCTAGACCAGGCTTATAACGGGTAGTCTACTGTACTAAAAATCCAAATCTCAGTGAAATAAAAACCAGACTACTCCGAAATCATTCAGGTAAAAATAAAAATTTCCCATTTACTCCTCATGCGTAGTAATTTTTTCTTTAAACCCCGAAACTCCCGTGGAATTCGGATTTCGATAAGATCCGTAATCACTCCCGATTTTTTTTCCGTACATATATACACATACATATACATATATATAAATTCTACTCACACTGCAGTTTATATTCCTTTTACTTATTTATTTAAATTTTGTCTCGTCGCATTGACGCCAGGCTCTCTGGTAAACGAGGCGTGTCCTCGCGAACGACACGTCTTCGCTAATTGCAACCTGGCGAACGATTAATGCGTCGTATAAAAAAAAAACACACACACACACGCAACATACTGAAAAAATGAGATAAAGTTTAGTATACATGCAGTATAGAGTAGATGCGTTAGCAAAATAAGTAAAAAGACAGTGAATAAGTAGCGAATCCTGACACGTCGTGCGAATCTTTAATACTCAGTTATTGTCTGAACAAATAAGTGAAGACATTTCTGATTAATGGAGTTCCATTTTGTTTATTTAGTTTTTTAATTGCAGTATTTACTGAAAGCTATTTCACACATACATGTATATATATACAAATGTATGTATAGGAATTAAAAATACTTGAGAAATATTACAAGACAGTAAATTATAAGATCATACGAGGAAAGTTAATCAACAAATTATCTTTCAAAATAAATATCATTTTTTTTTAATTACGTATCAGGTCAAATCGGTTATCAATTGACCTTTCATACATTTAATTTTTTTTTTTTAAATCTTTATATCATGCGTTTATTTAAATTTAATATCAAAATTTGAATTTTTCAAATTTAAAAAAAATTCATTGCCAAGGTGACAAAAAAAATTTTTTTTTTTTTTTTATTAATTACGTTAGTAATTAAATACACAAACTATTACTTTAGTACCCGAGCTCCCCACTGTGATTTTTATTCCCGCGCATTTTTACCGGCTTTTTTAATCCCCCTCCCTTTGAGCCAATAGTTAATTTTCTGGCGCGCATGCGCACTGACACGCGTTCATGAATAATTGCGTCTGCGCAATTTCAGTATGTAAAAAAAAAAGTGTAGGAATGAAAATGAGTGGAGTAAAAAAAGACACTAGATCGAAGTAATGAAAGATAAAGAGAGAAAATGTAAAGTGAAAGTGAGACAGAGGATGTGCGCATCCCCACTCTGACTACTGCGCAACTTGAGCTGCGCATACGCCTGGTTGTCCGTCCGGACAACTAACGGCGCTAACGCGCAGCTCAGTTTGCGTCGCGCGGTCTTTTCATACGAATGTGTCTTCGTGTTACTTATTTGTATTGCCATTACTGCCAACTCACTTTCCCTCTCGGCTCCGGTTCATTTTTTTCCGGTTCTTCTAAAAGTACTTTGACTCTTTCACTTGCGTCTTACACGCACACGGGGACAGACATCGGCCAGTTTTACGTTATCGAATTTCATTTTATCTGTAATTCAAATTCAAAATTAACAAAAAAAACAATTATTATTAAATATATGTTATATTTTTTTTTAAATTAGTGATAATGTTCGTGATATTTTTTCCGCCTTTTTCTTTTTTATACAAAATTAAAAAAAAAAAAAACGTGGTCTGTCTAATTCCGTATTTTAAAATCAGTTCTTAATATTTTTCAAAAGGTATTTTTTAAATTTTACTTCTTATATTTTTTTGTTCGGTTTTTTTTTTATATTTATATATATAATTGTTGCGATAAGTGCATGTTTTTTTTTTTCAAATTTTTTTTGGTTATCCGGGATAGTGCGGTGATGAAAAAACGCAAAAGACAAGTCACGTTTTGAGTTTAACCTGATATTTAATAAACTTGGTGTTAATTTATTTTAAAATTCGCGCCAATAAATTTGAATTTTAAATTCATTTTTTTTTATAATTTAATTGATAATTTTTTTTTTTTTTTTTTTTTTTTTTTTTTTTTTTGTAATAGTCGATGTGTAAAAAAAAAATAATAAATCGCGTCGCGACTCGCCGGCGTCGAGACACCAAAATGGACGTCGGCATCGTCGATCTTTGTTTGACCGGCAGTTTATTTTATACTAAATTAAGAATGAGCGACAAAGAGAAGTTGAGAGAGAAAGTAATAAAAAAAAAATTAAAAAAAAAAACAGACACATCGCAATTTATAATACGCGCCAGTAGTTTTTTTTTTTTTTTTTTTTCAAGACAAAAAAAATAAGACGAGTTTTTTTAAAAAAAATATTTATATTTCAAGGTGAGTAAAAATTTATTATTCACTAACCTCGCAATCTGCTAGTCGCCATTTTCAATTAATTTACATCGTTTAATTAGTCATGCAACCGGACTTATTTATTTAAATGCTAATGGATAATTACCTTGAGTTTTTTTATTTTTCATTTAAATTTGAATTCAAATTTAAATTCAAAATTTTACTTTGCAAGAAGAAAAGCCGGTTGTCATCAATAAATAAATCGATATATTTATTTATCAATAAATCTCGAAAAAAATAATCGATTGGTTCCACGGAAAAATCGTTTCTTGTTGAGGCAAAAAATTCAAAATGGCGGGTAATTAAGCGGAGATTTTTAGTTTTATTTTTGGTTTTATTTATTAAGAGATCGTTGTTGCTACCCGACAAAAATGAATTCGAGGAAAGTGAACAGAGGTCGTTCTTTAACATGTGAGGCTTCCGGTGGGTACCACGAGGGTCGCATGGCGGAATGTAATTCGGAAACAGCCGGCATGATCTTTTTAGCAGACTTGTGACACGCCCATCGGTCTCATATTTTATTTATCAGAAAATTTTGTTTAATTATTTTTCATATTTATTACGATAGCCAACAATTTCGCGGTTAATTTTTTAAAAATTTAACACGTGTTACTCTCAGGTAAATTTGAATATTTAAATTTATTTTTAAAATTCCCGCTTATAAAATTGAATTTTTATTTTTGGTACAGAAAAAAAAAAACAGTTGGTACAAGAAAATTTTGTACTGAAATAAAAGCAAATTTTTTTTGCCTCAAGAAAATTTTTGGTTTCAATTCAAAATTCAAAAAATTTAATGACACTGAAATCAGCCGTTTAGTAATTTTTGGATTTCTTTTTAGATGATAAATCATAAAAAAAAAAATATTTGAAAAAATTGCACCTATTGTTTTTTAAATTTTCTACATGTGCATTTTTTTAGTTTTTATTTTTTTTAAATTTATTCGTTGAAAAAAAAAATTCTAAAATTTTAAAGTATCTGTTAACCAGATCATAAAATTTCTGAGTAAAAATTTTGTACTGAAATGAAAAAAAAATTTTTTTCAGTCAAGGCAAAAAAATTTTTGTTTTAAAATTCATAAAAAAAAAAAAAAAAAAAAAAAATTATTGTGTAAAAAATATCAGGATCCAACAAAACGGCCATCTTTCGAAATAAAAAAATAAATTAATGCTCATTATGGATATTAGAGTTTTTAAATTTGCATAAAGGCGGGATACGGTTGATACAACTGGTCGGGCGATAACGAGCGAGTGTTGCTCGATGAAATCCTCGCTCGTTATTTTTTATCTCTTTTTTTAATCTTCCATTTTTTTTTTTTTTTTAATTCCTCATCTTTATTTTAATTTTTTCCCTCTATCTCTTCATCAAAATTTTTATACAAAATTAAAAAAAAAATAATTTTCGCTCTTCAATTCGTTAGATAAAAATTTCCCAATAATTTACTCGTCAATCCAAAATGTCTCGTCACGCATTAAAATTAATAATTTTTAATGTGTAAATAAAAATAAAAATTAACATGTCTCGGATACAGTGAAGTGGTTGAGCCTTAACTTTTTTTAAAATTTTATTTTTCTTATCCATGACGACACCTGCATGTAAATGCGGGTATTATTCGGCGTTTGAATATTTAAAAGTAAAAAAAAATGTAAGCAATAAGTGGGGAAATATTGGAGGGGAAAAATATGGTGGCGGTGGAGAACAAGAAGAAGAAGAAAAAGAAGAAGAAGAAATAGAATGAAGAAAAGAAGGAGAATATGAGATTCAGACGCAGCATGTCTACGGATCAGGTCTCCATGATGGCGTTTATTTATTACCAGTATTAATACCAAGACTCGTAGAGCTGGTCGGTGATTACATAAAACTTGTCTCCGGTTTTACTTTTTTTTTTGGTCGAATAAAAAAATTTTATCCGATAGCTTTCTGTTACGTTTCGTCTAGACATTAAACAGTGATGTGATTTTTTATTTTTTTTGAATTAATATTTAAATTTTTATCGTTTCCTTATGGAATTTGTTCGAGTGAATTAATTAAAAAATTTTTTTTTTTAAGTTCTATTTATTGGTGAGGAATTTTGAATTCTGGAGGATTTTTAGTGATCAAGATTTTGAAAATTTCATCAAACGGAGTATCTGTTTACATCTTACCGGGCAGCATTAGATTTAGTTTAGAAATTTCTAATACTGTCAGGTAAAGATGTCGTCAGGGTTCCGAGATCTACAGAAATTTATTTTATTTTATTTTATTTAAAAAAGAATTTTTTTATTACTGTAAGTTGGAGCTCAGAGAATGGATGTAAAAAATTATTTAATAAAAAATAGTTTGAGAAAATGAAAAATTGGGATGTTACTCGACTCCATTGACGGTAAATTTTATTTTTTTTAATATCTGATATTTTAGAGAATTTTGAAAAAATTTTTATTAAGTGAGTGGTTTAATTTTGTTAGTAATTGGAGTAATAATTGAATTTTTAAATTAAAAATTTAATTTTGACATAAATTTTTAGAAAAATTTATTTAATTTTTTGTAGTTGTCGATAATTGACTTTTTCAAATTTTTAAATTCAAAAAAACGAATGAAACTGAAGTTAGTCGACGTCTAATAATTTTTGGAGTTGATTAAAAATTATAAATTATAAAAAAAAAAATATTTAAAAAAATTGCACTTGTAGTTTTTCAAATTTTCTACATGTGCATATTTTTAATTTTTTTTTTTTTGTAATTAATTTGTAGAAAAAAAAAATCAAAAATTTTTAACTGTCTGTTAACTTCAGGATTATAGTCAGCCGACGTTTAATAGTTTTTGGAATCGATTAAAAATGATGAATTATAAAAAAAAAATATTTTAAAAAATTGCACTCATAGTTTTTTAAATTTTCTACATGTGCATGTTTTAAAAAAATTTTTTTTGTAATTAATTTGTTGAAAAAAAAAAATACAAAAATTGTTATCTGTCCGTTAACTTCAGGATTGTAGATAGCCGACGTTTAATAGTTTTTGGAATCAATAAAAAATGATAAAATATTTAAAAAAATGCACTTATAGTTTATTAAATTTTCTACATGTGCATATTTTTAAAAATTTTTTTTTGTAATTAATTTGTAGAAAAAAAAAAATTCCAAAAATTCTTAATTGTCTACTAACTTCAAAATCATAAAAAAGATTTAAAAAAAAAAAATTTGGGTAATAAAATTACTATTTTTATTGAATTTCATCATCTGTGTAGAATTTATATATATTTATATATATAAGAATGTTAATTTATGAACGAATGAAAAAAAAAGAAGAAATTTTCTAAATAAAAAATGTATATAAATATAAAGTGATACGTTGCCATCTTTATATTCTCAAGCTAACGCATAGCACAGCTAGAATAGATAATAAAAAAAAAAGAAAAAGTAAAAATGAACATAAGTAAGAGTACGGAAGGCGTTAAAACAGACATGAGACGACTGTACGACATAAAGTCACCAGTCATCGTCTCGACTCACAGTAAACTTTTCGTATTTCAATGGCGACAAGACGCTCGAAACGAAATTTGGACCATGGCCAGACATGCCTACGTAAAGTTATCTTTAAAAAAAAAATATATGTATATATTTATATAAAGAAATAAAAGGAATTTGAGAAGAGAATAAATAATGTCGCTGTGAGTCGGATCTTAACTTCGGTTTCTTATATTTTATATATAAAATATATTTAAGTACAGTCGACTACCCTTTATAAGCCTCTTCCCCTTAATCGGCAGGTACTGAGTCCAAACAGCCCCCACTTGACCACTTTTTTGAGTTTAGCAGACATCCCGTTATAAGCCTCCGTTAAAATTCCATAAATTATAAACTAACAGAAGGAACAAAATATATAAATTAATTATGAAAATTTACTATCGATCTTTCGCAGATAATAATTTTATAAATATTAAGTTAAAAATTATTTATTGATGATAATTGTAATTATTAATTACAATTAAAGCTTCTGTTACAATTTAAAAGTTTTATTGAGCATTATGTTGATCAATAACAATTATTATTATTATTACTGTAATTAATACCGTAGTCATTATTATTTTTTACATTACAATTATTATTTGTGTAAAAAGATAAGTATTTATTTTAGCGCATAAGCACTAGAAAAATCGGGACACTGGCGCATGTGACAGAACGTAAATTTGACGTTTAAAATGATATAAAATACACAGGCTTATAACGAGTAGTCGAGATCAAAACTCAACGCACGGTGGGAAGACTGAAATTTCAAAAAAAAATTTCCTGTTCCCTAGACCAGGCTTTTGACGGGTCGACTGTACAAATTGGAAATTAAAGTTCAAATTTTGAAACCAGTCAAAATACAAATTTGGATTTAAGTCTCAAAGTTCTCAATGAGCTTTTCGAGTACTAATTTAGAATTTGAGGTCTGGCAACATGTTGAAAAAATTCGTTCCAAAAAATTCGACTTGTAGAACTTCTAAACTTGAAACACATCAGAATTTTGAGTGAAACTTTTTTTGAATTTTCGTAAGTAATCGAAAAAAAAGAAAAAAAAATATCTAGGACTTTATACAAAGTTTACATTCAAAAAGTTCAAAATTTGAGGTTTTTGAACTTTTTCAAAACTAGGGTAAAATGCACTAAAAATTCGCCTTAATAAAGTATTAGATAACTTTTGTTTTTTTACTGTAAAAATTACAAAAGTTCAAAAAAAGTTCTAATCTGTCTCAAATTTAGAAGTTCCACATTTCGAACTTTTTTTGAATTTTTGTAAGTAATTGAAAAAATGAAAAAAAACATATCTAGGACTTTATACAAAGTTCCCATTCAAAAAGTTCAAAATTTGAGGTTTTTGAACTTTTTCAAAACTAGGGTAAAATGCACTAAAAATTCGCCTTAATAAAGTATTAGATAATTTTAGTTTTTTTTTTACTATAAAAATTACAAAAGTTCTAATCTGTCTCAAATTTAGAAGTTCCACATTTCGAACTTTTTTTGAATTTTTTTCTCCCTGCAGTAGAAAGTTATCTTAGTTTAGTCCTCAAGTAGTCATTACGACCCATTTTACCACTTCAAGGACTAAATTGGAATAACATAATCTGGATTAGTCTCAAAATACTCAAAACAAAGGAATAATTTTATCCACATTTGAATCTCAAAAATCTCACTCAAAGTTTTCTCCCCTCCCTTTTTCTATCTGAAATTTTTCAAATTCCGAACTATAACTTTTCATTAATTAGAATTTTGAGTACTAAAGTAGCGTTACTTTTTGGGCGGCAAATTCAACATTAAAGGAATAGGCTTCTGAAGACCAAAATTTGTTTTTTGACTCAGGAAAGTTCATTAAAATTTCATTAATAAAAAATTATTGTGGCATCAATTTGTCCGCTATAATTATTATTAAAATATATATGATTTACTTTCCTACACCAATTTTCCGGTTGTTAAATCTCATTAAATTGCAACATAATTGTCATACATTTTTATATTTTGTTACTCATTATTAATTTTTTTGATTTAATTATTCATTAAAAAAAAATTGTAATGACGTCAAATTTAAAATAAAATAAATGAACTAATTTTTTTTTTTTATCATTTACTTTTTGTAAAATCAGATATGCGATTATTTATAACGAACATTATTTTGTATTCGCGTGACAAAAAGTTTACATGAAGCGGAAAAAAAATTCCCAGAATCGTGTCGCGGTCGTTGCGTAGGCATACATTTATATTATATATATTTTATAAAAGTAGTAAAAAAAAAAACTTGAGACATCCATACATATAATACCCTCATACTCAACAATGTCCTTCATAAAAGCGAATTAACTTTCTTATTCTCCATTTTGGTGCGCGCCTCGTTCTCGAGGTATCGTACGACCCTATTATTGTTTTCTCACTTGACTTTGAGCTTGAATTTGTTTTATGACGAGGGTTGGTTCTGTATAATTAATATATATCACCGGATGTTAAGGAATTAACTGATAAATAAAAATTCCATGGGTAATAAATATATATATATATATAAGTACTGTAATGTAAGAAATTTTGTTCGATTTTCAAAGACAATTGTCATGAAATTTTAATAAAATTTATGAGTTTTATATAAATATTGACTTGTTGATGTAATTTGAAAAATTAAAGCATAATTTTGAATTGAAAAACAGAATTATATAAAAATATATGACTTGTTTGATTTATAAAAATTTTTAGCGGGATTTTAATTCAAAAATTTTGAAAATTTAATCCTGACTTTTTTTTTTATAATTTTGATTTTATTAAAGTCTTGCTATGAAATTTTTGGTTTTTCAAAAAAAATTTTACACTGAAAAAAAATTATTTTTTGGTGGAAAAAAATTTTCATTAAACCAAAGAAATTTTTTTCATTTCAAGCTGAAAACAAAAATTTTCTTAAGACGATAAAAAATTTTCTTGCGTCGAGAAATTTTTTTTGTTCAAATAAAATTTTTTATCTTCAATTCATTATTCAAAATAATTTTCGCGCCAAGAAATCTTTTTTTTTGTTCAAATAAAATTTTTTATCTTCAATTCATTATTCAAAATAATTTTCGCGCCAAGAAATCTTTTTTTTTGTGTAAATTAAAATTCAGATTTTTAGTAAAATATATTATTTGGATTTTTGAATTTTTGACATCATTTTGAAATTTAAAAATTTGTAAAAATAAAGTATATAAGTTAATTGATATTCTAAATTTTTGATTAATTTGAACTTGACTAACTTCAAATAATATCCTTTAAATTTCAAGTAATTGGATTTGAATTTTAAGAAAAATTTTAAACAGTACAAGAATATTAAATTCGTTACTAAATCTGAGACCGGTAAAACTTGGCAGTTATACTTAACTACGCTTACCACGTGCTTCACAGCCATACTTTACGGCCGTTATATTTTTTTTTTATCATCAATTTTCTCCGTTGAAATTTATTATCAACTAAAATGATTAATGATTACACTTAACAAACAACAAATCAAACAAAAAAATCAACATATACATTCAGACTTTAAATTTATGTTACAATTTATGTTCATAAATTCAAAAGTTCAAATTTAAATCAGTTTCATTTAAAATTGAAAATTTCTGCTGACTACAAAAAATTCAATTCTATTTTTTTTAATGTAATTTTGGATTCATTGATAAAACGATAGAATAAAAAAATTAGTTTCCAAAATAATTTCAAATGGACTAAAAGTTTAGTCAGATCATATCTCAAACTGCAAAAAAGACAATTTTGAACTCAAAATTTCTAAGTCTATTTTATTTTAATTTTAAACTCAAAATATCTCAGTAACTATTGAGTTTTTTGAAAAATTACAAGATACCTTTTTTTGTAGGAAATTTAACGCGCTACAAAAAAGGTCTCTTGTAATTTTTCAAAAAACTCAATATTTACCGAGATAATTCCAAAAAACCAATCACACTTTTTTATAACTTCAAATTTTCGCGGGAAAATTTTGAATAATAATTTGAACAATAACTATTGAGTTTTTTGAAAAATTGCAAGATACCTTTTTTGTAGGAAATTTAACGCACTACAAAAAAGGTCTCTTACAATTTTTCAAAAAACTCAATATTTACTGAGATAATCCCAAAAAACCAATCACACTTTTTTGTAACTTTCAAATTTTCGCGGGAAAAATTTGAATTCCATTTTTTAAAGTAAATTAATTTTTTTTTACAAGTTCCCCAGTAATTTACTACAAAATTAAGTGTAATAAATTAAAAATTACTAAAGTCATAGTTATTAATATAAAAGTTGAGTATTATCCTGATTAAATTTATAAAAATTAAATATTAAACCAGAGCCCGATAATAAAATTTATTAAAATAAATTGACTCTTAAAGAGTAGGAGAAATGAAGGAAATAAGGCGCGATGTGGATTAATATTCGTGGCATGTAATGTACGATACGGATGTCGAGTCGTCGACTTAACTTTCAGGGACGATGGTACACGAAATAAAACTGGTTGGTTCGTTGGTAAGTTTAGTTGGTTCATTCGTGCTGTTCTTATGCCTTCACACATACATATGAGCATACACACACATATGTATATATATCTTCCCCCATACTTGTACTGTACACGATATTCTCGTGTGTGTTGATACATATATGTATATATAATATAAAAAATAAAGATTTCAAACGAACCAATAGTATTTCGCCAGTATGGTATAGAAAGCTCACTACCAGTCCACACAATATGTAGCATAAAGTATGAACACACTATTACAAGCTCACCATTACCACCCGTCGAGCCTAACGATCATACCAAGTTCGATGAGCTCCCAACGATTCGTTTCGCCGCGGGTCGCTTTATTTCATGCTATGCGACTTGCCCAAATTGCCAGCCCACTTGGTTTAACAGTTGACAAACTTAATCGATATGATAAATAAAAAAACAATTTAACGAAAAAAAAGTAGTGGGAAAATTACAGTTTCAAATATCAGCAAAATCTCGACTTTTGAAACTACAAAAATTTCATTATTTCTTAGAGGGTCCAGTTTTCGCACTAAAAACTGTGATTTTGCCGTGTATGTATAAGGGAATGTTGGATAAAATGAGACTGGGGCAAAATGGACTGCTTGAAAAATTTTGTTTTTCCAAAATTGATTTTTATCGTCTGTGAAAAAGCATTTATTTGAAACGCTCAAAATAATGAACTTTTTTTAAACTGAAAATTCAAAGGAAAAATCAATTAGTGATTTTTCAGCAAAAAATTATTGAGCATTCATGAAAAATTTGAATATACTGAAAAAAAGTTTAAAATCAGTTTTTTCTGGCTGTATTTTGCACTGAAAAAATTTTTTAAATTTATCACTTAATGGAAAGTCAAAAAATGTTTAAAAAAGAATCTAAAACCGGTAAGTTGTAGTATGAAGTAAATTCTTTTCTTTTTTGAATTTTCAAGTTTGAAAATTGTTTGAAAAAAAGTTCGTCGTGTCACGTTTTGAATTTTAAAATTTAGCGCATTTTCATCGATTATTTTTTACACTCAATTATCTCCTATCATAATTTCCATACAACTGAGTATTCAAAATTTTTTTTCTGAAATTTTTCAGCAGATTCAATATATCGGCCTTGAAAAAATACACTGAGAGAAAACAACTTTTAGAAATGTATTTTCTTCTCATTCAAAATTATGCTTCTGAATTTTCACTCTTACATTTTACTGCAAAAATTTGAAAATTTCATTCAAAAATTTCATTACCGTAAATAAATTTCGATTTTCTTGTCAAAAAAAAATTTTTTTCAAGATGGGAGTTTTGCCCGACTGGGAAAATTTTTCACGGCCGCTCGAAATTTGGTTTAATTTTTTCAAATCAAAAAAAAAATTCCCCACCTATACAATAATTTTCATTTCGTATCAAAAAATTATTTTTTAATAAAATTCAAATATTTCAGTAAATTCTTCACGCAATTTTTTGAAGGAGTATTTACTCAGCAATATTACGTAGTTTGCAGCAAATGGGTAAATTTTTCGCGGCCATTTGTCATGGATTATTATCACTCCGTTTAATATTAAGAGCCCAGAGTGTAGGCTCATATGAAAAGTACTCAGTAATAAAGTACAGTCTGTATTATATCAGTAACTGCGAATAAGCAAACGATAGAAAGAGCAAGAAAGATACAAAGCATAGTAAATTATAAGTAATGAATACTTGCAGTGGTTTAAATTAAATTAAAGAGCATCAGATGATAGGGACTAAAGATATTTTTTTTCCTATAGTTAATTTAAGTCTGCCTAGATCATTATGTATCCGGAAAATATTATCCTGTGCTGGCAATTTCATCGTTACTTGGCAAATTTAATGCCGGTGGTATTAACGAGAAGCAAAACAGTACAAGAGACTACAAGAGTCTACATGCCGGTTTTGAATCTTTATTGCGACAAGAGGTACGCATTTATGTTAAACAATCTCTTTTCCTTTTCAAACTTTTATACCTACTTGATTTCACATCCTTGTCTGGGTAAATGTAACTAATTCTAGCAAACTATTTGCCGACTTGCGTGTATATTACACGTGTGTGTAGTTACATGCAGACATAATTTATGCATGTACTGCAATTGCACGTGTATTATACTATACAAAGGTTGCGGTTATCTTCCGTGATCGCGAGAAGGTAACCCACGACCTTAACGTTGTTCAACAGCCAGTCAAAAGTGACGACGAACATGAGTTTAGATTCAATCGTTTTTAACATCTTATTGAACTGTTAGCAATAATTTATGTATTGGATGGTAATTTTTTATAAGTCAATAAGAAAATTAATGGTAATAAAAAATTAGACAGAAAATTATTTTTTTGGCGCGAAAAATTTAAACAAAAAATTTCTTGCTTCAAGAAAAATTTTTCCTGCTTCAAGAAAAATTTTCTTGCTTCAAGAAAAATTTTTCCTGCTTCAAGAAAAATTTTCTTAGTTCAAGAAAAAATTTTCTCGCTTTAAAAAAATTTTTGTTTTAAATTTATGATGCGAAAAATTTATTGAGAGAAGTAAAAATTTTCTTGAGGTAAGTAAAAATTTTTGTGACAAGAAATCTTTTTTTTTTTCTGTGTACTGTTAATTTTTTTTCAGTCAAAATTATTCGCCATAATTATTTTTAAATTCTGATTAAAATGCGCGCGTAAATTTAAATTTCAAAAATTGAAGTACAAAAAATAATTTTTATATAAAAACAAAATTTTTGATTCAAGAAATTAATAAATGTAAAATTTGCGAGTTATATTTTTAATGAAAAATAAAATTTTTTTAAAAAATTCACCATAAAAAATTTTTATTTCTTCAGTCAAAAAATAATTTTATAGAAAATTTTCATTTTATCAATTTCTTAAATTAAGAATTTTTTTTTTTAGTGTAACATTGAAAAAAAAAATACATTTTACCTAAATTGTAATGAACAATAATTACAATTCTTAAATAACTTAAATTATTAAAAAATTAATAAACAAACATTTGTCCAATTACTCGATTTAAAATTACCTCCGACCAATCTTTTGTCGCGGGAACGGCCTTTAAATTTAAAAAATGTCCCAAGGACAATTTAAACATCAAAATTGCGCAGCTTTTTTTTGCCTTGTCACTAGTCAACAAATTATTTTTTTGCAAGCACATACATATTTATTATTTTTTCTAACAAAAGATATGTTAATTTGAATAAATATAATATGTAATAAAGATTTAAAAAGTGTACTATATGCTGCGATGGAAATAAACTGATACATTCATTCTTCCACAGAAGAGCCAATAATTTATACACTCCGGTTGCCCGGTCGTATCACTCTCGTCGCGAGAGCGGCTTAAACGCTTCGGTAATTTCGTTTAATGACTCGTAACGAGCGTCGCTTGCAATCTACATACTGTTGGCTCTTCAGGACATGATGCGCGAACAGTGAACTTGACCGAGAATGTAAATCAAATGGGCTAAAAAATTGCAATAAAAAAAAAATCAACTTCAATTAAACATTTTTTTTTGCTGACTAAATTTATCATCGATCTCTACATGAAAAATAAATAATTAAAAATATCAATTATGATTTTTTTTTTACAAGATTGTTAAAAAAAAAATTTGGTCTATAAAATATATACTCAGAAAATTTCATGTATTTTTTACATGAAAAATTTATAGAAAAATTATGGCAAAAATTACAGATAACATGGAAATTTTTCTCATGCATCAGAGAATTTTTATTTATTTGACGTATTAATGCTCGATTACGCGTTAATACATCACGTGGTTTATTCTAACCTATTACTCTAACCTAGAATGAACGGAAAGAGCCGAATATTTCCGAACGAACTCGAAATTGAAAGATTTTTTTATGAAATTGCTATGCGAAGTAATAAAAAGTATAAAATAAAGTTTGAATTTTTAAATTTATGTTGATTAATTTTTTATTGTACACAGAAAAAAAAAAAACGATTTCTTAGGGCAAGTAAAAATTTTTACTTCATGAAAATTTTTACTTGCCCTAAGAAATTTTTTGAATTATGAATTAAAAATGAGTTTTCTTGAGTCAGGGACAAGTAAAAATTTTTTTTAAGCGAGTAAAAATTTTTTTTTTATGGTGTCAACTAACAAAGATAATTATACAAGTTACTGTACACGAAAAAAAAATAATTGGTAGCCGCTACCGATTTAAATCGGTACCAGCTACCAAAAAAAAATCAGTAGCGGCTTTCAATTATTTCGGTAACTGTAACAAAAATAATCGGTAGCGTCTATCGAAAAATAATCGGTAGCGTCTATCGAAAAATAATCGGTAGCGGCTACCGAAAAATAATCGGTAGCAGCTACCAAAAAATAATCGGTAGCGGCTACCGAAAAGTAATTGGTAGTAGCTACGGATCGCCAATCGGTAGCGGCTACCGAAAAATAATTGGTAGTAGCTACTGATCGTCAATCGGTAGCTGCTACCGATTATTTTTTTCCGTGTAATTATGTACTATAAATTTTACTATGGTCAAAGTAATTTTTGCAATATATTTGTGACAATGTCCGCCAGGTGGCCAACATGGTCCGGCTTTATTATGACACCATAGCATTTTAACCAAAAATAATTTTTCCGTGTTATATATCATAGTAAAAACAGTTATTCTTAAGAGTACACATATTTTAATGAAATTTTACTAAAACATTTTGTAATTTTCAAAAATACTGAGGTACCCTAGTAATTTTTACTACGAAATTCTCTTTAGTCACAAATTTTTTTAAAATTTTTAGATAAATTTTTTACATAACGTCATACTATATATATTTTATATGAAACATACTTCCGTTAAAATTTATACTGCTATACAACCATGACTTGTCTTAACTTACTTTCTGTCACATGGCCCTTTTACATACTTTTAATATAAGATAATAATGTATTTGCCGAGTATGTAGACGGATGTAATGTAAGCCATTAAAAAAAAAAAAAAAGTTTACGGTCATTGAAGCCAAACATTTTTTTAAAAAATAAGATTACTAAAATTTAATTCATTAGTAACCATATAGAAAATTTACATATTACGATAATTTTCTCTTATCATCATAAAAATAAATTTAAAAAAAATCCAGTGTGAATTAAAACGATAAAATAAATAATAAATAATAAGAATAATATTAAGATGAAGGGTTGGATTAAAAATTCCTGGTTATAAGATACAATTAGTGAATATTGTCTGGTTGAGATCCATATGGTAACGTAAAGAACCCTCAGCTCCTGCACTATGAAAATAAAATTTAAAAAATTAAAAAAAAAGACATACTTGATCGTTTTTGTTAATGCAATGCTCTGGTAAATGGGTTTGGTTCACCAGGCCAAGTGGTAAAGACACGTGTGAAACACATGCGTTTTCGCTCCGGGAGTCCAGCCCCTCGTCCTTTTCATATATATATATATATATATATATAAATTTTTTTTTCTTCACATAGTCCGTAATGTGTAGTCCACTACACAAATATTCTTTCTGAGACCCAACTTCATTTCTTTATGTCTTTACTTAAACTTATGCACCCGGCGACCGGCATGTCCACTGATACTTTCCTTCCTGCTTTACTTTAAATTTTGTAAAATCATTCAATATTTAACTTATTGCCACAAGGTTTCTTGACAATATATATAGTCTACATAAGCCTGGTCTAGGGGACGGAAATTTTTTTTTGAAATTTCAGTCTTCCCACCGTGCGTTTAGTTTTGATCTCGACTACTCGTTATAAGCCTGTGTATTTTATATCATTTTAAACGTCAAATTTACGTTCTGTCACATGCGCCAGTGTCCCGATTTTTCTAGTGCTTATGCGCTAAAATAAATACTTATCTTTTTACACAAATAATAATTGTAATGTAAAAAATAATAATGACTACGGTATTAATTACAGTAATAATAATAATAATTGTTATTGATCAACATAATGCTCAATAAAACTTTTAAATTGTAACAGAAGCTTTAATTGTAATTAATAATTACAATTATCATCAATAAATAATTTTTAACTTAATATTTATAAAATTATTATCCGCGAAAGATCGATAGTAAATTTTCATAATTAATTTATATATTTTGTTCCTTCTGTTAGTTTATAATTTATGGAATTTTAACGGAGGCTTATAACGAGATGTCTGCTACGAAACTCAAAAAAGTGGTTAAGTGGGGAAGCTGTTTGGACTCAGTAACTGCCGATTGAGGGGAAGAGGCTTTTGACGGGTAGTCGACTATATATATATATATATATATATATATATATATATATATATATATATATATATATATATATAGCAGGTCCTCAACGGTTATAAATGAGGGATGTGACATCTTATGGGAATTTTTTTTTTAATTTTCCTTCATGCTACTGAAAGATGAAGGAAAAAAAGAACATTTTTATTCCACGCCCACTTGTCTAAATTTGAGAATTTAAATGTTTTTTTTTTTTTTTTTTTTTTTTTTTTTATTTAATTATTTTAGAAAAATTTTTTAGACTCAAAACATTTTTCTTATATCTCATTTTTAAATAAAAATTTTAAAAAAATTTATTGATTTTTTTAAATAAATAATTAAATATTTTTTTACATTTACACTTATGGTAAATTGACATCAAAATTTTTTATGAAAAAATTTTAATTAAAAAAAAAAAAATTATTGCAAAATTTGAATTTTGTTATCAAAAATTTTTTTCCAACTTTCAAAATAATTTTGAATCAAAAAATTTCTGGCAAAAAATTTTCATAATTATTTTCACAATCTAATGAAATTTATATTTTACTCGTCTTGATATTTTTTTTATTTCTAAAAGAATAAAAAAAAAAAAATTCTAATTTAAAAAAAAATTCATTTTTTAAATTTTAAAGAGAAATTTTTTTTGAATATTGTGGTGGCAAAATTTTGTATAAGATTTACACATGAATATATTTATTACACATATATATTTTACACACATTCTGTATCAAATTTCTGATCTATGATTTATCAATGAATCATCATATTTTAGTCATGTCGAGGCTCATGAAGCTTCTCACGATGACTATTTTTATTTTCTGATAAACAAATACATAAATAGTGGCAACTACTTAACGATAAATTGATGACAAGTAAATATTCTGTAATCTTTTAGATAAAAACATACGATATGGTGTTTTTTATTCTTTAATTAACCAATGTATAGATAATTATATCTATTGTCAAAGATAGATAATATAAATTTATAAGATAAACTTTTTCTTATCATAAATTCAATTGAAAAAAATACTTTATTATATCCCATAAAAAAAATTATTTGAAAAAATTCAAATTTTTTTTTTTAATTTCACTTCATTATTTATTTAATCATTTTCAATACAAACTTGTTCCCTAGTTTCGAGTATCACTAGCGGTTTTGTGGCTCTGTTCTTAACCACGAAATGAATCAGTCATGAGAAAAAAAATAATAATGTAATATTTCAAAAATCATTTAATGAAACAAAATAATTTTACTGTTTTTTTCAGGCTCATTTCCTAATAGAAGTTGAGTTTTTTTGCAGAAAATTTCACGGTGACAGAAAAAATTTTGCTGTCATGTCGACAAATTAATTTACTAGATTTGAATATTCCCGCCGGTTCAAAAATTTATATATTCATATATATTTGAAATTACATATTTTGTTATTGCAATAGTGCTCATATTACTTTAGACAATAATTACTTTGAACGTTTTCAAGATGAGCGAAATCGGTTCATTGGTTTAAAAATGGCGGCTAATTTAAATTTTTGAAAAAATCAAAACTTTAAATTTTCGCGGTTTGTTTCAAATAATTTTTAAACAAAAATTTATACATTAATTTTAAAAAATGTATTTTTAACTCCCAAAAGACACACGTCCGTAAAATGTCATGTGTCACACGGTGACATTTTTATGACAGCGGGAAAAAATGTCCAGGATAAGTTTTCAAAATTAATCACTAAATAAAATCTACAACAGATTTTTTTTTTTTACAAACAAAAACCTCGAGATTTTTTTTATCAAAAAATGAAAAAAAATTTGAAAACGATTTGGAGTGAAAATGGCACTACTGTCACTTAAGAGACGAAATCAAAATTTTGAACTTAAATTATATATTTTTCAAATTATTTCTGTCATAAAATTTTTTTGTATAAAAAAAGTGAAATTTTGGTAACTTTATTTCAAAAATTTTTTGATAAAAAATAATTATAATATTTTTGAAAAATGTATCAGTGAAATTTCGACTTGCAGTCAATTTTTTTCAACTACAAATTTTTTGAATTTTCCACTTGAAAAATTAAAAATTACAAAAATCAAAATTTTTTCAAGTTTCTTTTGAACTGAATTTTGGTTCCCACGATTATTTTTGAATGTCAATTTTTTATTAATTTAAATAAATCTACTTTCCATTTTGACTTCCAGATGGCGCTTTTTTTAAAATCATAAGAAGTTTCTGTCTCATAAAAACCAAAAATATATATATTCAGTCTATTTATGTATATTCCAACATCGCTGGATAATTTTAGCCTGTACCCTAAGATCGGTGCTCGAATTTCAGTCCAGTTTCTTTGAGAACGAAATTAAAATATCTTTCATACAGAGAATGTATGAGAATTCTACTGAGAAAATATTAAATTAATAAATAACATTAAAAAAAAAAAAAAAAATTAAAAAATGAAATAACGTGAGCGGTAATAAAGATGGAGTAGCGAGAAACGATCGATGTAAAATAATGATGATGTGGCTTTTGTGCCAACAGTTGCTAATCAAATACAAGTGTCTGCCAGGTGGAATTTTAAATAATAAGTATATCAATTTTAATACTTTATTATTTATTTTAAATAATCTTAGCGACTGTTTAATAGGTTGATAGTAATTTTAAGTAAGTCCGACATTATATACATTATTATTATTATATATAATAATATATCAAAATTTAAAATTTTTATGATTCAAATTTTTATAATTTTTTTATAAATGGCCCTGGTTAAAAATTAGTATGAAAATTTACTACAATAATTTGGTCAAAAATTTTTAATTTCAAATTTTGAAAATAATTTTTTTGAAATTGCGATTTGGAAGTTAAGGAAAATAAATTATTTACATAAATATTATAACTTTTTTTTTTAGTATATATGTACAGGAAAAGACTTTTTTGAAGTAAGAAATTTTCATTTACTCCAAGAAAATTTTTATTCGTCTCAAGAAATTTTTTGCATTATGAATTGAAATCAAAATTTTCCTTGGATGAGGAAAAATTTTGTGTATCAAGAAATTTGTTGCTCCTCCAAAGAAAATTTTTCTAAGACGAGGAAAAATTATCTTGAAATAAGAAAAAATTTTTCAGATCGAGAAAAATTTCTTGCACTAAGAAATTTGTTTTCGTCTTAAGAAAATTTTCTCATATGAATGAAAAAAAAATTTTCTTTAGACGAGGGAAAATTATCTTAAGGCCACGAAAAATTTTTCCCATCTGAAAATTGTCTCACATGAAGTGAAAATAAAAATTTTTCTAAGGGGAAGAAAAATTATCTGGAAACAAGAAAAAATTTTCCTCATGCTCAGAAAATGTATCAAATTTCTTACGTCAAGAAATTATTTTTTTTCTGTATATATATAAAACTAAAATATTTAAAAAAAACAATTATCGGTATAAAATAAATAAGTTAGCATACAATTAAAAATTTTCATTGAATTTATTTATGTATCTGACTTTTTAACACTCGATCATTTTAAAATCCGGTCTGACCATCACTATACCTCAACAATAAAAAATACCCATATACTACATTACACACATGATTAAAGAACTCCATAATACACAACCATATCCCGTAGTCCCACCCTATTTTTACCGAAAGATATTTATCTCCCTAATGGCGGACGGCAATCGCTCGTAAACAATAGCTTCTTCGCTTAGCGAAACCTTCATACTCTTATTATTATTATCATTATTATTTTTTTTGAATTTTTATTTAATGCCCCTTTTTTTATTGTTATTTCTCTTATTCCTCATGCACCGACAAATATACAACATACATTTAATGCGTTAACTTCAGTTTGATCCCATAATCTACCGATCGTAGCTTATCCTCAAGATTATATTGTATATATATATATATTTTTTTTTGTAAATGATCAGCTAGAAGTTATAAATATATGCAATTACTGAAAAAATTGATATAAATTATTTTCAAATTTTTAAATTATTTTCAAATTAAAATAATTTATTTGTAAAAAAAAAATATAAAATTAGGGGATAGAAAGGTAGGGTTCCACATGACAAATTAGTATACCCTTGATTGTGGTTTGCTATTATGTTCATTGAAATGAAGTACCGGGTTTTTATTGGGTCATTGACCAGTGATGGAAATACAGGAAGAAATATAACAATTTCAAGGTATTGTCAATTTAAAATTTTTTTTTGCAATAAATAATAATCGTTGTTAGAGAATTAGGGGAGATTCAGACATATGACAGCAGACCTCAAAATATGGACGTGAAAAAAAATTACGCATAAAAATTAAAAGCGATACAAAATGGCACTAAAAATTCAGAGGAAAAAAAAAAATTTTTTTATCGATCAATTTTTGCGATTAGTAATTTTGGAAGGATCAAAATTAAAGCGGGAATTTTAAAATATTTTGTGTAAATTTTTTCAAAAATATTTTAATAAAAATTTTGAATTTGCAGAATTTGAATAAATGCATTTTTTTTTTTTTTTAAAATCGTGAATTATAACCCGGGCAAAAAAAAATTTGGGCAAAAAATATTTTTAAAAATTGGACATGTAGCTTATAAATATGAGACATAATTTTTTAAGGGTAAAAAAATTTTTGTGTGCCACGAATAAATTCCGAGATCTCAACGTTATATTTTTTTTATTTTTCGTTATCTTGAAATAGAAACGTCTCGTCGCTTATAACATAACGTGAAATAAAATATCGCCACGTAGTAAAACTATCATTAAATCATGTTTCATGTTAAAAAAATATTTAAAACTAAAATACCATGAACAAAAAAAAAACGGTAATAAATAAAGTTCATTTAATTAATTAAAATAATTTTTTAATTAAAGTAAGAAAAATTTTTGGACATGTCCAAAATTTATGTCCGTCTTTTGGAAGATATCTTTTCCAAAATGACAAAAAATTGTATAGAATTCCATTATCTCAGAAGTTAGTCTACGGAAAAACGAAAATTTTCTGAAAAATTCGATTTATCGAATGTCCCTTTTCCTTTAAAATGTAAACTACACGCATGCGCTCTTATCTACAAGTATAATGAAGGGTCAAAATTGAGGATAAGTTCCGATTTCATGGACCGACGCAATTTTCTTGCATTCCATGGAAAAAAATCTGGAAAACGGTTGACCCTGAGGTCTAGTCCAAAACTTTACCCTCACGTATCGTATTTTTTTCACAGAATTTGGGAATTAGTAAATCACTTCAAATGCCGCCTCGGACCCAAATCGGTTGGTCGGTTCAAAAACTACAGAACACTCACATGTGCGCACGTACATGCACACATACACACACGCCTCCACCCGGAAATAGAATATTTTCCTAAGATCTCAAAACATCGCGATCTGTTCAAAATTTGGTTTCCAAAATTTGGACCGAAACCGATAACTTCTTTCTTTTGAAAATTTTCAATTTTTCTAGCGGGAAGTTCAAAATATTTTTATAAAAAAATCCAACACTATTTCAAAATTTACCTCTGGTTCGCGGCGCCAATGCACATCCGTTAAATTTTTCCAAAGCTAATTTTCACAGAGTAGCATAATGTACTAAATATTAAAAAATAAAATAATGGTAAAATTTGAACGTATCACCTCTAAATTAAATGTAAATATTATAATCTGATATAACAATATATATGATAAATTGCCAAAGCTATTAAATTAAAATATCTCTCAATCTTTAAGAATATATATTTAATCTATAATCAATTTGATTATATATTAGTATGATGTTAAAATGTCTGATAACTAAAGATCCTATAAATATATACATATATAGATATATGTGTATGTTTATATATATAGTATATATATGTATACAATTGATACTCTTTTTATAATATATACTTATGCCAGGAATTCATGAAGCTAAAGGTAGTATTAAGAAAGAGAAAATAGATACAGGTGAGATTAAAGAGACGAATAAGGAGAATATATATCTCATGTGGCAGCTGGTCAAACAACTCGGAAGCCTGTTCGCTTCTCTTTCGACGTATTCGGACAGCTAACTTGTCTCTATATACCTTTTATATATATATATGTATATATTCTTATACATTTATAGGAATTACTAAAATAAGTATATTATAAAATTCGATATTTAACGTGACAATTTTTAGTTTTTATATTAACATTTTATAGGATATATTTATGATGACATTTTTTTTTTCAATTTAAAGAAATAATTATATAATGATAATTAATTTTTTGTGACATTAAAGGAATACCTGAGTTTCGTTATATATTTTTATTTTAAAAAATTTTTACATGGAAAAAAAAATTGATAGAAATATTTGTGATTAAAAAATAAATTTTAAATTTTAATTTTTTTTTGGAAAAATTTGTGGGTACTTTTAATAGAGGAATTTTCTTTACATGGAAAATCATCATATTAGATATGGAAAAAAAGATTTTCTTGGCGCGAGAAATTTTTCCTCGTTCTTAGAAAATTTTTGTATTCAATTCATAATTCAAAAAAAATTTCGCGCCAAGAAATTTTTTTTGTGTAATTGAAAGTAAAAAAAAAGGATTTTATTTATTTCTAACTGAAAAAAAAAATTTTACTTGTCCCAAGAAATTTTCCGCACTATAAATAGTAAACAAAATTTTCTTGGCTCAAGAAATTTTATCGTAAAAAAATTTTTGTGTTCGTATCATAATGCAAAATATTTCTTGCTTAAAGTAATTTTTTGACAGGAAAAATTATCCAATTTCACTCAAGTAGAAATTTTTTGAAAATTTGAACCGAGTAATTTTCTTTATGTACTAAGTAATTACTAGGGACAAGATTTTTGTCTTATTTTTGAAATTAATGGTGTAAAATTTTTGATATTACGGCGAAAATATTGGTCTTATTAAAAAAGTTTTCGAACAAAAGTTGTAGGAAATTTAATTTTCGAAAAAAAATGTCTCTTATGATTTTCGTATACGAGCAATATTTTGACCGTAATTTAAAAATTGAACTTCATAATAAGATTCAAATTTTCGTTAATTATGAAAATTTTAATTTTGAAATTACGACTTTCTTATTAGTACTAAGAAAAAATTATAAGAGACATTTTTTTTAGAAAATTAAATTTCCTACAACTTTTGTTTGAAAAATTTTTTAATAAGACCAATATTTTCCCCGTAATATTAAAAATTTCACACCACTAATTATTAATTGATATTTTTGAATTAACGCAGAAATCCTGGCCCTAGTAATTACTTTGCATTAAAAAAAAAAATTTCTCTAAAATAAAAAATGAACACAAATTATATTAACACATGAAAAAAATGATTATTTCCATCCCATATTTTTAATAACTCCAGTTTTTTACTTAATTTTATGGCGGTCTGTGAAATACTACTCGATCTAAAGAACAATGTCAATGATAATGGCCATGTTTAATGCTGTTCTATCACACAACATAGCGTGACGATTTATTCAGTACCACACAATTCTCTCTTTATAATTGATATCACATCTACTGATAATTTTTTTATATTCACAATAATCTTTGACTGCAATAAAACCCAAAAATTTTATAAATTCATAATTTACTGCCTATACTAACAAAGACCAGTAAACTCACAGCTAAATGCTTAGGAAAATTTTTCAGGTATATTTGAATCTCAGGTACAAAATATTTTAACGGACAAAAACTTAAGAATTTTCCTAAATCATAGATTTCAATCTTTTTCCATTAGTGAAGGCTGAATTTTTTAAATTTAAAAGCATTAACAATAATAAAAGTGAAAATGATAAATAACATAGTATATATATATATATATATGTATGAGGAGAATATATATGTATATAAAAGTATAGTGAAAATATTTTAAAAAATTATACGATGAAATTCTTTGGCAAGTAAAGAGAAAGTTGTCAGGGACATGAGTAGTCCATGGATGGAGGACGTCATGAGTATAAAAGACAAGTCCAGGATCCTGGAGGATATTCAATTTTTTAAAATTAGATAACGATTTTTTGATAACGACCGGAAATGAGTAAACTGGAATTTTATTTGAAATTTTTCCTAGAAAATAAATTATATATGAAGAAAATTATAGGCCCTAAATATGTAATGAATCAAACATGAAATTTATATATATATGAGTCAAATCCGCATAGGACAGGAGTAATTTAATAAATATGTAATATTGTAACAATACAACCTAATTTAACTTTTGAAAATTTGACAGAAGAAAATTGAAATGAAATTTATTTGCAGAACTCAAAAAAAAAATATTAGTATATTTTGAGCTAAGTTCAAATTGCTTCGATTAAGAAAATGATTTTTAATGAAATTTTTAAATATTCATACCAAAAATTTTTTTGACAATGATGTCAATTAGTAATATATACAAATATATAAAAAGGACGATAAATTTGCTGTGCAAAATGTAACAGGAAATATGTGTGGTATTAATTCGTGACTTGTTACTTTGACTTACTATGTATATATATGTATATATATGATGCAGAGTATATCACCCTTTTCAGGGTGCGGCTCAATCAATTATTGTACATATGTGTTTTAAAAATGCACATATATATATATAAATATATATGGAATATGTATAGTAACATGTAGGTGAGTAGGGTGCGGTTCTCTTGACTATTACTAGCCGTTGAGCCGAGAAACTTATCCGCATGGCAACAACCCTCTGTAGACATTAATATGAATTAACATACCAACAGAATACATATTTATTTTTTTTAAAAATTTTCTCGCCTATTTACACATTTTCAGATAAAATTCTATAAATTTAAATAATTTTTCACTCCCTTGAATTTGAAATAGGGGAAATGTAGTCACTATTTTCTATTTACTAGTAGGAAGTTTGCCACTAATTCAAATAATCTCATACTTTTCACAAAAAAGGTTAATATTCGCTACCAAATATTCATTTTCTTGCCACTTTTTACAGAGTAGTATATTTTTGTAACAATTTTGAACCAGGGCAATAAAAAAGGATCAAAAATCACTTTAATAATTTACTGAACATAACCTCTAATAATTAAAAAGTAATATTCTAATATTCATAAATATATAAAAGTATCAATACAGTAAACTTGTAATATTTAAAAATAAAACAGTTTAGTAAATATATATTACAATTCAAAATTTCTATATTTCAATTTTGCAGATGATTAATAACAATTTTTTTTACCTCTGGTATTTCGCGCCAATTTTTCTAAGTTAATTTAAACTCTAATTCTAGATTAAATGCTTACATAACATATATATATATATATATATATATATATATATATTTTAAAAAAATATTTTTATTATATTGGTATAGATTTACGTGAATCCTTAGAATTGTCAGACTATTTTACAATAAATATATGTATTACTCTTCTTCAGGCATTCAAGAGACCTATCGAGTGTTTCTTTACTTGTTATATATACATATGTATGTGTGTATATGTATATAAATGTGGTTAGCAAGTAAATGTAAGAGGCTAAATATAAATTCCCTGTGACACTTGTTTCGAGTAAATCAACCCGGTAGAACGTGGACACGACTATAAGGATACAGAAAATAAGTGAGAATAAAAGCTTCGGGCGAATGTAGGACCAGTCGAATAAGTAAAGGTAGAATAATAAAAAGAAATATATAATATATATATATAAATAAGAGGATGATGGACTATATACCAGCACGAATCATTAAATGAAAAAAAGTTTTTTATTTTTTATTACACGCAGAGAATTTTATAGTAAAAATTATCCGGAAATTTTAGGTAACGGTCGGACGACTCGATATTCTTGAGAATTTTACTATTTATTGCAGTCATTTTCAATAAAATTTTTAGTTATGTTCTAGATGATTATTTTTTACTATACCTCAGTAATATTTCTGACTTATCAAAAAATTTATTTATTACTTTATTTTAATATTTACTATAGAAAATAACTATAAAATGCTGTATTATCAACTATAAAGTGATTTTTTTTCGAATGTCTCCTTGAAGGATTCAAATTTCGGTATTTACGGTAAATTTCGGTATTTACGGCATATTTTAGCATTTATGGTAAATTACCACATTAGAAAGATTTCCGGTAAAATACGGGCATTAACCGAAAATTTCGGTAAATTATAATAACAGTACAGTAATTAACCGTAAACTTGCGGAAATCCTGCAGTATTTTATGGTAAAAGTGTGATATTTTATTGCAAGTATTCGGTAACATTGCAGTATTTCTCCGTAAACATGCAAAATTATGGAATTTTACCATAAAATGAACTATTGTAGTGTGTTACGGTAAAAATTCCGCAAATTACCGCATTTTACCGCAAATTTGCAAAAAAATTGCAGTATTCCTCCTTAAACTTGCAAAATTATGGCATTTTACCATAAAATGAACTATTGTACTGTGTTACGGTAAAAAATGCCGCAAATTACCACATTTTACCGCAAGTTTTCAAGAAAATTGCAGTATTCCTCCGTAAACTTGCAAAATTATGGCATTTTACCATAAAATGAACTATTGTACTGCGTTACGGTAAAAATGCCGCAAATTACCGCATTTTACCGCAAATTGCAATATTTCTCCGTAAACATGCAAATTTACTGCAAAATCATGGCATTTTACCATAAAGTGAAGTATTGTACTGTGTTACGGTAAAAAATACCGCAAATTACCGCATTTTACAGCAAATTTTCAAAAAAATTGCAGTATTCCTCCGTAAACTTGCAAAATTATGGCATTTTACCATAAAATGAAGTATTGTACTGTGTTACGGTAAAAAATGCCGCAAATTACCGCATTTTACAGCAAATTTTCAAAAAAATTGCAGTATTCCTCCGTAAACTTGCAAAATTATGGCATTTTACCATAAAGTGAAGTATTGTACTGTTACGGTAAAAATACTACAAATTTTGGTAAATCACCGCGATTTTCTACAAATTACCGTAAAATGCATCAAATTTGCCGTGTAAATACTAAATTTTGCAATAAAATGCCTATTTTTCGGTAAAAACGGCAATTTACGGTCTTAGCTGTAAATTACCATGATTTAGATCCGCTAGGGCTCGTGTAGTTTCAAACCCTGGTAAATATATCAAACTCATAAAAATATGACGATGACAAAAAAAATGTTTTTTTGCAAATTTTGCCGGGGACCCATTGAATCTCGGTCTACCCTATAATAAATATTCAAACTTTTTTTTTTTTAGTCTTTCATGAAGTAAAGGCATTTTAAGAAGAAATGTAAGAATACTGTATAAAGTAACGCCTTTTCTAAATTTGTACATAAACAATTTTTCAATGACCTTCGAAACATTTATAGATTTTGAAATACAAATCGTAGTAATAAATTGATTTTTTAATATCACTTTCACTTTTTTCAATCTCATCGAATTTATTCTTCAATATTTTCAACATTTCATCATAATCATTGTAATTATATAAACTAGTATCATGGTAATAATTTGTTACTAATTTTGGAATCATAAAATATATGACTGACTCATAATTTTTCATATCCCATTCTGGGGTTTCTATTGTCGGTATCAATTTATTTATCAAATCTAGACAAATCGAATCATTTGACTCCTTATTTTTGATTACAACAAATTCATAAGCGAGTAGTAATAAAACTAACCTACAAGATAAACCCGTCCAATAGAATTCAGTCGTACCGCCAAGATGCAAATCGACCTCCATTTTGTTTTTACTTCTCTTAATAATCCCAGTGACAATTTCTTTATGATTTTCATCTTTTACAAGTGAGTAGAATTGCAATAATTCAAACGTCGTATTGTAAAAACTCGTTATTTCTTCGTTGTCAATATTTTCAACTGTCCAATTTTTGAATTTTTCATCTAGATAATTATCGGGATCTCTATTGTAGCCGAAAATTAATTTATTGACATCAATTGATGGTTGAGGTCCACCGAATTCAAAACAATTTGAAACATTTTTCAAAATGTCCTCGCGTCTTGTTCTTAAAATTTGTTCTGCCGGGATAACATCTATCACATATCCATTTTCAAAATCATCTGGTTGCGGCATTACTGAAGTATCTGGTATTTTATCTAAAGGTTCTGAATTATATGCAGTCGAATTTGGACTATTGGATTTTTTATCAGAATCTTGAGATGTACTTTTATTATCAGTAAGACCTAGATCACCTGATACAATTAATGCAGAATGATCAGGTTCTTCATGTAATGATGCATTTTTGTCAGCAACATTTTTACTGTTTGGATCTACAGGTATTTCTGATGGAATAGATTTTTTATTTATGACTTTAATAGATTCTGCTTTTGTGTTTGTGTCTGAATTGACTGTAGTTGATTCGTTATTAGCATCTCTAAACCAGAAGAACCAAATCAAAATCATAATTATTATTATGACACAAATAATAAGAAATATGTTTCTTAAACTCATCGTTTCTAATGATTATTGCTTTTAATTATTATTTTTTAAATGTATTCAATACTAATATAATGTAGTAACTTTTGAAAAGTTCAAATTATATGAATCATGTCTAAATTCATATATATTAGATTGTGTCGATTGAAATCGATTTTTTTTTCGGTCCCATACGAAAATTACATTGAATGTAACATAAAAAAAATTGGGTACCAAGTTGGGCCCTTCGACCCAATTAAAAAACGCGCGCTCGCTCAAATAAGATTTCCCATTTAAATAACATGGAAACATTTTTTTTTAACTTTGAAATTTTATAACTCGTTGACGGATCAATAAATTGAAACGACCGTAACATATTTTTGTAGAGAATTGAATGCTCTACAAAAAAGGTCTCTTATAATTTTTTGATAAATCTAACCGTTGAAAAGTTATTTAAGCTTACATTCAAATTTATGGTAAATTTATCGTTTTTTTGACTTTTCCAGCAAAACTTTCAGTCTTATCGCAAAATGTCATAATACCTTTTTTGTAGATCATTTTTTTTGCAATCAAAATATGTTATTTAATAATTTTTTAATTTCACAGTTCAAAAATTACAGGTTTTACAAATTAATAATTTGGGAAAAAAACTGAAATTTTCGTAAAAAAGTAACTTTTGAACGGTTAGATTTATCAAAAAATTATAAGAGACCTTTTTTGTAAAGCGTTAGATTCTCTACAAAAATATGCTATGGTCATTTTAATTTATTGATCCGTCAACGAGTTATAAAATTTCAAAAGTAATAAAATCTTTGTCATGCAAACGAAAAACTTGAGCCCTTCAATTAAAAGAACCTTCTTTGTAGAGATCAAAAAAATAAGAACCAAATTTTTGATTAATAAAATGAAAAAAAAAATTTATATTTTTTACTAGATAGTTAAAAATGATTTTTTTTCCTACTGAATTATATATTTATTTATACCCAATTTTCGTTTCAAAATTAGATGCGTGCGGTATTCAAATTCAGTTTAAAAAAAAAAAATTTTTACAATACATTTTTATTCATTAGATTTTGTGTATTCCAACTGAAGAGATTACATATTCCATCAGATATAAAGGTAGCACATGAACTTGAACTTGATTATGCCAGTCTGTTGTATGGAATAAAAAACTATACAAAGTCAAAGACTTAAGAGTATAAAAATAAGTATAAAAAATTTTTTTTCCATAATTTAATTTTCATTTGATAGTAAAATGCAAAAATTTTTAAAAATCTTAACTTTATAGAAAAACAATAATGATAAATAAATAAAATATATATATCTATATATATTATTACATATTCAATGATCAGAAGGTATGATATCCTGTGAGTGGTCTCCGGATGCGTCAAGATATTCATGTACAGACAAGAAGACTTGATGTGGAGAGTTCTCGAACTGAAACTCACTGGAATTCCATAATGTATTAGTAAGCACGTGGAACGGAGACGTATCGCGGTATCGCGATTCGAATAATCGATACGTCCTCTTATCTGAATTTATTTCAGACAACGTTGAGAAATTGAAACAACTCGGACAGAGTATGTACCACGAATTACTCAGGCATCAAATCAAGATGCATCTTAATACCGAGCGAATGCATTTTTGTACTGAGTAAATAATAAATATGACATTTGTTTGCTATTCAACGACGCTATTTACATATTTACTTGTTTCATTTAAAATAATAATGAAAACTGAGATTCTAATTTATTTTAGGGAAATGGGGGGGGGGGGGGGCCTTAAGAAATGAGGGCTTATATGTAATATAAATGGCAACCCATTTTGCCCCCACGGGTCCATTTTTCCCCACTCGACCCTAATAGGAGAGGGGGCTAATGGGCCCCTTAAATTTTGGGCCCCACCTACTACTTTAAAATTTTTACGCGTCATCTGAAAATTTATATTTTGCTGAAATTTTTAGAAAATTTTCTATTGCTGTGTAGAAAATTTCGCTGTAGTAAAAGGAAAAGAAACAAAATATGCCTGAAAAAAAGTGAAAATAGGCTGCGTTAATTTATCGGCCTATTTATTGGGAAAAATAAAATTTCGGCGCGTTTTCAGCCAACTTTCGATCTTTTTCAATGAAATTCTACGATTTCGGTGTGATTTCGTCAAGATTTTAGATTTTCGGGCAAATATTTTTACCTGAGAAAGAGTGGGGCAAAATGAGACACCATTTTTTGAGAAAAAACATTTTTTTTGTTAATGATTCTGCAATTTCTAAATAAAATGGACCGATTTCATACAGAAAAAAAGAATTTCTTGGCCCGAAAAATTTTATTCGCCCCAAGAAAATTTTTACTTGCCCTAAGAAACTTTTTGCATTATGAATTAAAAACAAAAATTTTTTTGAGCCAATGAATACATTTTTTTGTGCACCTCAAGAGTAAACCATTTCGAAATTTTGCTGAAAAAAAATGATTTCGTGTATCATCTAAATTATTTAATTAGAAATCGACAAAAATCAAATTCAGGGTAGGGGAAGAGTGGGGGGCAAAATGGGCCCCTAAAATTTTGGGGCGAAATGGGTCCCCAAACGTTAAGAGGCCCATTTTGCCCCCCCCCTTCCCCTAAATAAACTTAGAAAAAAATTTTTTTTCAAAATTTTCAAAATTAATGTCCTGTAACTATAAGCTCTGCCTTTATATATTTTAATTTTCTAAAAAAAACTCAAAAAAACTTTTTTTTGTCGAAATTCTAAAATGGTCGCACTACTCAGTGATTAATTTACTCCATACTTTTTTTCACACTATATATAGTCATTAATAAAAAAAAAAAAATTCCTTCTATTGAAAAATGATGTCTTCTTTTACCCCCACTCCTCCCCATATATATAAGTGTATATTTATGCTCATGGTTTTAACCGATGAGTCCTGATTCTATTTAATACCTTCTCTTTTGCGTCATATTTTCTTATATATTTATTATGTAGTATACTAATATAACCAAATAATAAAAAAAAAAAAGAAAAAAGTGATAAAAGACAAGAGATAAGAACAAACATAAACAAGTAAAATGAGAGAACACAACAGCTGATGATGCAGAGCAATTAGTGGACCCCCGGAAAGCCGAATATTTTTACAGTAATTTTTTGTGTATTTTCCCATGACTATACGAAATTCAGGCAACATACAGAAAAAAAATTATTTGTCATTTTACCTTGGCCTTCATCTTTGCCTAAAGACAATTAAAATCGATTAGTGACATATGTCATAAAAAAAAGAAATACGGGCTTATTTTTATTCATTGGCAAAGAAAAAACAATAAATGAGAGACATAATAAAGAAATATTATAGTCTGTCTAATTAATTTTTTTATTAGATTAAATTAGTGCTAAATTAATATCAATTAGTTTTCTTTGTTTATTTAATCGTACGCGGAGAAAAATAATGGGTATTTTTCATATGTTCACATGATAGGAAACATTCTCATATGGCCGTAGGAAAAATCCCTATGACTGAGAAATAATCTATAGGTAACAATGGGTAAAATACCTATCATTTATGGGTATTTTTTCTATATATTATAAAGGGATTTTTGAAGTATTGACAATGGGATTTTTACTAGGTCAACATGGAAATAATTCCTGTGTTGACATATGGAAAATCCCTATAATAACACGAATTACTACTATGTTGACATGAAGATAATTCCAATGTATAAGGATTTTTTCTATGTTGACATTGGGATTTTTACTGTGTCAACATGGGAATAATTCCTGTGCTGACATATGGAAAATCCCTATAATAACACGAATTACTACTATGTTGACATGAAGATAATTCCAATGTATAAGGATTTTTTCTATGTTGACATTGGGATTTTTACTGTGTCAACATGGGAATAATTCCTGTGCTGACATATGGAAAATCCCTATAATAACACGAATTACTACTATGTTGACATGAAGATAATTCCAATGTATAGGGATTTTTTCTATGTTGACATTGGGATTTTTACTGTGTCAACATGGGAATAATTCCTGTGTTGACATATGGAAAATCCCTATTATAACAGGAATTACGACTATATTTTCATGGAAATAATTCCCATGCATTGGGATTTTTTTCTATGTTGACATTGGGATTTTTACTATGTTGGCCTAGGAAAATCCCTATAATAACAGGAATTGCTACTATATTCACATAGAGATAATTCCAATGTTATTATAAGGGTTTTTTATCTATGTTGACATTGGGATTTTTACTAGGTCAACATGGGAACAATTCCTGTGTTGACATAGGGAAAATCCGTATAATAGCAGGAATTACAACTATATTCTCATGGAGATAATTCCCATGTATAGGGATTTTTTTCTACATTGACATTGGGATTTTTACTAGGTCAACATTGGAATAATTCCTATGGTAAGATGGGGAAAATCCCTATAATAACATAGGAATTACTACTATATTCTCATGAGGATAATTCCCATGTATCAGGATTTTTTCTATGTTGACATTGGGATTTTTACTGTGTAAACATGGGAATAATTTCTATGTTGACACGGGAAAAATCCCTATAATAACAGGAATTACTACTGGTGTTCACATGGAGATAAATCCCATGTATAGGGATTTTTTATATGTTGACATTGGGATTTTTACTATATTCACATGGGAATAATTCCCACGTTCTCGTAGGGATTTTTCCTGCACTGAGATTAGTATTATTTTTATATCAACGTACAAATAATTCCTAGGTTGAAATAGGAAAAGTTCCTATAATAATACAGGAAATTTTACACGGAAAAAAATTGTAGTTGCTACAACAGCAGCTGTACTTGAGGTTACTACAACTTAAAGTAACAAAATCCCAACTTCTTGTAGTAAAATCACTACTATTTATATAGTATTCTTTACCACACATGGAGTACTCGCTACTACAAATGTTTTACTACAGTATTGTGGTTAGACGAACCACAATATTTTTTCCATGTACTATGCTCGCATTGGGATTATAACCATGTCATTATAGGGATTTTTCTTGTTTCCTATGTCTACATAGTAAAAATCCCTAGGTCAACATTAAAAACCACATATAGTAACATAGGAAAAATTACTGTGCGCCATAGGAAAAATCACCATGTCATCAATGGAAAATTGCCTATACAAAAATGGGAAAAATACTCATTTTTTCCGTGTAAAATAAATTAATAATATTGATAAGTGAGTTAACTCCATAATTGTCTTGATGGTGATTATTTATTTTTTTAAATTCACATTTGCGTGTTATTACCATCATGGAGGCATAAATTCGTATTGTGAAATGAAATGGCTATAAAAGAGGTGTGTTGTGGAAAAAAAAATAAAAAAATTTTTAGTATAAGTGATAATGGCGGTGGCAGTGATAATGATAGCGGCGTATTAAAGGGTAGTAAGGGTAGAAATGAGGTAAAAATAAAATATAAGAGAAAAAAAATAACTAGCGAATTACACACATAGAAAAGAGGGTGATTATTTTGCGTGAATCTAATTCTTGTAGGAGTGGACGACAAGATGGCGATAAGAATAGTAGAGTGAGAAGTCTAAAGGGAAAAAAATATAAAAATTATGTGTTCATGTTTAAAAAAAAAACTAAAAAAAGATAAAAAGAGAGAGTAGAAGGTGAGTAACATCGCGTGCGACCTAATTTTTCCAGAGTTTGTCGTCGCCGACGTATTTTCGTTCCTCTACTCTCTTTGTCTAGTGACGAATGAGTCCCATGACCTTTGTCTGGCGCTTTTTTAATGTTTTTTTAAATTATTTTTCTTTAACTTTTTAATTTGTGTTCTTTATAATTCTTCTTTATCATCTGTACTTAAAATATTTATTTTTTAATTGTTATCATATTTTTTAAGTCTTTGTTGTTATTTATATAATTATATAAATAAATTTAATTTATAGTTAAGAAAAATCATTCATTTTTTTTTATTTCAGGAAATCTGAAGTCGAAAAAAAAATTTTAAAAAACGGAAAAAAAATTTTTTTTAAATGGGATTATTTTCTGTAAATTTTAGGAAATCAAAAGCGAACTTTTTTTGAAATTTTTTAAAAATTACTCAAGGAAAATTTTTTTCTTATTTTTTAAAAACAATTTCCCATTTTTCCCAAGATAGAAAAAAAAATTCCCATGCAAACTGAATTTTTTTTTCTATTTTCTTAAAAAAAAATGATTTTTTGGCTCAAAAAAATTTTTTCTTGCCCCAAGAAAATTTTCCTTAAATAAAAAAAAAAAAAATATTTCACTTTCACAAAAATTCTGTGTTTTTTTTTTAGTTTAGATATATATAGCATTGAATGACGTCATGAATCTTCATTAGGTGACAAAAACTAGATAAGACATCAAAATAGAAAACCAAAAATTATTTTTGAAAATTTAAAAAACTTCAGCTTCATAGCTGACATATATAAGAAGACTGAAAATTTCTAGAATTTTTCCAAGCAGTTCTGCTCTATTTTACTTTAGAAAAACAAAAAGTATTTGTTATTATTTTCTCATAACTCAAGATAAATATTTTAGTATACTTATCTAAACTATGTGTTTCCAAAGTGAACAATGCAACAAAGTAATTTTTATTTCAGGTCATTGTTTGCAACCCAAGATAGTAAATTATTACCAAAGAAGTTAAAAGTTAAATACTGTGCTGGAGTAGTAAAAGTTTTTTACTTCGGTAATGATAAGATAGTTATAGGGAATGTAAAAGTCGCTGCTACTTATACGAGTAAACTAAATATGTCTAATCTTTAGCTAGAATAGATAAACCAAATCTAGTATTTTAAGTAAAGAGACTAAAATTCTCAATACTAAATAAATTATTCGTAAAAAAATTCATATTCTCACAGAAAAAATAATTTCTTGGCGCAATAAATATTTTCCATTTTGAATTGAAGGAAAAAATTTTCTGAGAACTAGAAAAAATTTCCTGTGCCAAAAAAAATTTTTTTTTTCAATTCATAATTAAAAAAAATTATTGGGACAAGTGAAAATTTTCTTAGGGTGAATGTAATTTTTTGAGCCAAGAAATCATTTTTTTCTCTGCAATATTTGCACTAAAAAAAAGTTTATTAATTAAAAATTAATTAGATTTTCTTTACAAAAAAAAAAAATTCTTGAATGAAAGTAAATATTTTTGCACAAAAAAAAAAGTTATCGAATCAAGAAAATATTTTGAAAGACTAAAGTTTTCAATAACCGGTCAAAATTTCAAATTTTTTTAGACGTCAAAATTCAGTGCATGCATTTTTTAAAAATTTCATTATTTTAATTATTTAATTTTTTTATATGTAATTAAAAAATTGTCGTATGTCTGCTACATTTACACTCATACATTTCTGATAGTAAAGTTAACAGACATCTGAAAATTTTTAAAACATTGAAATAATAAATCAAAATGTTCATAAAATAAAAATGAAAAAATCCATGTTCAGACAATTCAAAATTCAGTGCATGCATTTTTTCAAAATTTCATTATTTTAGTTAATTAATTTTTTTAGATGTAATTAAAAAATTGTCGTATGTCTGCTACATTTATATTTATGATAGTAAAGTTAACAGACATCTGAAAATTTTTAAAACATTGAAATAATAAATCAAAATGTTCATAAAATAAAAATGAAAAAATCCATGTTTAGACAATTCAAAATTCAGTGCATGCATTTTTTCAAAATTTCATTATTTTAGTTAATTAATTTTTTTAGATGTAATTAAAAAATTGTCGTATGTCTGCTACATTTATATTTATGATAGTAAAGTTAACAGACATCTGAAAATTTTTAAAACATTGAAATAATAAATCAAAATATTCATAAAATAAAAATGAAAAAATCCATGTTTAGACAATTCAAAATTCAGTGCATGCATTTTTTCAAAATTTCATTATTTTAATTATTTAATTTTTTTAGATGTAATTAAAAAATTCTATTTCTTATCAGAAAAAATTGAGGTTTTCAAAAAAATTTTGTTTAATCAAGAAAATTTACCTTCAGTCAAGAATTTTTTTTCTGTGATTCAAGAAAATTTTTTTGAAAACCGCAATATTATGAATGAAAATTAAAAAATGTTGAGTTTAAATAAAATGGCCCATGTGTAGTTTTAAAAAACTTGATATTTTTCCAAGCTGGCAAAGGATAACGTGGAAAAAAAACTTTCAATATAAAAAAATGGAGGGCAAGTGTTCATCTTGTTCGTATTATATAGATGAGTAAAGTTGGTCCGACCGGTCCAGTCTGGTTCGGCTTAAAACTCAGACATAAAGTCAATGAACTCGACGGAAAAATATCAAGGTATCAATGTTATGACTGAAAAATAATGATAATTATCACAGTTGAAAAGAAAAAAAAAACTTATTTATTATTTTTTAATAAAAATTAATCAATTGCATATATATTTTCATAAACATAAGTTTATATATATGTAATAGTTATGTATAAATAATTCCTAGTGAACAAATACGCTCGTGGTCGAGGGTGACCTGGATCGAATGAAAATTTCCGTGTCGTGATTGGATCTATATAAATAATAAATAAACATACGTAATTATTTATAACGGTTTTACTTTTAAATGTAGACAGACACTATGAAATATATAACATATTCATAAATTACTCATATTGTATTAAGTAAAAAGGCCGTACGGCCTCATGGAAAAATCTCATGGAAAAAAATGATCTATGAAAATTTTTAAAATTCGGATGTCAATTTATTTTGAAAATATTGCATGGAAAAATAAATAGCAGAACAATTACAGTTTCAAATGTCGCGGTAAAAATTTTGCAGAGTGAATGCGGATTGAAATAAAATCAGTAATCACTTCTAAATTTTTACAATGCAATGGCTCTAAATTTTGAAATTTAAAAAAATGCATTAAATTCTGAGCCGTAGTAATTAAAACGGTTTCATATGAGACTTTTTTCAGTATATTGAATATATACAGAAAAAAAGAATTTCTTGGCGCCAGAAATATTTTGTAGTATGAAGTGAAGACAAAAATTCTTGGCTCAAGAAATTTTTTCTTGTTCTAAGAAAATTTTTTCTCGGCCGGAGAAAATTTTTGTTTTCACTTTATAATGCAAAAAATTTCTTGAGTCGAGTAAAAATTTTCTTAGAAGAAGAAAAAATTTTTTGCGCCACGAAATCCTTTTTTTCTGTGTAGTGTTTCATTTATAGTAAAGTCGCATTCAACTGAAAATACATTAGAAACTGTAAAATTTGGTATTCATAATTGTAAGTACAAGAAAATATAGTTAAATTCGCCACATATATTTTCTGATGTTTATCATATATTTTGACCATGTATGTTATTTTCATACGGAAGTAGTCTTAATTATTGCAGAGCCAACTGTAATAATTGAAGTTTTTTATACAACGGCCCTGTTTTTCCGGTAAAAACTGTTTTTCTCCGTGTACTCGTAAAGAAGATTGATAAAGAAAAATGAGAAACTCATTTAAAATTAAAATTTGCAAATACAGTCGACTCGTCATAAGCCTGGTCTAGGGTACAGGGTAAATTTTTATTGAAATTTCAGTCTTCCCACCGTGCGTTTAGTTTTGATCTCGACTACTCGTTATAAGCCTGTGTATTTTATATCATTTTAAACGTCAAATTTACGTTCTGTCACATGCGCCAGTGTCCCGATTTTTCTAGTGCTTATGCGCTAAAATAAATACTTATCTTTTTACACAAATAATAATTGTAATGTAAAAAATAATAATGACTACGGTATTAATTACAGTAATAATAATAATAATTGTTATTGATCAACATAATGCTCAATAAAACTTTTAAATTGTAACAGAAGCTTTAATTGTAATTAATAATTACAATTATCATCAATAAATAATTTTTAACTTAATATTTATAAAATTATTATCCGCGAAAGATCGATAGTAAATTTTCATAATTAATTTATATATTTTGTTCCTTCTGTTAGTTTATAATTTATGGAATTTTAACGGAGGCTTATAACGGGATGTCTGCTAAACTCAAAAAAGTGGTCAAGTGGGGGCTGTTTGGACTCAGTACCTGCCGATTAAGGGGAGAGACATTACAGGCAGACTTATAACGATTAGTCTACCGTAGATAAAAATTACAATTCACTTTATTTTTTATCCCGAAATCATAAGAAAAATTTCTCCCGTTCACTAAAATTTTCATAAAGAAGAAAAAAAATATTTTACGTATTTTTTTCTCTAGTTGACGTCTGTAAAAGTACAAGTGCGAAAACTATTACCGTGCATATAAATCTGGCACGTTTCAAATTAGCTGACCTTATCCCTGCGGTTAACGAACTTGGCCGGATCGTCGCAGCCGCCATGTGTAAAAATTATGTTTAAAATTACCCTCTTAGATTTTATTGCTGATTATTTATCCTCACTAATGCTCTTATGCAATTTTCTACTTAAATTTTTTTTTAATAATTAAATTGCAAAAAAAAAAATTACAATAAATTCAACGATTAAATAGAGGAAGTAAAAAAAACAAACAACTTTAATTTACCTATTAAATTACAGTAATTAAATAAAATAAAAAAAATAAAATAGTTTATTTAGAATGGATAGTGTGGAATGTTAGTTGATAAAATGTACAAGAAAATTCTTATTCGATCCAACACTTTCGAGGCCACATCAACGTCAAGTTCTTCAGGGCAAGGTTGACTTGTAAATTAACAGTAGTCAGTTACACATTTTTTATTCTGTCTTAATGCCAATAGATTATCGATAAAATAGAATCTTTAAATATTTAATCACTATAAATATTTACAAGACCTTTTTTTTTTTTTTTTTTTTTCAAATTATTATCATTATAATCAGTTTACTTATAAATATTTATTGTTAACAAAAGTAAAATTGTCAAGTAATTTAAAATTATTTTCAGCTAAAATTGTCAAATTTTTTTTTTCCATACCTTGAAATTTAAAAATATTTAAATAATTATTTTATTTTAAATAAATTATTTTTGAAAATTTTACAAGACAGTTAATTTGAATGTTTTGGCGCGAATTCAATAAACGGGTTTAAATAACATCATTATTTTCCGGATTAGTTCAAAGTTTATTATTTGAATTTAAAATTTTAAATAATTAAGTTGAATAAATTCAATATTAATATTCAAGTCATAGTTAGTAGTTACAAAATATTGATTTTTCAAAAATTTACAGGCCAGAAAAAAAAAATTTTTTAAAATTTATTTTACCCGCGTCAGAATTTTTGCCGATTTTTGTTTTTTTTTGTTAAAATTTAAAAATCGCATTGTTTGGGGTGACCAACTGACCCGATATTTTTTAGGGTTTAAATAAACATTTACAAAATCAAATTTTTTGGTAAAAAATCCTGTTAATGTTCTTTTTTCGGTCGAAATTATCTGCGATGATTATTTTAAAATTTTTAAATTGCGCGCGTAAATTTAAATTTAAAAAATTAAAGTTCACAAAAAATGAAGTTTTATAAAAAAATATAAATTTTTGATTCGAGAGATTAGAATTTATGTTATTTATTTATGCCAATAAAACTTTCTGCACATATATATATATATATATATATATATATATATATATATATATATATATATATATATATACAGAAAAAAAAGGATTTCTTGTCGCAAGTAAAAAATTTTCTTACAGTAAAAATTTTTTGCGCCAAAAAATTTTTTTTCTGTATTAATATACATATATATAATTATATAATTATATAATTACAATTAGTAATACATAAGTGTCAAGTAATAAAACAATTACACTATAAATTTCCTTCGCATAAAATAAGTACGCAAACAGATTACGATATTTATAATTATCGAATTATAAACAATTTATTCAGTTATATAAATACTCAGCAATTAACGTAAATTACTGTTCAATAAATTTGATATTTTTATTGCAATAACGTCTATGGTATTTAATCACTACCGTGTGGTAATTCTCTAATAACTCAAAACTAATTAATATCGAGTAATTATTTTTATGTTTCCAATTGTCACTTAGGTTTTATTATTCTTAAAATAATGTTAAAGTAGAGAAAGCTTTGGACATAAACCAAATTATACATGCATACATACATATATATGTATGTATTTACCATGAGTGCCGAGTGTTTCAATTATTTCAGGTGGTTAAAATTTATGCCAGTATGTATGGTATGAAAGAATTATAATCATGTTCATTATCCGAGTGGATCGACAATGCAATATAACGAACTTTATGGGTTATAATTTCCCAGTCAGGATGAAAATAAATATATTAACATATATATATGTATAAGAATTTATATTCTGATAATGAAAATAAAAAAATAATGAATAATAATGAAAATAAAAATAGCATAAATTAATAGTGCTAAAGTGCAAATTTTATAATTCCACGTGGAAATAATTCATGACGAATCAATTTATCGCGCGTGAATTAACTATGTATGTAATAATACAACTTGGGTACACAAGATAATAATTTGTGTATATAATCTATCTATAGAACATACAGTGCAGCGGAATTTATTAATGTTCCTATTCATTTATAAGGTTAAATTCTCAGTGCATTGTATACATTTAAAGTACAATGTGCTATAAAATTTGATAATTTAAATTTTTCGTCATAATCTAACCATGTCATGTAGTAATTCGCATTAATATATATGTATAATGTCAAATTGTCAAATGTTAAGTTGTAAATTGGCTTACAATTTATTTTATACTTTAGAATGTTTTATTTTAGACATGTTACGTATACAGAAAATTAAATAATAGTTACTATCTAGTTATGGTAATAATTTCTACTATCAGTCAGATAGTAGTAAATATTATCTAGATGATTGTATGAATCATCTAGATTGTAATTTTCTCCATATTTATGATAATTGTTACAATCCTGTGTGTTAACTAGAGTTAATTATTATTATTATTCTAAATAGTTATATTTATAATACAGATGGTAACAGTTACCATCAGAAATCGTAATTGTTACCATCCTGATAGTAACTGTTACGAAATTTATTGCAGAAGTAAATATTATCATCCTGATAGTAAATATTACCATCCTGATTGTAAATATTACCATTCTGATAGTAACTGTTATCATCCTGATGGTAACTGTTACCATCCTGATAGTAACTGTTTCGAAATTTATTGCAGAAGTAAATATTATCATCCTGATAGTAAATATTACCATCCTGATTGTAAATATTACCATTCTAACTAAAAAACGTTCTAATAATTCGAGATGATTGGAATTGAAAATTAAGCATAATAAACAAAATTACTTAATTTTCTGAGTGTAAACATGAAATGTACAAAATTTGAAAAAAAATGGATTAGATTATCGATTCTTTTTTGAAAAGTTGGAATAATTTGAATACTTGTGAAAAATGAATCATAGATCAACATATATGACAATTGGCCACATATGCTTCATATATATCATTCATAGGTTATGAGTTTTCAATAACTTATAAGTTGAAAATTTTCTATAGCATACCATTTTGTAGAAAAAAATGCAATGTGTCTAAAAGTTATTTTTTTTTGGCAAACTAAATTTTCTTGACAAATTACGGCTCGAAAAGTAAAAAATACAAATAAATATCCAAATTAAAAATATTCGGCTATTACTTTTTAGGAAAAATTCATAGTTTGAATCTATTCGTGACTTTTGCTCTCTGAACATGAATAAGTGCAAAAAGTGAATATTCACTAACTTTGAGTGCCAACCGAACCACTTTTTGAAATTAGTGATTCAATCCGCACCTAAAATTAGTGAATATTCACTTATTTTTACTAATTCATGTTTAGAGAGTGAAATAAACCATTTTCGGATGTATAAGAAAAAGGGAACTTGTAGATAATTTTGACATCATTTGTATAAAAATATATTAAATATCTTAAGTTAAAATTATAAAATTTTGTAAACAATATCTATATATAGCTTATATTTATTAATTTTATCCCTTTCAAAAACTCATTAGTCATTACTTATTATAATTAATCTTGTTTATGAAATCGAGTAATAAATAATGCATTTATCGGATGCACAAATAAATAACATAATATATATGTTCTATAAAATGTAAAAGCGCATAACAAAAAAAAAAATTAATAAATAAAAAAAAGGTCACTCTAAAAATACAATTGGACATTAATATGAAGTGGGGAACACAATTACACAATATATGTCTTGCAAACTTCACAGACAGTTTATTATGTATAGATATTATCATGAAGTAATGTGAATATATAATATAAACAAACAAATGAAAAAGTTGATACTTCATTTGATTCGAAACGGAGGAAGCCATTAATACGTACTCGTTTATGTCTTATAAAGGTCATCAAGAGGTCTAATGCCTCCATATTCATTGATAGAACATACGATAGTCTTCCGTTAATAAAGTATCTTAAAAAATAATTTATATATATAAATATATGTAAGGTTCTTTTAAAGATTCAAGAAGTAAATTTCTATAATTAATTACTGATTTTTAAATTTTGAATTATTAAATTTTAATAGAATTTCTGCCCAATTTCAAAAATTTAGGGAGCGGAATTTTCTCTTTTTTATTTTGAATTTGATCCATGAAAAAATAAATCATCATATGAAATTAGAAAAAAAAGTTTATTTTCCAAAAAAAAAAAAACGAAAATTTTGTTCAAAAAATATTTCATGGGTTTAATTTATTGATTAAAATAAATTATGGAATTAATAATTAAATTGAATTGTTTATCAAATTATAAGAAAATTTACACTGCGGCAAATAAAATCGATTTTTTTTGGACCCATATTCAAATACAAAGCGCGCGCTCGTTTGAATAAAATTTCCTATTTAAATAACATGGGAAATTTTTTTTTCAAATTTGAAATTTTATAACTCGTTGACAGATCAATAAATTGAAACGACCATAGCATATTTTTGTAGAGAATCTAACGCTCTACAAAAAAGGTCTCTTATAATTTTTTGATAAATCTAACCGTTCAAAAGTTACTTTTTTACGAAAATTTCAGTTTTCTTCCCAAATTATTAATTTGTAAAACCTGTAATTTTTGAACTGTGAAATTAAAAAATTATTAAATAACATATTTTGATTGCAAAAAAAATGATCTACAAAAAAGGTCTTATGACATTTTGCGATAAGACTGAAAGTTTTGCTGGAAAAGTCAAAAAAACGATAAATTTACCATAAATTTGAATGTAAGCTTAAATAACTTTTCAACGGTTAGATTTATCAAAAAATTATAAGAGACCTTTTTTGTAGATCATTCAATTCTCTACAAAAATATGTTACGGTCGTTTCAATTTATTGATCCGTCAACGAGTTATAAAATTTCAAAGTTAAAAAAAAATGTTTCCATGTTATTTAAATGGGAAATCTTATTTGAGCGAGCGCGCGTTTTTTAATTGAGTCGAAGACCCAACTTGGTACCCAATTTTTTTTATGTTACATTCAATGTAATTATCGTGTGGGACCGAAAAAAAAATCGATTTTATTCGACACAATCTAATATATATGGATATACATGTACTCTTTTTTGCAAATAAGGTTATCGTAATCCTGGAGCTGTTGTCAGAGCAAAAAATTCGTTTTGGATCATTGCAAAGCACTGAGTAAACAGCCTATCGCATTTGATTTGATCCGTACTCTCGACTGTGCCACTAGTATTTATTATATAGCCTGGCTATAGATAACCGAACGATTTCTTTCTTTACTTGCGCAATCTCAGCTCACGACTACAAGCTCACAAGTTTATATTAAAAAAAAAAATATATATATATATATAAATAAATAAATAAATAAGTATTAAAAAAATAACATTGGACAGCTCAGTAAGGAGAAAATAATATATGTATCTATTTATAGTTATAAGATTATTACCGACTTAAAGAGGATTTATGATAAGAAATGTGAAAGGTTTGAAAAGGTTTTCCTATTGAGAAATATGTTGATAATTAAATCACTGATTACAAAATATTGTTATCTTATTATTGTGGGATGTAATTTTTTTTTTTTCCTTAATAATTTTGCAGATTACGGTAATCTGTCATATAATATATAAATTATGTTATAGAAATGAGTAGACTAAATATATATTTAACGGGTACTCATACATATATATATATATATATATATATATATATATATATATATATATATATGACAAAATATTGCGTATGTATAATATGGATATTCAGAATGTGAAATTGATACGAGAGTCTTTTCTACTTGAATATTTAAATATCTACAGACTGTCATACATATTTATAAACACGCATCCGCTCTATCGCTTTTTTTACCTTCGTCACTTGATATTAATTGCAATTAAATGAGTTCGAACACTAGACGGTTATTATTTCACAATAGAAATGTACAGTTGACTACCCGTCAAAAGCCTGCCCGTAATGTCTCTCCCCTTAATCGGCAGGTACTGAGTCCAAACAGCCCCCACTTGACCACTTTTTTGAGTTTAGCAGACATCCCGTTATAAGCCTCCGTTAAAATTCCATAAATTATAAACTAACAGAAGGAACAAAATATATAAATTAATTATGAAAATTTACTATCGATCTTTCGCGGATAATAATTTTATAAATATTAAGTTAAAAATTATTTATTGATGATAATTGTAATTATTAATTACAATTAAAGCTTCTGTTACAATTTAAAAGTTTTATTGAGCATTATGTTGATCAATAACAATTATTATTATTATTACTGTAATTAATACCGTAGTCATTATTATTTTTTACATTACAATTATTATTTGTGTAAAAAGATAAGTATTTATTTTAGCGCATAAGCACTAGAAAAATCGGGACACTGGCGCATGTGACAGAACGTAAATTTGACGTTTAAAATGATATAAAATACAGGCTTATAACGAGTAGTCGAGATCAAAACTAAACGCACGGTGGGAAGACTGAAATTTCAATAAAAATTTCCCCTGTCCCCTAGACCAGGCTTATGACGAGTCGACTGTATATTAGATTGATTTAAAAAAATCAACTTATTTTTAAAGCTCATGATTTATTTAAAATAAATAAGTCAATTCATTTAAATATTATATTTGGTTTTTAAAAAATTTTTATTGGCAATCTTTCATGTGAAAATATCATTAGCAGTAGCACGACTTGTAACATACATAAATAATATTTACCTTTCAGTCGTTTTGCGGAGAAGTTATAAGACTCCCGAGGGAAACATCATGGAGTTAAATTGCAGCCGACCAGTCTCGCCATATTAGTCTTCTGTTCGCGGTTCTGTGGTTATATATATATATATATATATATATATATATATATATATATATATATTTACTTGTAATATAACAAGTATGTAATATATATATGTACAAATATAAAGGACATTTTATGTCAAATTGACAAGCTCAAAAAATTATTACGCATTCAAAATTTTTTTTTTTCAAATTTAAATCAAAATTAATTTTGATGTAAATTTTTCACTCCTACATCAAAAAGTATCCATGATAAAAAAATATGTCATAGTAATAATATATACCCATAGTAAGAAAAAATTCTCATTCCAAAAAATTTTATCATGTCACAAAAAAATTTTTGCTTTCGATTCTCTGTAAAAATTTCCTTGGAACGAATGAAAATTTCTTGTGGTAAAAATTTTTTTTTCTGTGTTAATATAATTCTGAATAATTAATTTTAAAAAATGACTTTCTATTGTAAGAAATTATTTATAAATTCAATTATGTTAATGTGAAAACACCTAAACATTTTATTTAATTTGAATACATTGCAATAACTTTCAAACGGTTTTAATCATAACTCGAGTATCAATAATATATATGATATAAATTTAAATAGGAGTTAAACGTTTAAGTGTCTTTAATTAAATCATTTGTAAAACACTCGGATTTAACAGTGCATATTACAACAATTAAAGATAATTGAATATTTAAATTGTTTGGTCCAATGAGATGTCAATTATTTAAATTAATTTTTCTCAAAATTATAGTATAAAGTATCGTCGTTTTCAAAAAAAAAAAAACCGCTTAATTTCAAATTTTTTAAAAAAACGTCTTTTTATATTTCCTGTTGCCAATCGTAATCCACATTTTTGATGTTTAGTTTACATTTTTTTTCAAATTTCTAAGTTTCAAAATTCGTCGCAAGAAAAAAGCATATTTTGACCCGTGATACAAAAAAACAAAAATTGTTGGCTTTTTGTTAAATTTAAGCTGTTAATTGGATGCATGAAAACAAATTCTCACTTAGGATCCAAGAAAAAATGTAAGGACCCGAAATTTGCAAAAACATGCATTTGTTTTTTTATGTTGAAAAATTGTTTTTTACGGTTTTGATCTTCTGTATAATTTACCAAACTCGTATTAGACGATTTTTTTTTACTACAACCGGTGATAGAGATTTTAAATCAGTGATTTCAATGATTAATTTTCATCGCCATTTTATTTCTCATCGTGAACAAGATGAGAAGCATTTGCGCAGTATCAGTATCAAATAACAACAAGGGATGCTGTGAAAACTCCCTCTTGTATTCGCGAATGGTGATTGGCAAGATTTTCACCCACTATATCTACTGATAGGGCGTGTATCAAATATATAAGTATATATATCTATATTAGGGTGGGCCAAAAAAACCGACTTTTTTTCGAGTCTCATATGGAAATTTTTCTGTCGCGATGATATAAATTGATAGTAAAAATTGAGATTCTCTTATATTAATTGAAGGGTCGCTCGAAAACGTCCAAAAGACAGAACTCGGAAATGTTCAAAATTCTTGAGCGAGGTTCAATTATTCAAATTTTGAGCTGAAATTTTCAGCAAATTCATTATTTTATAGATATAAACTATTGCTACCACAAGTAAGGAAAAAAATTCAAATTTCAATCATTTTTGGAATTTTCAAAATTTCTGAGCGACCTCAATTTTTTATCGAGCTGATTTTTGGAGAAGGTTTTGATAAAATTTAAAACCAACAAATTTTCATGAGATTCGACAACAAAAAAAATTCGGTTTTTTTGGGTCACCCGAATCTATATCATATATATATAATATATATATCACACGGAAAAACTATAGCCAGGCAAAAAAAATTTTTGGTTATTTGCAAATGTTAATTTGAAAATTTATCTAATTATATATTTTGATAAATTCAAATCACTGATACTAAAAGCAATCATTTGATATTCCCCCAAAATTTTATATAAATTTTTTATCGCCTATACGAGAATAATTACATTTGAACAAAAGTATACACCAACTACGTAATTTGTAGCCCAATATAATAGAACCCGCGTTTATATCTCACTAGTACATCAGTAAGTTGTTTTATCAGACTAGAAATTACTTCTAAATGAGTTCAATGTATACCAGATATAAATATATATTTTTTTCACTTTCTCAATAAAAATATCTAGCAATAAGATTACCCATTAAAGATACCACCTGCTTTCAATGGATCGCTTCAAGGTCTTTTTGACCTGAAAAATTAAATATTAAAGATTTATCACTGTGATAAATATATAATAAATCAACCGTTCAATTAACCAACCTACAGATTAAGACATACATTAAGTACTTATACATTTAATAAACTAATATACATCAAATTAATATACCAAATTTTGACATTACGCTCAAAAAAATTTTATAACTCAACAGTAAATGTTTAATTTTATTCAAACTTATCAGCTCATATATATATACATATATATATATATATATATATATATATATATATATATATATAAGTAATTACATTTTTTATAAAAAAAAAGTTCTTATATCGATGTCGTTAAAATTAATCGTTTCTCTGTTAATAGAGTTGAGAAATTTTATAAAAAATTAAAATTTTTAAAATAAATTTTTTTTTTTTATTCTCAATAATAATTAATTTAATTTTTATAATTTTATTATCCTCTAAGTAAACACGAGGTAAAGAGGTAGAGAAGGTGCGGCAATTTCCCAGTGTAAAATCAATATCACAACTGAGAAAGTCTATATATATATATATATTTATATATATATATTGTACCCTCTCTATTCACTCTGACATTGATGAACATATACATCCCTTATCTACAACTTCAACTCTACCTATCAATTGATAGTACTGCAATTTTAAAAACTAGGACGATATGATTGATGATATTGTCGGGTTGCTATAAAAATTCATATATTGCATAGAAATAATGTACTTTTTATACTAGAAAAAATTGTGTAAAAAAAGTTATTTACTGCTTTTAGTTAAATAAATAATTAATCTAATTACGTAGAAAGAAAATAATGGTTACCGTTCGCAGTACATTTTTTGAAAATCGACCCATAATGTTATAGTAATAATTACTGAGTTATGGGCTACACGCCCATAATTTCGGAAAAAGTTTTCGTAACTGTGGGAACGATTCCTATGATTATGGTAATAGTTACTATTGTATGGTAAATGAATTATAGTAATGATTACCATACTCGTGGGAATAGTTTTTAGAATTACAGAGGAATAGATGATATATTTGTATAATAACAGTTACTAGGTGCGTATGGGAATAAGCCCTATACATCATGGAAACTTTCCTTATTATTATGATAATGGTTACCATAATATTATAGTAACGATTACTATGATATTGTGGTAATGGTTATCAAAATACGTGGCAATGGTTACTATAGTACTATGGTAGTAATTACCATCATTTAGAAACTCCCTATATGATGAAAATCATTACCATAATATATGGTAACGATTACTATAATATATGGTAATGGTTACTAGAATATTATAGTAATTATTACTATAGTATATGGTAATAATTACCATACACTATTGTAGTGACTACCATACGCAATAATAATAACTACCACCACTTAGAAACTCCCCGTGTAATGAGAATCATTACCATAATGTATGGTAACGATTACTAAAATATCATGGTAATGGTTACCATACACTGTAGTAATCATTACCATAATATATGGTAACGATTACTATAATATATGGTCATGGTTACTAGAATATTATAGTAATTATTATTATAGTATATGGTAATAATTACCATACACTATTGTAGTAGCTATCATACGCTATGATAATAATTACCACCATTTAGAAACTCCCCATGTAATGGGAATCATTACCATAATGTATGGTAACGATTACTAAAATATCATGGTAATGGTTACCATACACTGTGGTAATCATTACCATCATTTAGAAACTCCCCACATAATGGGAATCATTCCCATAACACATGGTAACGATTACTAAAATATCATGGTAATTATTACCGTAGTATATGGTAATAATTACCATACACTACGGTAATAATTACCATCATTTCATAGGAACTATTCTCATGATAAATTGTAATTGTTACCATAAATTTCTCCGTGTCTTCGTTTTTTTTTTTTTTTTTTTTAAATTGATAAGAAAATTTATGTTAATTATAATGAAAATAATGTAATGACATTGAAAACTCGTTTAAGTTATTTTAATGTGCGATTTCGAATATATATACATATATACATATATATGTGTAAAGTGTGAAGATATTTCACCTCGGATCCTTGCCAATAAATTTACTGCGATTTAAAATAACAATTTATAAAATTAGAAAACAAAATACGTTTTAAATATATTTTGTAATAGAAACGGCGCCAGAGACTAATTAAATAATTAATTACTAGGAGCTAATTAATTGGATTTAAAAAAAATAATCATTTAATATCCGATTACTTATTTTATTTATTAAATTTTTTTTTTTTTTTTTTCACTTATTGGTGATTAAATGTACGTCATCTTTTTAATGACATCATAAAACAATTTAAAATTATGAATTGCTTTCAAGAGTTACTCGTTAATCTTTTTTTTTTCTACGAGTTTCGAGTACTTTATAAATATGTCATAGAAAAAAAATTATGAATTATTTGAATAACTTTTAAAAGTGATTAATTATCAAGATACTTTAGTCAGTTAAATATAAGGGATGAACTCATCAATAAAAAAAAAAAAACGACAAATTTCATAGGTCAGTTTTAAAACTTTTCGCTTTTTGAAACAGAAGAGGTAATTTTTAAAAATTTTGAATTTGAATATTTTTTGGTCATACAAAATTCTGTTCTTCAGAAAATTTTCATTAATTTTATTTATGTGTCACATAAAAATTATGAAAATTTGGGAAAAAAAAATTTGAAACCGTACTTTTAAATAATTTTTTTATGGGGAATTTTATAAGTATTATATATTTTGTGCATTATATGAATAAAATATATACATTTTTGAATATATTATCAAAAATACCTTGACCTATTGACCTTAAAAACTAATAAAATCTAAATTTCAATGAGCTCTTGAATGCCGCCATATTTATTTGAATCGATAAAATTTTTTTTAAAATCTTGTGATAAAAAAATATACTCAGAATTTTAAAAAATATATATAAAATTTTTGCTAAGTATTCAAATATCATTTGAATTAATAAAATTTGTAAAAAATAAATAAATTTCTTGCCATTATTCAAAAAATTAATATAAAATTTACAAAATTTCAAATTTCGACATTTAAATTTTAGAAAAACAAAATTTCATAACTAAAAATTTCAAATTAAATAAAAAAAGTTCATTTTTCCAAATATCATTACAGTAAACTTCCGTTTTTCTGATAAACAAAATTAAATTTTTGGCGGGAAAATTAAAAAAAATTAAAGTGCTTCAAATGTCACCACGTGGTGGCGCCAGCGCTCGCGCATTAAACAGATGTAATCTGTTGAGAAAAAAAACTCATTCGCTAGTGATTTATAATAATAAATATTAACTAATTAATAGTTAATTAATTAAATAACAATATTTAATACATAAATATTAAAGTACACATGGATTACTTTATAATAAAGTACAATTTAAGAAGATTTTATATTTTAAACATTAAAAAAGTGAAATGTTTTTTACTACTTTAATACTCATAATAAAAAAATGACATAAGAATTTATTAAATTATTTACTTTGTTATATATGACATGTAATAAAAAAATGGCAATAATATTAGTCGCGGGATTGTTTGTTATTAAATGATAAGTAAATTATTAAATTATGCCTCGTAAAGAAAAAACGTAAGTAATTACATTTTAACCTATTATTTAATTATTATTATTGTTATTATTATTACTATTATTATTAGTGTTAGTAAAATTGTTATTATTATTGTTATTACGAGTGTAAATGTAACAGACATCAGACAAATTTAAAATTATAAATAAATAGAGTAAATAATTTTTAAAAGTTTATTTATGAATTTCAAATTTTTAAAATGCACATTTTTTAAATATTTTATTTTATTAATTATTTACTATATTTATTAATAATTTTAAATTTGTCTGATGTCTGATACATTTACACTCATATTATTATTATTATTATTATTATTATTATTATTATTATTATTATTATTATTGTTATTATTATTATTATTATTGTTATTATTAATGAGTGTAAATGTAACTGACAAGTAGCAATTTTTAAATTTTTTGAATGAATAAATAAAATTCTAGTAGAATAAAAATTACAAAATTCGTTTTTAGATTAATGAAAAATTTGTACGCACATTTTTTTTAAATTTCTTTATTTTTATTTATTTAAAATTTATAAATTTTCTCATGTCTGCTACATTTACGCTCAATTATTATTATTATTATTATTATAATTATTATTATTATTAGTAATATTATTATTATTTTTATTATTATCATTATTACACTGTAAGAAATTGGGAGTGTATTTGGAGTAATTACAACTTTTATTTCAATCTGAATTAACTCCGTCACTCGATTCCGGAGTTTAAAAAAAAAATCACTCCGCATAAGAAGTAAATGCAGAGTTCGTCTCTTTAGCAGAGTAATTTTGATTTTATTCCAAATCTAAGTTCACTCCGATTCGGAGTTTTAACATTAAATTAAACTCCTTTGGAGTAAATTTCACTCCGAGGAGATTAAATAAATAGTCATCTGCTTTGCAATCACTCCGCATTCACATGATACTGAAGTTAGCCGACATCTAATAATTTTTGAATTTTTTAAAAAAAGATAAATTATAAAAAAAAAAGTAGTTAAAAAAATTGCACTTATAGTCTTTTAAATTTTCTACAAGTGCATATTTTTAGTTTTTTTTTTTCTTCAAATTTAGTTGCTTAAAAAAAATTTTAAAATTTTTAATTGTCTGCTAACTTTGGGATCATCGCATTCACTCCAGATTTAATCCGCGTTCACTCCGAAAATTTTTTACTGTGTACTACTATTATTATTATTATTATTATTATTATTAATATTATTTTAAAATTTTTCAAATCAATGACAATTAATATTTTATTAATTTTCTTAAATATTCATAAATTTAAGTGCAAATAATTTATAAATTTTTTAAAATTTAAATTAAACTAAAAAAAAAAAATAATAATAAATTTTTTACAGAAATGCCAGAACATGGGAACGCGACAGAAGAAATCGTATGAATTTATATTTCAAAACCCTAGGAGAATTATTACCACCAAATCAAGACGGAAAAAATCGTAACAAAGTTGACATCTTAATCCACGCATCAAAATATATAAAAGATTTGACAAATCGTACGGAAGAATTATTCAATAATAATGCAGTCGATGCACACAAAGAGGAATTAAGTCGTTTAAAAAAATTAGTCGCCCAACTTTATTCTCGTACACAATTACTGTCAACTTTATTAAAAGATGCGGGTATTACGGTCCCAGCTGAACCTGCCTTAGAAAAAATGTCTCCATTGAAATGGTCCAATAAAATAAATGTTGATGATACTGATAAATATATAGATCGTCATAAAGAACGTATGTATTTTATTTTTATTTATCGTAGGCGTTTATTTATTTTTTTAAATTTTAAATTTTAATTTGTAGGAAAAAAACCCGAGAAACGGAGAAATAATTCGATTGGTTTAAAAATACCTTTGAATAAAAAATCAAAGGCTAGTGATATTGATGTAACAGCAAATAAAAATAAAAATAATGATAAAAATATTTTGGAAATTATTGGCCCAGTTGAAGATCAAGAAAATCATGTCGGCAGTAACATTGATGACAAAAATACAGAAGATAAAAATAATGATTCATTGAATAAAAATTCAGAATTGCGAAATAATTCTGACCCAGGTAAAAAAAATTCATAAATTATTTTAAACTATAAATATTTTTTTTTATTTATATTTCTGTCCTAAATTTTTAAAATGCGAATTGTAACCATGGAATACTTGAGAAAATTTATGTACGTCAAAATTTTATTTATTTTCATCTAATTCTCTTTTTTTTTCTAATTTGCAATGAATTCCAAATTTTTTGTATTTAATTCTAAAAACTTTAAACTCAAATTATCTTAGTAGGTATCGCATTTTTCAAAAAATTATAAGATACATTTTTTATAGAGAATTTAAAGAGCTACAAAAAAGGTCTCTTGCAATTTTTCAAAAAACTCAATATCTACAAAGATATTTACAAAAAATCAATCAACAATTTTGAGTCCCAAATTTCTGTATTAAATTCAAAAAACTTTAAACTTAAATTATCTCAATAAGTATTCAATTTTCAAAAAAAGTATACGATACTTTTTTTACAAAGAATTTTACTCTCTACAAAAAAGGTCTCTTGCAATTTTTCAAAAAATTCAAAATTTACAGAGATATTTACAAAAAACCAATCGATAATTTTGAATCCAAAATTTCTCTATTAAATTCTAAAAATTTTAAACTCAAATTATCTCAGTAAGTATTCAATTTTTAAAAAAATTATAAGAAACCTTTTTTACAGAAAATTTAACGCCCTTCAAAAAAGGTCTCTTGCAACTTTTCAAAAAACCAAATATTTACAAAGATATTTACCAAAAACCAATCGCACTTTTCTCCCCACATTTATCATAAAAAAATAAAATAAATCAACTTCCGATCTACATCAGCTTAAAAACTCGGGCCCTAAATCTCCCTTGCGACCCTTACAATAAATCAATTAATAAAAAAAAAATATTAAATTAAAAGTTTCCAGCGAACCAGCCATAGAATCATCAGCGGGGCCAAAATCCAGCACCGGAATCCGGAAACTCGAGTCCCGTAAAAAATTAAAAAGAAAAAATTTAAATAACAAAGACAACCAAGTAAAGAAACTAACTAAAAAACCACTAAAATCAAAGTCATCACCATCAACATCAGCATCAACATCACAAAATTCATCAATAGCAAATTTAGTATCCGGAACATTGATTTTATCAAGCGGTAAATTGATGCCACTGATAACAACGCCACTGACGTCAACAAATATCCTCGTCAACCCAAGTACTTCCAATCAACAGCAGCAACAATCACAAATAATTATCAGCAACAATCAATCATCAGCGAACCCAATGATCGTAATGCAGTCCGTCGATTGCAATAACATCAAAAATATATCCGTCCAAAATAATAATGTCCTAAATACTGTACAGAAAGTGACATTGAACACAATACCAAGCATACGAACAAATGTCGGAATAAATTCCCACGACTGGGTGTCAAATGTAAAGACGATTATCGAAGCGACCAAAATCGGCGGACGCAAAGGCATTTTACCAAAAGGCAAAGAGATAACGAAGACAACTATGGCCTACAAGGTCCCGATTCCTGTCGTACGTCGCGACATCAAAACACTTGGCAGCAAATCTGACAGCAAAAATACGAAGACAGAAAATAAAAATAAAAAACAAAAATTTAGAAGTAAAAAAAAAAATGATAAAGACAAAAAATTGAAGGATAAAAATTCGGCGGATGTTTATGAAAATGATGACAAGTTGACAGCCGAAGTGAGTGAAAAATTACCAGAAAATAGCGAACCGATTGATGACTTCCGGAATGTTGCTGATAAAATCACCGAAAGTTCGGAAATTAATAATGACGCGGATGTCAATTTGGATAACCAGTCAACGGAAGTTGAAAAATCCGCAGTTGAAATTTTAACTGAGACAAAAATCGAATCGGATGCCGTAGAATTGGACTGCGCTAAAGAAATAATCGAGGACTCGGCTGAAAAAAATATTTCTACTGACCCAGGCGGAGATTCAGCGCCAGCAGAGCTGACGGAAACTTTGGCTGAAAAAGATGAATTTTCAGTAGAGAAAGTTATCGAAGTTGACATCAATAAACCGCCAGAAGTTAAAGAAGTCTGTGATTTAAATTCTCGGTTCAATTTATTGACTGAGTCGCCGGACAACTCAACGATAGACGCAACCAAGATAATTTTGAATCTAGACACCAACACTACGACGACAATGAAACCGGAAATGTCAACTGATGCTGTCACAGTAACCGACGCGCCTGAAGTAAAAGACGAAAAATTGATAAAGGAATCAAACAAAAGTCTTTACAGCAACGACAATAGTTTCGTACCGATAAATAATCGGGACTTACACTCCGATTTATCGAACGATTTATTTGCGTCGCTTCAAGTCCCGTCAAATTCCCATAACCCAGAGTCCATTTCACCGACCGCTGCCTTTTTGATGGCGTTCCCGTTGGTGTCGTCGTTGAACGGAAAGACAGAAGTTCTTGAAGAAGACATGAAAGAGGACTTGAAGTATCACAGCCAGACACCTCCGATGTTGCTGCAAATTGGCAACATCGAGCCCAATAGTTTCAAAGTAAAAGCCGACGATTTGAAAATAAGCGACAGTAAATTCAAAAAAAATTTAATCCAAGATCCGGAAATAAAAACTGATAATTCAGCGAAGTCGCTGCCGAAAATTATAAACAGCGAGACGTTTAAAGACAAATTGTATCGAATTGTTCCCTACTCGAAATCGATTGTTCCGACGTCGATAAATAATTTGACGAACTCAATATCTAGCGTCAGTTCGGCTGCTAATTCAAACTGTGATATTGATAGCAATAAAAAAATAGATAAGTCGAAATATAATGACAATAATAATAATAATAATTCTAATAATAATATTATTATTAATTCAACAAATGATAATAATAAATTGTCTAAATATAATGATGACAATTCCACGCGTTATCAGACGACGTTACTGACGGATTATACGTCAAACTACACGAATTTTACGGTAAATAATACAGAAGAGCAAATTATTCCGATAGATAATTCGCGGGCTTATTCAAATCAGAGCGGGATTCAAAATAATGAATCTCTTAATTTACCGTATCAATATTCTTCCCAAGAGCAGCGATATGTTGAAAGTAATCATGAGTCTTCTAATTATTCCCACAAAGAAATTTTTAACAATCAATTGACCCCACGTTATAACCCGGGAAATTTGAATAAAAATTCAGCGGTTCCTGATTATCAAAATTATTTAATTAAAGAACGCGATTTACAAACTCAGTCTCAAGTTCAAGTTCCCGGTCAAAATTTGGATCAAAATTACAGCAACACAGCAACAAAACAAACCGCGACGAAATCTGTCAAAATTACGGAACACTTTGGACTTTCTGGTGACAAAATGTCAGCGGACTTTGGTGTTTCCGGTTTGAAAATGACGGAAAATGAGCACTATGATGTGACGGGTGTTAAGATTAATTCGGAAAATTATACCGGACATTATGTTCCTTATACGCGGGATGAAAAAAAAATTTTTGATGACAATTCGCATAATAATAAAAATACTGGGCAGATTCCAACTTTGCCTCATTATTCCCATCAAGTTACGGCACAAATCCAACAAAAACAACAACAGCAACAACAAAATGTTGCTAATAATAATAATAATAATAATAATAATAATAATAATAATAATAAGTCTACTGGTGCAAATAATTCGTCAAATTTTAGTGTTCTTTCTTGGACTGGTATTTCACCAAATAATAATAATAATAATAATAATAATAATAATAATAATAATAATAATAATAATAATAATAATAATAATAATAATAATTCTACAAATACTAATAATAATAGTAATAATAACAACAATAATAGTAATAATAATAATAAAACAAATAAAAATAAAAATAATAATAATAATAATAATAATAATTTATTAAGATTTGAACAAAATACTGAACAAAATTCAAATGAAAATAAGACAATATGTGAAAATTTTAATTATTCTTCATTACAAAAAAATGCAGCATTTAATAATAATAATAATAATAATAATAATAATGCTAATAGTAATAATAATAATGCTAATAATAATAATAATAATAATACGGGACAATCATTTACTACAGACTTATCATTAACAGGAGTAGATAAAAAAACTAAATCAACACCAACAACAACAGCAACAACAGCAACAGCAACAACAACAACAACAACGACAGTGACCCACAGTCAAGATAAAACAAAATCTGCTGGCCCCGCCCAAAAATCCCGTAATCAAAATCCAGTAGACGATTACAGTAACAATAAAATAAATAAAAAATTTACAATCGACCCAAATTACACGCAATCAGAATTCCCATTGGACCAGCAGCGGCACTCGAAAACTAATCAGACACCAAAGGAGAATAAGAACTACAGCAATTACGACTCTATTAATTTTGATATCGAACCTGGTAACCCCGCAAAATGTCCTGATATTTACTCTGGGAATTATAAAGATCAGATTAAATATCAGGCAATTTTGCACGATCCCTACAAGCAGCAGCAGCCGCAGCAACAGTTGAAATCCAAACCAATTCAACAGCAAGTCCAGCAGACGGCCAGACCACCAGTAAACTGGATGATGACACCGGAAATAAAACACAACTCCAATATGCCGGACATTATTTTGCCGCCGATTGGCAAAGAACTGGAGTTTTGTCAGAATAATATTTTTAGCCAGCCTCCAACTTACAATCAGTCATCGACAGCATCAGCAAATCATCAATTTTACAACAACTATGACGTAGCAGTAAGCGCTGCGGGATTCACGAATGTTTCGAGCCTGCAAAGTGACCCCCGGAGATTAACCGACACTTACTACCCAGATGACCAGCATTTTTCCTGGTCGCCAACAAAAAACCCTCAGAACCCAGACCACTCCCAAGTTATTAAATCAATTGAACATCAGCAGCAGCATCAGCAGCAAGTGGTTCCATCAACTTTACCAACTCTCGTTGGTGATCTAGCCCTGGGTACCGTCACTGAAAAGGGTTTCATGTTCGGGCAGCCGCGCAATGATCTAGCGCAGCCTAAGACAATAAAAGACAAAGAATTCTCAGTCATCAACGAGCAGAATGTCCAGCATTCCGTTCAAGGCGGGTCCTTTTTGTCCGTCAGTCAATTAGTCGAGCATGAGAAGGCTGAGAAACATCAGCAGAATCATCCCCATCACCCGCATCAGCAGCCGCAGACCCAGACCCAGACCCAGACCCAGACCCAGACGCAAACGCAGACGCGGAAACATCAGCGGAAGAGCAACACAAGTCCGCGGACGGCTAGAAGACAAATGGAGATGCGGAAAACTGATCAGTTACCGCAACACGAGGAGCAAAAAATAGCCGTTGGGTTTCCTGGCGCTTGTGCTCCTGACGGTTATCAGCAGCAGAAGTACCAGCAGCAAGACGGACTATGGAGAAATCGTAATTGCAAAAGTAATTATACTGCAGAAGCTTTGATTGGAGTGAATACTTCTTCTAGTATCCAGGATAATAATCATCCTGACAAACAATTGCACGCAATTAAATTCTCCGCGGACTATTCGCAGAATAAATTCCCAGGTGGGTTGTCAGCGGACATGGTGATGCCCCCGATAAATTATTTAGCGACGAATCCGGATGACGGCAACGGATATGGTCAAGTGATGAACCAAAATTTTAATCATACGTCTTATACTTATTCTCCTAACGCGAATATTTATCCGACGACGAATTTTATCCCGGGTATATCTGGTAATACGCCCGGAAGTTACATGATGCCGTTGCATGACAACCCGACGGATTATTTGGAGGCAAATTCATTTTTACTACCGAATGTTACTACGAATGTTGGCAATCCATCAAAATCAACGGACATGCCAGCCAGTGTGACATCTTCGAGTACACGTGTCACGGCTTCGTCAACGGCGACGACGAATGTCAAAAATACTCATTATGGTAATGGGGGAGTTAAGCACCACCAGAATTGTGACGGCAAAAGAAATTACACGAGTGTCAGTAAAAAGAGTAAGAAGAAACCGGACCCGATGCATGTGGAGTTTTCGGTACCGGGTGTGGCGACGATGGAAGATTACCCGCATCATCATCATCATCACCATCATCACCATGGGCATTCGGCGAGTTTTTTGCCGCCACCACCACCACCGCCGCCGACACATGCCAATACGTTGTATCAGAATTCGCCGCATGCTATGGGAATGGGACTGCCGGGAAATTCAAATAGGAGCAGAAGTATGACGAGTAATTCTGTTGCTATGACACATCATCCGTCGGGAACGAGTCTTACTAATTTTAATTTGAGTACAATATTTCCAGAAATAAATGATAAGGTATTTATTATTTTTATTATTATTATTATTATTATTATTATTATTATTATTATTATTATTATTATTATTATTATTATTATTATTATTATTATTATTATTATTATTATTATAGTCGACTGTCATAAGCCTGCCTGTAATGTCTCTCCCCTAAATCGGCAGGTACTGAGTCCAAACAGCACCCACTTGACCACTTTTTTGAGTTTAGCAGACATCCCGTTATAAGCCTCCGTTAAAATTCCATAAATTATAAACTAACAGAAGGAACAAAATATATAAATTAATTATGAAAATTTACTATCGATCTTTCGCGGATAATAATTTTATAAATATTAAGTTAAATATTATTTATTGATGATAATTGTAATTATTAATTACAATTAAAGCTTCTGTTACAATTTAAAAGTTTTATTGAGCATTATGTTGATCAATAACAATTATTATTATTATTACTGTAATTAATACCGTAGTCATTATTATTTTTTACATTACAATTATTATTTGTGTAAAAAGATAAGTATTTATTTTAGCGCATAAGCACTAGAAAAATCGGGACACTGGCGCATGTGACAGAACGTAAATTTGACGTTTAAAATGATATAAAATACACAGGCTTATAACGAGTAGTCGAGATCAAAACTAAACGCACGGTGGGAAGACTGAAATTTCAATAAAAATTTACCCGGTCCCCTAGACCAGGCTTATGACGAGTCGACTGTAATTATTTTTCTGGAAAGTAGATTTAAACATGAAGATTTTTGAGCGCATTCGGAAATGCTGTAGCTCTAGCTCTAGTCAAGCGTTACCATGTAGCGATAGCTAGAGCTAGAGCATTTCCGAATGCACCCAAAGTAATTAATTTGTCAATTATAATTATTACTTGCGCGGTAAATTTAAATATTTGAAAAATAAATTATTAGAAATTTGAGAAAAATTTAAAATCGTGTCAAAATAAAATGGCGGCAGATTATGATAGAAATATTTAAAATATTTAAAAAAAAACACTTGAGTGTTTGAACAAACCTAGGTGGGAAAATAATATGCAGAAGGGTGTCCTAATACACTTGGAGATTTGAATTAAATTGCTCCAAGTGTATTGCAGCTAAAAAACGTCACTTAACTGCTATTTCCCACCAGACGATGCTAGATGATTTTGCTCAGGAACTTGGAAGTTATCAGCATCAGCAACTCGCAACACTTTACACTCGAACTGAACACTTAACACTTTACACTAGCACTGAACACTTAACTACACCACAGATACTTTGCACAATTTAAATTAATAAAAGATAAATTTTACAATCACTGCACAATTTTACGCGACTTAACTGCAATGGCGTCATAATTCAAACGTAAAGAAGGATCTGGACTACTACTGCCATCATCGATACTAATTGCCGCTATCGAACCGTCAGTTGATATACAAAGCAATCGATTTTGCGATTCATCGACCGCCCCCACTTTAGCAAAAATTTAAACGTTAAATACAGCAACGCACAGTAGCGCCAACGGCGCGAAATTTAAAAATTGAAAGTTAACAATTTTATTAAAATTTGTAGGTGCATTCGGAAATGCTCTAGCTCTAGTCAAGTGTTGCCATATATCGAGAGCTAAAGCTAGACTTTAATAATAAATTTGTTTTTTTTCAGATATCCGGATACAAACCACCAAATATTCCACCCGAATTGACACAGTCTACCAATCACTCATCCGCAAGTTATCCCCAGAGAATTAATTATTCCGCCAATAATACTCTCGGTCACGTGCCACAGGTTAGTCATCAATTGATTATTTTCATCCAATCAAATACTTACTTATATTACTAATTAATTAATTAACTTATTCATCATTTAGGTTTCCGAAGCAACACAATTTACAAGTGACCTGCCAGCTCCACCTCCGCCAGTGCTTCACTACAAAACAACTTGACGAACTATAATTAATTAAAAAACTGTATTATAATTAATTTATCATATATCCCCGTGAATAATATTAAGTGTTTAAATATGTACATATATTTCATAAATTAATTTAATAAAAAAATGAACTTTATTTTTCATATACAGTCGACTCGTCATAAGCCTGGTCTAGGGTACAGGGGAAATTTTTATTGAAATTTCAGTCTTCCCACCGTGTGTTTAGTTTTGATCTCGACTACTCGTTATAAGCCTGTGTATTTTATATCATTTTAAACGTCAAATTTACGTTCTGTCACATGCGCCAGTGTCCCGATTTTTCTAGTGCTTATGCGCTAAAATAAATACTTATCTTTTTACACAAATAATAATTGTAATGTAAAAAATAATAATGACTACGGTATTAATTACAGTAATAATAATAATAACTGTTATTGATCAACATAATGCTCAATAAAACTTTTAAATTGTAACAGAAGCTTTAATTGTAATTAATAATTACAATTATCATCAATAAATAATTTTTAACTTAATATTTATAAAATTATTATCCGCGAAAAATCGATAGTAAATTTTCATAATTAATTTATATATTTTGTTCCTTCTGTTAGTTTATAATTTATGGAATTTTAACGAAGGCTTATAACGGGATGTCTGCTAAACTCAAAAAAGTGGTCAAGTGGGGGCTGTTTGGACTCAGTACCCGCCGATCAAGGGGAGAGACACCACGGGCAGGCTTATGACCTAGACTGCAATCATCTTCCTTAAAAAACCAGATTCTAATCCTTTTTTCAAATTTATTTATTTGCATGGAAAAAATACAAGCCGGCAGTTTAAGTCATAACTTGATACCAATAAATATACATACAAAAAAAAGTCACCAGAAATAATTAGATACTGAACCAACTAATTATCGATCGTTTTAATGAAATAATATAACATGTAACATATAACATACCTACAGTACTAAGTACTCACTAAAAATTTTATAATTATCTCTAGTCTTAATTACGTTCATTATTACAGACATCGAATAATGACAGTGATGTGATAAGTCGACGTTTAATTTATTTATTTTCCTATTGAAATTTTGTTTAATTTTTTTTTTTTTATTTATTTACATTGACACCAACAATAAATTTTATAATAATTGTCGATAGATTAATGGTAAAATGCACCAGTACATACTTTAAGTATTTAAATTTAAAGTATCATTTTTTTCCCTCGTTTTTTTATTAATTAACTATTTTATTATTTTATTCTTATCCTTAAATTTATTAATTATCCAATAATTTATCAGTTACCACTACAACAAAATTCTACATACGAATATAAAATTATAATTAAAGTAAAATAATTAATTTATTCATTACATTTTTTTTTTTTTTTTTTTTTTTTATTTCACTTGTAATTTTTTTTTAATTAATTAATTTAAGTTACGCTATAATTTTAAAAATTAATATTAAAATTTAATTGAATGGGAATTTTCTTAATACGGTAATTTTTTATAATTAAATCTCGTGATAATTAAAAAAAAAAAAAGAAAAAAAATAACAATTGTTGATTTAAAAAAACGCGGAAAAAGCACAAATATATTTACAGTCTAAAATAAATTTATTATTATTATTATTAATTTTTTAGTATTTTGTTGTGGAATTCTAAATTGGCAGTTCGGTTGCTGCAGTCTGTCAATTACATATTTATTTAATTAATTATTGTTATTATTTAATTAATTAATTTATTAAATTATTTATAGTGGTATAAAAAATTTATAATTTATAATTGAGCGCAATGGTTGCACATTTACGAGATCATTGCTCTGTGATGATATAATAGCACAATAATTTATAATTTTATGATACTGAAGTTAGTCGACGTTTTACTATTTTTTTAAAAATTATAAATTTACTAAGACCCCGATCAGAGAACTAATATCCGGTCAGAGAACTAGTACCCAGTTAGAGAACTAGTGCCCGATCAATGAACTATTACTCGGTTTATGAACTAGTACCTGATCAAGGAACTAGAACCCGATCAATGAACTAGTACCTGATCAAGGAACTAGAACCCGATCAATGAACTAGTACCTGATCAAGGAACTAGTACTCGAACAGGAAACTAGTACTTGATTAGGGAACTAGTACCCGGTTTATGAACTAGTACCTGATCAAGAAACTAGTACCTGATCAAGGAACTAGTACCCGGTCAAGGAACTAGTACCTGGTCAAGGAACTAGTACCCGAACAGGGAACTAATACCCGAACAGGGAACTAGTACCCGAACAGGGAGCTAGTACCCGAACAGGGAACTAGTACTTGATTAGAGAACTAGTACCTGATCAAGGAACTAGTACCCGAACAGGGAACTAGTACTTGATTAGGGAACTAGTACCTGATCAAAGAACTAGTACTCGAACAGGAAACTACTACTTGATTAGGGAACTAGTACCCGGTTTATGAACTAGTACCTGATCAAGAAACTAGTACCTGATCAAGGAACTAGTACCTGGTCAAGGAACTAGTACCCGAACAGGGAACTAATACCCGAACAGGGAACTAATGCCCGAACAGGGAACTAATACCCGAACAGGGAACTAATACCCGAACAGGAAACTAATACCCGAACAGGAAACTAGTACTTGAATAGGGAACTAGTACCTGATCAAGGAACTAGTACCCGAACAGGGAACTAGTACCCGAACAGGGAACTAGTACCCGAACAGGGAACTAGTACTTGATCATAAAATGATAAACTAAAAAAAAAAAAAAATTGCACATGTAGTTTTTTAAATTTAGAACATGTGCATATTTTTTTTAATTTTCAATTTTAATTTTAATTTTTTATAATAAATTTGTTAAAAAAAAAAAGAAAAATTTTTAGCTGTCTACTAAATTCAGAATCATATAATTTTATATTTTGTTAGTTGATTTATTTTATGGATTTTATTTATTTTAATTAATTAATTATTTTTATTGTTATTATTATTATTATTATTATTATATACGGAGATATATGAATTTATAGATAATAATAATCAATATTTTTATCTTAAATCATTTAATTATCTACTGTATAGATAATTTTTAAATTTTGCTCACACGAGGATTTTATTTATTAATAATTTGATGACGGTCTTTTTTGTTGTTTCCAGGCGGCTATTCTTTCTTTCAAATCGAGATCTGGAAATAAAAATATAACATTAATTTTTTTAATTATATTTAACGTGTAGTTAAAAAAACGTTTATTAAAGTCTTGATACCGAATTATTTGTAATTAAAAATTAAAATTACACATGAAAAAAAAATAATTTTAAATTAAAATTTAAAAAAAAAATACCCAGCCCCCAACCAGTAGCCAGCCGGTCATATACTTTAACATTGGCTCAAAATATATATAGACTAGGGTGGCCCAAAAAAACCGACTATTTTTTTTTCGAGTCTCTTATGAAAATTTTTTGGTTTACGATATTTTAAAAAGCCTCTCCAAAAATCAGCTCGATAAAAAATTTTCAAAAGCTCGCTCACGAATTTTGAAAATATAAAAAATGATCGAAATTTGAATTTTTCATTTCAAATTTTTTATTTCTCTCGGCAGCAATAGTTTATATTTGAAATCATTACTACGCTGAAAATTTAAGCCCGAAATTTAAATATTTAAACCTCGCTCAAGAATTTTGAATCTTTCCGAGTGCTGTCTTTTGGAAGTTTTCGAGCGACCCTTGAATATTAATAATAAAGCTTCTCGATTTTTTCACCACCAATTTGTATGACAATGAATGAAAATATAACCCGAAAAATAGAAATAATAAGTTTTTTACATACTTTTTTATTTTTCAATTCAATTTTTAGGTTTTTTCGCTTATTCAAAACTTAGCAAATTTTATTGTTTAAAACTGTCCTGTATATTTTTGGTTACGCAAAAGTTATATTTCACTGAAATGACAATAACTGAGCTATAAAAAAATACAAAAACTGATTCAAACTTTTAGTTACATATTATCAGTTAATATTCAAAATTATTGAGCGCCGTTTAAATATTTAAATTTTGGGCTTAAATTTTCAGCATAGTCATGATTTCACAAATAGAAACTATTGCTGCTACGAGAAATAAAAACTTTTGAAATAAAAAATCCGAATTTCAATCATTTTTGATATTTCAAAATTCGTGAGCGACCTCTCGAAAATTTTTCTTCGAGCTGATTTTTGGAAACTTCTTAAAACATCGTAAGCCAAAAAATTTTCATGCGAGATCGAAAAAAAAAAATAGTCGGTTTTTTTGGGCCACCCTAATATACAAATGAATCGTTTATTTGAGAAACCCCGTAAGTCATGTTTTTTTCGAAATTGGGTTTTTGGGTTCGTTGGATGTCCCCCCATAGAAATTAATAAAAATATGCATCAAATCACCATTTAAAAAACAATTAACGGGGTGACAGAAGTTTCATTTTATTGAGAAACCCCATGAGTCAATGACTTATGGGGTTTCTCAAATAAACATATGCAGTTTTAGTTTTATAGAAATTTTTTCTTTTTTATTTAAAATTCGCACTTTTTTTGGAAAAAAAAAAAAAAATTAATATTTCTAATTTAAATGCTTAAATTAATTATTATTTTTTGTAATTTCTGAGTTTCAGAGTTTAAATACATATTATATACTTCATTTTATCAGTCTAATAAATTATTTTAGTGGAAAAAATTAAAAAATCAATAATTTTATAACTTTTTCTTCCATTTGGTTGAGAAACCCCATAAGTCAATCAACTTAAAATAATTTTTTTAAGTAGTTTCAATTAAAAAATGGAATTTTTCTTGTTTGAATCTTTTTCAGAGACGCTAACATTATTTATTTATTATTTTAATGACAAGTTTTTCCAGAATGTTTTTTGCGTTTTCTGAAAAATTTTGTTTTTTTGACTTATGGGGTTTCTCAAATAAACGATTCAAATATAAACTATTGCTGCTACAAGAAATAAAAAATTTTGAAATAAAAAATCCGAATTTCAATCATTTTTTATATTTTCAAAATTCGTGAGCGACCTCTAGAAAATTTTTCATCGAGCTGATTTTCGGAGACTTCTTAAAACATCGTAAGCCAAAAAATTTCCATGCGAGATAGAAAAAAAAAATAGTCGGTTTTTTTGGGCCACCCTAATACACAAATAAGGTTTTTTACCTCATGTATAAATTTTTTTTTATCAATAAATTAAATGGAATTATTTATTAATTAAATATGTAAATAAATTAGTATTAAAATTACCTGGCATAAGCATATCTTCACTGAGTGGCTGCCGGCTAAATGGATCTGTTGAGCTGTTCAATAAATGCCTAATTATAACAGCCTTATCCATTATTATACCGGAAGGTAATTTAACAGGATCTTCCATCAGCGTGTCCATAAGTGGATCACGGAACTCGTCTGGTGCATCACCGTAGTCTTCTTCACGTGCGAGATTATCACGCGCAATAACTGCTGCGCGTTCTGCCAGTGCCATAAATCTCTCGATTTCAGTTGTTGTTTTTATATTCGCTTTCCCCAAACGATTCGCGGCATCAGTAAACAATTCTTTGCAAAACGATCTCTGAAAAAAAAAATATATTTTATGAAAAATAATCTAAGCCGACCACAAGCGGGTTTAAAAATTTTAAGTCACAAACTGGGACACGTTATCTTAAATTTAAAATAAAAATTCAAATTTACCTCATCGCTGGCTAAAGCAGCAGCAAAATTATCACAGTCAAGATGTAAGTAAATATCAATCAGTTGCCCCAGCAACGTGCGCGGTTCCCACCCATACTTTATCGGCTTTTTAACTTTCAAATCTTTGCATTTAGGGCCGCAGAGTTGCTTCAGATTAAAGTTCAGCATCGCACTCAATCTGCCCACAAGTTCAGGCCGCAAAAACGGCTCCGTTATTTCCACAGTCAAGTAATGAAACATCGAAACCGTCTCCTTAGCGAGGGTCAGATACGACCTCGCCTGTCGTTCATCAGCAGTCAGTTGTCTTGTCCTCGACTGCTGCTGCTCATTCGACATCGCGGACCAGGTCGACTTATCGGACATCAGTTCCTGGACTTCGTGGATGCGCTTCAGTGACTCCAAGCTCTCGTCCAACAAAAATGTCGTGTCGTTCATCAGCATATTGATGAATTTTACAAACTGCTTTCCATTGTTGCTCTCATTTATTATCGATGTCCGGTGCACGGGACTGTCCCACATCGTTTTTAATATCAAACTTATGTGATATCTTATAGAAAATTTGTCGTAAAACTCCGAGCTGGATCCCGTTGTCTCCACATCAGTATAAAACTTCATGAGATAAGAGGCCAAGTGGGTTTTGGTTATCGGGTGCGACATCACTTGGTCATGCAGGATATCATTGCGTCCTTGACCACTTGTGTTTATCACAAAAAGTACTTCTATTATCTTAGCAATGAGATACGGGTTTCTAATGCAGTGCGGCGTGCAAATGGTCACGAGCAGCCAAGTGATCAGCGCGTTGTCGACATTATTAGCGACGACAGAGGGACAAAATTGCAGGGCGAAGAGCAAAAATTCCGCGATGTCTTCGACGTACCACTCAGGCAATGCCGTGAATTTATTGGGAATCTGTTGGGGCAACGGCAGTAACAGCGACAACGAGTTCCCATTTTCTGACTGCGTCAGCAGACCCAGCAGAATTTCAGCGACAGAGCAGTAGAAGTGCAGCGAACGTCGCATCAGAACCGGATCAATCAGCCCGGCATCAGCGCAGGACTTGGATTTGCTCAGCCGCTTGAGCTGTTGCTTCCAACGTTTGATCAGTTCCTTGTTGTGCCCAGCGTAGGGCGCGTCCTTCCACGAGGACTCGGTCGCCTGCAAATCGTCCAGCATTTTTTGCAACTCTCTTAGCGCGCGTAATTTACGCCGGTATTTTTGCAGCGCGGGCATCAGCGCAATGTGATGGCAATGCAGAGTCAAGAACCAGCACTGAGTCGGAAATTTAGCTTCCGTCCACTTGTGGCTTTTTTCTAATTCCTTGACCCAGTCGATGACTTCCTGGGATGACAATTTCAGACGCGTGTCGTTTTTTATTTCAACGAAACTTGATGGGTGGAATGGATACAGCGGGTCGACAGTATCGAGTTTTATTTTAACCGACAGCATTTGCAGTGTCGATAATAAATTCAACATGAAGCCGTCACCCGCTAGCGCGAATTCTTCTGTTTGAATTTGCACGCGTTTCTCATTGTGCCGCAATAAAGTTGCTAAGTAAGCCAGCGTTGCTTCACGGCATGTACTAGTTGCTAAAATAGCATGAAATAATTTATGCAATGACGATCTCGTGCTCTCTAACTCCTGCTGCAGTGTCAAATTTATTGATTTGTCATTCGTTGGATTACCGCTGAAAAATTTTTCCGCGACTTTCGGTTGGTCTTCAGCGAAAACTGACACCGATAAGAAGGGACCGAGGAATGAGGTCCGCGTCAGCTCGCGGCCTACTGCAGTCGTCATGAAATCTGGTAGGAATTGGATCTGGTGGGTGATAAGTCGGCATATGGGCCGGATGTTGCCATTGGTACCGCAACGGATGTCTATTAATTCTTCTAGCGCTTCAATGGGACGACGATGGGTGTTGCCAATCAGACTCACTTGTTGCATTGACAAATACAGACCTTGGAGTAGTGGCGTAAATATTTTATTGAATGTCTGTGGGTTTAAATGAGTGCGCGCTACCAGTTCATGTAGGAAACCACGTGGTAGAGTCTGGGCTAGAACTGGATACAGCAGCGGACTTGTGATTACTGAGGATGGGTTTATTAATTTATCAACTGGTACTCCAACTATTTGCTGCAGAACGAGACTCGCGTATTGAACACATTGGGCGCGGAGCGAAATTAATACTTCGGAAATTGGCGGGACACTTGAACGCTTCGGGTTGTTCCGTTCCTCGAGTGCGGCACGACTGTAGCAGTCGACGAGGTAAAAAAAACTACGGGGTTTGTTTTTACTTTCACTGGTGACTATCATGGGCAGTCCGGCTGCTGATGAGGAGGCCAGAGATGATGTGGCGGCAGCTGGACTGACCATGGGACTTGTCTGACTATTGGGACTGTCTTCGCCGTCAGATAAAACGTCGCTGGTTATGTCTTTTAGTGGATCTTCATTGTCTGTGAAAATTTTAAGGACTTCCATGAGTGACTCGTTTATTAGGTCGGTGTGCGACATTGTCCGGTCGAGTGATGAAGTGTTTGCTGATAGCTCCGGGAGAAATATGGTTTGTTCTGTTGGTTGCTTCCATGAGACGCAGAGGACACGAGATATTGTGCTGTGGATTTGGTCTGTTGAGACGTCGGCGCTGGAGCTTGTGGTCTAAAAAAATTTTTCAATGTTAGTGATTTTTTTGGGGTACCAGCATCGAAAGTTTAAATTCCTGTTGTAGGGTAAAAAATCGCGGACTTGGCTTTCCCTGACGGGTCAAGATTAATGATAGTAAGGTTAGCAGACATTTGAAATTAAAAAATATTTTTTTTAACAGATAGATAATGAAAAAAAAATACTTTTGAAAAAATGCACTTGTCAAAAATTTCATAAACTATATGTGCAATTTTTCAAAATATTTTTTTTTTTGTTAAAAAAAATTTTTGATGACTTTATTGTCATCAAAATATGATAGTAAAGTTAGTAGACATTTTAAATTAGAAAACATTTTTTTAACAGATAAATAATGAAAAAAAATACTTTTGAAAAAATGCACATGCCGAAAATTTCATAAACTATATGTGCAATTTTTCAAAATATTTTTTTAGTGTTTTTTTTTTTGTTAAAAAAAATTTTTGATGATTTTATTGTCATCAAAATATGATAGTTAAGTTAGTAGACATTTGAAATTAAAAAACATTTTTTTTACCAGATAGATAATGAAAAAAAAATATTTTTAAAAAAATGCACATGCCGAAAATTTCATAAACTATATGTGCAATTTTTCAAAATATTTTTTTAACATTTATTTTTTTACTCCGGGTAAATTCCCATAATTTAGAGCATTTTGCTGTAACTTACCGTAAATTGCAGCATTTCGAGGGCAAATTTGCTGTTTTTATGGGAATTTACGGTAAGTTACAGTAAAAGGTGGAAATTTACAGCATTTTTCTTCTGAGAAAACGAATGATAAAAATTAGCGCGGGTGTCGTTCTTCCAGAGACAAGAATTTAAACTTTCAATTTGTGATAATTTCTAAATAATTATTTACTCTAGATCTAGAAGTGTGATCTTTGCGATCTTGTTCCTCGACTTCCATATTTTCGATTCCAGAATCAACGTCTATGGAAATATTATTCGATTGCTTTTCGTTGGTTTCTTCAAAATCCATTGGAACTTCTTGTTCACTCGATGATTCATTTAATTGAGGCTGAGTAGGTGATTGTTGTTGTTGTTGGAGTGATGGTGTTGGTAAATCTGGACAAGTTGATGGACCAGGTGAATTTGAAGACTCAGAGACATTGTTTACACTAGACCCAGGTGGACTAACTGGATTGTTTACATTGGATTCAAGTCCAGCTAGACGTGCCAGTCGTCGTCTGCGCATCTGATAAAATTATAATTATTATTTATGTAATTTAATAAAATTTTAATTGTCGATTCCATTATTGTACAAAATAAATTTTGTCAGATTTCAAGTTACGTGTCCCGAATAAGAATCTATGGGAAAAGAGACTTAGAGAAATTTTGTACTTCAATAAGAGATTTTATAAAAACGGTCCCAGAAATTAAATTTTTGAAGGAGTAAATTACAACTCAAAATTGGTAAATTTTTTTGGCGGGTTTCTAAATGCATTCAAAAAATCAATGAGTAGAAATGGAAAAAAAAAAAAAAAACTAAAAAAATGCACATGTAGAAAATTAAAAAAACTACAAGTGCAATTTTTCAAAATATTTTTTTTTTTAAATTTACCATTTGTACAAAAATTCAAAAATTATTAGACGTTGGTTAATTTATGATTTTGAAATTAACAGACAATTAACAATTTTCGGATTTTTTTTTTTTTCAACAAATTAATTATAAAAAAAAAAGTAAAAAAATGCACATGTAGAAAATTAAAAAAACTACAAGTGCAATTTTTAAAAATATTTTTTTTTTTAAATTTACCATTTTTACAAAAATTCCAAAATTATTAGACGTTGGTTAATTTATGATTTTGAAATTAACAGACAATTAACAATTTTCGGATTTTTTTTTTCAACAAATTAATTAGAAAAAAAAAAAAGTAAAAAAATGCACATGTAGAAAATTAAAAAAACTACAAGTGCAATTTTTTTTAATAATTTTTTTTTTTATAATTTATCGTTTTGGAAAATTTCAAAAATTATTTGACGTATGCTGAGTTCACTATCATGGTTAATTTCAATATCAAAATTATAATCCTTAACTTAGCAAACAATTTTTGAATTAAAAAAAAAAACTAAAAAATGCACATGTAGAAAATTAAAAAAACTACAGGTGCAATTTTTCAAAACATTTTTTTTTTTTTAAATTCACCAGTTTTATAAAAATTAAAAAAATACTAAACGTCAGCTAATTTCAGTATCACAAAATCTTATAAATTGCGAAAGCGTAAAATAAATAAATAAATTATTGAAAGTAAAAAAAATTATCAAAATTAATTTTTCTCAATTTTAAAAAATATCAAAGAATAAAATTTCAATAAATACAATAAAACTCAGCTGTAATTAAATTAGCCAACGTCACAGTAAAAGATTTCAACATTTTAATGTCAAAATAAAATGTCTATTTTTTTTTAAAATCATTTATTCATAAAAATAAAAAAATTTTTAAATTATCATTTTACCCAGAAAAATGTATACGAAAAATTTATATAAACATAAAATATAGTTTATAAATAAACAATTGTCTCGAACAAAAGATCAAGAGTCATGATAAATATAAAAATAAAATCGTCTTTGTCTACAGGTTTTTTAGATGACTCGTAATTTTATAAACGAGTAAAGAAACAAAGACAATATTTTTAAAAACAATAAAATTTAAAAATACTGATATTTAAAAAATAAAATAATTCAAAATCAATAATAAAATTATTTAAATAAATAAACTGGTGAAAAAATGATAATTATTTTTAAAAATAATTTTTGAAACAAAGTGATAGTAACATTGATGATCATGACTTGTAAAGCAAACGAGGTTTCAATGTTACGTAGCATGGAAAATAAAAAAAAATTTACTTACTTCCTCTTGACTTAATTCACTCATGATTAATTAATTAAACAGTTTTATTATTTATTTTTAAACAACGACACTTTTGTTAACGAACAATTATATGTCTTGTTGGTAGTAATTGTCACTTAAAATATTATTATTTATCATGTGAAATTTTGTTTTATTAAACTCGGATTTATCAGCAAATTGGAAAGTCACTTCACTTCATGCTTCTCTACTACATCTGTTTAAGTTTAGGCGTGTATCCAGTCTTTATAACTCGCTGACGGTGGACACCACGAACCTGGCGGGAAATTTTGTAATCAAAATTTAAATTTTAATTTTACTGTTTCCTTCAAAACAAAACGATTTTCTTCTACTGGTGAATTTTCGGCTGTCATTTGAAAACAATAGAGTAATTTTTTTTTTGTTTTTTTTTTTGCTAATTTTGAATTTAAAATTCTGAAGTCAGCAGACAATGAAAATTTTCAATGATCCCGAAGTTATCAGACGATTAAAATTTTTTGAATTTTTTTTAAGCAACTGAATTTGAAGAAAAAAAAAAAACTATAAAAATGCACTTGTAGAAAATTTAAAAGACTATAAGTGCAATTTTTTTAATTATTTTTTTTTTTATAATTTATCGTTTTTTAAAAAATCCAAAAATTATTAGACGGATAACTTCAGTATCATAAATTTTTATGAGTGTGAAATAGCTGTCAATTGTTAATTTAAAATTGAAAAGAAGCGAATTGAATAAAATTTAAAAAAATGCACATTTATAGAATTTGAAAATGAGTATGTGCATTTTTTTTGTTTTTATATATTTAATTGTTTAATTCATTTATTTGTAATTTAAACTTTCTCATATCTGCTACATTCATATTCATAAATTTTCGGATTTTTTTTTTTCAGCAAATCAACGCAAAAAAAAAAGGAACTGAAAATATGCACATGTAGAAAATGAAAAAAACTATAGGTGCAATTTTTCGAAATATTTTTTTTTTTTAAATTTACTATTTTTACAAAAATTCAAAAATTATTGGACGGCTAATTTTAGTGTCATATTTAAAATGAGTGTGAATGTAGAAGACATCAGACAATTTAAATACTTTACATTAATTAATTGATTAATTAAAATAATTAAATTTTAAAAAAATGCACGTAAGGATTTTTCATTGATGTAAATACGCATTTTTTTATTTTTTTTCTACGTACATTTTATTTATTTATTTAAAAATTTATAAAATTCCCGTCAGTTACATTCACACTCAAAATTTAAAATTTTTGATCTTGAAGTTAACAGACAATTTAATAAAAAAAATAAATAAATAAAAATATGCACATGTAGAAAATTTAAAAAACTAAAAGTGCATTTTTTTAGAAATATTTTCTTTAACAATTTATTGATTTTAAAAAAAATCAAAAAATTATTAGATGGCTAATTTCAGTATCATGGAAATTTAATTTTTTGCTAGTAATAATTCATGTCATATGGTTTAAAAATATGACGGACTGATGGCCAATCATATCATGGATCGTAGGTTTTATAAAAAAAAAAAAAGTTTGTGTTTAAAAGTGAAAATTTTTGGGATTTCAAATTGCTGTCATTTGTCATCATAAATTTTATTTTAAATTCTTGGCGCGTTTTTTTTAAATTTTAAGTATATATTTATTTTGTTTATTAAAAAGAAAAAAATTTTCAATGTCTGCTTTCAACATTTTGCGCCTCAGACCTAAGCGACAAACTCGACTAGACTTTAATCCCAACTTGAATGGGAATAAGAATTAATAAATACAAACTTTTTAAAATGTCGTTTACGAATGTCAGTAAGTTGCAATTAAGGTAATCCCTGTGATTAGACGATTTTATCTAGAAGAAATAATAAGTCAATGGTTAATTTTTATCTACATCCTAATGACTAATGTCAATAGTGTCTCAAAAGGATGAAAAACAATTTAGTAAATTACACTTTAATATCTTATAATTTATTTTAGAAATTCCCCATTTCTGATGCCAATCACTGATAAATTTTTATAGATAAAATTTTTGGGAAAATTCATCGTAAACTAATAAGTAAACATTTTTTGAATCTGCTATTTGTAATGACTCTGAAATTAGCAGCCAATTAACAATTTTCGGATTTTTATTTTTCAACATTCTAATTAAAAAAAAAAAAAAACTAAAAAATGCACATGTAGAAAATTTAAAAAACTACAAGTGTAATTTTTTTGAATACTTTTTTTTTTTATAATTCATTGTTTTGGATAAATTCAAAAAATTATTAGACGTCGGTTAACTTCAGTATCAAAGTTATGATTCTTAACTTAGCAAACAATTTTTGAATTTTTTTTCAACAATTTAATTAAAAAAAAAAAAAAACTAAAAAATGCACATGTAGAAAATTTAAAAAACTACAAGTGTAATTTTTTTGAATACTTTTTTTTTTATAATTCATCGTTTTGGATAAATTCAAAAAATTATTAGACGTCGGTTAACTTCAGTATCAAAGTTATGATCCTAAACTTAGCAAACAATTTTTGAATTTTTTTTTCAACAATTCAATTAAAAAAAAAAAAAAAACTAAAAAATGCACATGTAGAAAATTTAAAAAACTACAAGTGTAATTTTTTTGAATACTTTTTTTTTTTATAATTCATTGTTTTGGATAAATTCAAAAAATTATTAAACGTCAGTTAACTTCAGTATCAAAGTTATGATCCTAAACTTAGCAAACAATTTTTGAATTTTTTTTCAAGAATTTAAAAAAAAAAAAACTAAAAAAATGCACATGTAGAAAATTTAAAAAACTACAGTATAAAATTTTGGCAAATGCTTTCACTTCTGTTTAAAAATAAAAAATAACTTTGTTGGTATCATTAAATAAAAAATATTAATAAATTTCAAAATTTTATTATTATTTATTTTATTATCATATAATTTAAATGCTTGATAAATTAATCGAGTTTATTTATTGATAAATAAATAAATCGATCGATCAATAATTTGGTGTGCACAAATATGTGAATAATTACAAAATAGTGATTCTTATAAACACAAAAAAAGTACATAGATTTAAATAATAAATCTATTCGTAAATTAACAGCACTGACGTTTAAATAAAATAACAAACAGCAGTAAATTTAAATTTAAATTACACATTTATCTTAATTAATTTAAATGGAAAACTTTAAACATTTAATTTGCTTTTAATGATAATTATTACTTTTTATAATTACTAATTAATTATAATAATAATTATGTCGATTTGTTACAAAAAAAAGAAAATTTCTTACGCGTCAATCAAATATATAAGTGTATCAAATATAAATATATGTATATATAGAAACATTTATTTTATTTTATTTTAATAATTATCATATTAAATAATTCGCGTTTGCATTTTTTTTATTCACAACAAAATCAGAAATGATAATTATTTTTAAACTGATTAATTATTTTAACTTTGTCATTTTTATTTGTTTTATTAATGTGTATTTATTTATATTATGTGAATAATTAATTAGTCAATTAATTAATGGTTAGTCATCTAAGTTATTAATGTGTAAAACTTCACGTTGAGTTAATCCGGCTTTGTGGAGACTCACTATTTCTACAGATGGATACAGAACTCTCTTGGGATAACTTGTTGTTATTTCAAAATTTGCTGGTGAATCCGGTTGACTAAATATCCAATTATATAAATCCTGTATTCAAAAAATTATAATTGTTAATTAATTGGAAAATTTTTACAATCAATGGTCGCATTTCCGGCACCAATTTTTATAAAGAAATTATTCAAAAAGTTTGTGTTCATTTTAATCATAAATTTTAATTTAAAAAAAAGAAAGTGACTTTTTACATAAAAAAAAAAAACAACTGATAATTTCAAATGAACCCTGTAATGAATTATTGAGGGATAAATTTTTTTAGATGTAAAATAAATGAAAAATTTTTTAAAATAACTTTTGAAATTTTCCCGCTAAAATTTGAAAGGAAAAAAAGGTGCAATTGGTTTTTTGCAAATATCTCCGTAAATATTGAGTTTAAAAAAAAACTTAAAGAGACCTTTTTTGTAGAGCTTTAAATTCTCTACAAAAAAGGTCTGATAAACTTTTTTCTAAAACTGGATATTTACTGAGATATTGCGATTTTAAAATATCTTGGGTCGTCTATTGTCTATGTGACCATTGAAAATTTGAATAATAATAAAAAAATATATATACAAATAAATATATCACTTACTTCTACTGTATTGGACATAAGAAATCGTCGTTTCAATGTTCTTTCTCCTAATTTTATTTGCAAATGGCAAATATTCGGATGACTCGATTCCGGTTCAATTGGAACTTTTTCTACAGTAAGTTCCTTAGCAACACGGATGCGTTCTATTTCCATTTCTTGAGCATTTATTTCCTCGCGCTCACGAGCCTCTTGTTCTTCACGTGCTCTACGTTCTTCTTCTCGTCTACGATCTTTTTCTTGGTCAGCACGCAATGACTCCTCGTAAGCCTGATCCTGTTGCTCGCGCAAAGATTGATTAGCACTGCGCTCAGCTCGATCCTGACGAGCTTGAATTAAATTTATTTCGTTGTGATCCATGATTCCTTGTAGCCGTGTTATCAGTTCTGACGGTAGTGGTATTCCCTCCATTCTGGTTTTCATTTAAAATTAAAAATTTATTAATTTAAATAAATAAATATTATTTTTTTTGTTAAAACAAAATAATTATTGCGACAAAAATATATTTTATAAGAATATTTTTGTCTATATATTTTGTTGAAGTTAAACTAAACTTAAAAACTCATTAACACTAGATGCGTACCGTCCGACGATCGTCATACGATTGTCCTTAAGGACAATGAGAGCTAGAAAAGGATAAGTACCAGCTTTCAAGGCTTCAGAAACTTTGTAACCTTCACCAGATTGTACATTACAAGCCCAGAATAATGTATGAGTATTTATCAATCGAATTAACTCTGCATTTCCTAAAGTATTTCTGTAACAAATATTCAAAATTATTAATTTTTCGAGTAAATTTCTTTTTAACTTTTTTTTTTTTCAATTTTTAATTCTATTTTATTTTCAAATTTTTGTATTTAGGCCAGAAAATGACTGAATTTTAATATCGATGTCAAGTTGACGGAAAGAAATTTTTGAATAAATTTTTTTCAAATTTTATTATTTAAATTTTTTGGAAATTGGCGGGTTGATATCAAGATTTAAAAAAAATTTATGTTAATAAAATTGCCGGGAAAATTTAAATAATTAAAAAAAATTGGTGTAGTTATTAAGGAAAATGACGAGATTTAAATATTTTTTATTTACCTGCACCATTGCTCAACATTTTGAGCGTCATCTTTATGCAAATAAACGAGTAAGAATCTTAATTCTTGTTTAGCGTCTGATAACGCTTGGCTGTAAGAGCCTTGATAAAATACAGGATGATTAGTACCGTATTTTTCTTCATAAGATCTAATAAAAGTCATAACATCTTCAACAGGATCCGAAGACACTGAAAAAAAAAAAATCAAATTATAAATTTTTTTAAATTCTCAGAAAAAAAATTTATTTTTCTTACTAGACCAAAAATTCCCCATGATAATTTAAAATTAATCAATGGATTATATGAAGAATTTATAAGAACTGATAATAAAAAAAATAATTTTGTTCTTTAGTGTTCTCGAGTTGTCTGATAAATATGATAATATGATAATTAAATGAGTCAATTGTAAAAATGTCTTACCAGGTCGTACATTAGTTCGGAAAATAGCGAATACTAGTTGTAATATACTCGTTACGACATTGTAACACATGGAAAATACAAAAGACAAAAATCCACCGCCACTTCCTGAACTGCCGGGTGGACTAAAATATATTCTTGAACTAGTGTCATCTACGACAGTCGGTGGTCTTACACGGGAATCTTGTGCAAACATTGACGGTCTTCCTTCATATAAATTAAGTTGTTCCTAAAATATGAATAAATTAATTAATTAATTGATTAATAAATTATGATACTGAGCGCAGCAGACATTAGAAAATTTTTAAATTTTTGTAAATGAGTCAGTTGTAAGTAAAATAAAAATTTTAGAACATGCGCATAAATATATTATAAAGTTTTTTATGTGCAACTTTTAAAAGTTTTTTCTACACTGATTTTAATTAATTAAATTTATTTAACTTCCCCTTAACTTTTTCTGTAGATAAAAATTAATTTAAAAGTAAATTTATTTACAAAACCTAAAAAATTTTAAAAGTTGACTGCTCAGATCTCAAATTTCATGATTTATTGATGCAAGTAACATATTGACGTCTATTTAAATTCAGTTTATTTAAGTACCAATACTACTTATTTTAAACTTTGCAATCTCTATAATTTAATTCAAAGAAATTAATTTAAGGCAAAAGAGCCTGAACCCGATCAGTGCCATCAGTCGCTCACTTTAACTGATTAATGCGTTTTTATAATTTTTATAAAAAAAAATTCCAAGTAAAAAAATTCACATTGATAAATAATTATTTGTGATTATAAATATATTATAATATGACGTATCAAAGTATTTTATAATTTATTATAAATTTAAATTAACTGACTGTTTTAAAAATCCCTTAGAGCCGAACATTTTTTACTTTAACGTTCGTTCGTTAGATTAAATTTAGGTTGCGTTAAATTATTGAATAATTGTTATAATTATATGTTATTAAATATATATTTTAAATTTGTGAAAATAAAATAAAGTGATATATTTTATAAATTATTCTCCAAATGAATAAACTTATGACAGTTGAATTGATATTGTCTTTGAGCGCGTATAGGGCCATGTGTTGCTCGAGTAATGGGACATGATAACTTTTAGTGAGCGACTATGGGTTCACTCAACGCGCTTATTTTTAAAATTAATAATAATTAATTATCATTATTCTTAAAATTCAAATTTTATTACAATATTTAAAACTACTAAAAATAACTATAAAAAAAATGATTTTTCATTTAATTTTCCAATTTATATTGACTTTAAACTCACTCCCTAAAAAGTGACCAGGTAATGAGTCTTTTATTAATTTATTCAAAATAAATAAATGTTTTCCATGTCTACTACTTTCATTATCACAATTAATTAATTAATTAATAAAAATAAATTAAAATTTATTTAAATACCTGAACCGCAACTTCCAAATTCCAATTGTGCCTTTGTAAAACATCTCGACAAATAGAAAGATCTTCAATATTTGTCAAGTCCTAAAAATAAAAAATATTTAAAAAATTATTACAATAAAAATAAAAGTTAATTAGACATAAAAAATTAATTACTATTTTTTTATTACACACAAGTATAAAAATTATTATAATTAAATTTAAACTTCACATTATTTATTATTGATTTAAAAAAAATTTAAATAAACAAAATCAATTATTTAAATTATTAATTAATATTTAAATATTTAAAGTAAATGGTAATTTATTAAAATAAGAAGCAAGTCATGATTAATAACATTACCTGAAATTGTAAGACTTTTTCTAATTGATCACTACTACACTCTTCCAATACGTTATCCGCCATGATAACGATTCAGATAATTTTTGTTGAAACAAAAAAAAATAAATAAATAAATGAAAAGAAAAAAAAATTACAATTAAATTTTTCTTATTATTATTTTTTTTTTTTTATAATAATAAATATGTCGAGTTTATCAGCTGAGACACAAGTCGGGAATGGTGCCAACGTTCATATTGAAATGAACAATCATTTGGGGGACGGATTGATAAAAATCAACCATCACACGAAATTCAAACTTTCAAATCCTCTCGCTTTTAAAAACTTTTATTTATTATATTATTTTATGCAATTAACAGTATTTCAAATTATCATACTTTTTATATAAGTATATGTATGCATGTAATATATATTACGATATGTGAACGTATGTATGACACTATTATTTATCAGTCATTGGCCCATTTTTTTCTAGACTGCCTTTGATAAGTGAAAAGTGTAAATATCGAGGGAAATTTATTTTCCCGCCATCTTGATTATTTTTAGTAAATTAATTTTTTTTTGTATTTAAAAAGTTATCAGCAGTCGCTAACTTTAATATCTATCAATAAATATACAAAAAGTCATATTATGAATATATGAAAAGGTATTTATATATTTATTTATATACAAGTAATTAAATAAAATAATAAATTATAAAATTTTAAATGATACTGGAGTTAGCTGACGTCTTGTAATTTTTGAATTTCTTTAAAAATGACAAATTATAAAAAAAAAAATATTTAAAAAAATTGCACTTGTAGTTTTTAAAATTTTCTACATGTGCAAATTTTTAGTTTCTTTTTTTAGAATTAATTTGTTAGAAAAAAAAATCCGAAAATTTCTAATTGTCCGTAAACTTGACGAGTGTGAATGTAGCAGACGTCAGACGAATTTAAAATTATAAATAAATACAGTAAATAATTAAAAAAAAATATTTCGAAAAAATGCACTTATTAATTTTTTAATTTTTAAAATGTGCATTTTTTAAAAATATTATTTTTAAAATTATTTAGTCTATTTATTAATAATTTTAAATTTATCTGTCTGCTGCACTCACACTCATGTAAATGTAGCAGATATGACAAACTTTAAATTACAAATAAATGAATGAAACAATTGAAAATATGAAAATTAAAAAAATGCACATACTGATTTTTGAATTTCATAGATATGCATTTTTTTAATTTTTTTCGATTTACATTCAATTCACTTTTATTTCATAATTTTTAAAAGTGACAGCTGTCAATTACATTCACGCTCATAAAATATTAATTAATTATAAAATTTTTAGTAAAAATAATTAACTAATTCATTTAATCATCTTGTCACTTATAAATTTTTTAATACTAATTAATAATAATTTTGATTCCTAGATGTCGTTTCTAGAAAATTCCTTAACCTCATAAAAGATCTCATTTATTTTTCTTTTCGGTTCACGTTTTGCAGCGACCACGTCGTAAGCCGTAAGAATTTTTATAATTTTTATAAATTATCATTAAATTTAATTGTCTAAACTATTAATTTTGTCAAAATATTTTATTTTATTCATTCATTTTTTTTCTACGCTCATATTTTTCATATATTTCTTACCACAGACCAAAAACAATCGCAAGCGCGTTTTTACACTCGCACATGTTTCATAAATTACAAGTTTTTTAAACCTGTCAATATTAATTTTCATTTTTTGAAAATTAAATTTAAAAAATAAAGAGAAAATAAATTTTAAATTATTTCTTATTTCAAATTTCAAATTTCATTGGCGGCTGCGACTTTTTTTGCGTAAACAATTGAACTGTTTGGAGGTTAGGTTTTATTTTATGAAAAATTAATAAAGTTTTTTTTTTGTCATAGAAAACTGAAAATGCAGATTTTCGTGAAAACGTTGACGGGTAAAACCATTACCCTTGAAGTCGAGGCTTCTGACACAATCGAAAATGTCAAAGCCAAAATCCAAGATAAGGAGGGAATTCCTCCAGATCAGCAACGTCTGATTTTTGCTGGAAAACAGTTGGAAGACGGACGTACTCTTTCTGACTACAACATCCAGAAAGGTTATTTTTTATATTTAAATTCAAATTTCCACATATTTTATACTAAAAAAATGATTTAGGTCACGATCCTGAAGTTAGCAGACAATTAAATATTTTTTAATTTTTTTTTAACAATTAAATTTGAAGAAAAAATAAAAATAAAAATATGCACATGTAGAAAATTTCAAAGACTACAAGTGCATTTTTTTAAATATTTTTTTTTTTCATATTTTATCGTTTTTTAAAAAATACAAAAGTTATAAGACGTCGGTTAATTTCAGAATCATATTGAAGTCACTAAAAATAATCAACTTTGAAATTTTTTATACAGAAAAAAAGAATTTCTTGGCGCGAAAAATTTTTACTCATGTCAAGAAAATTTTTTAATTTAAAATCAAAAACAAAAATTTTCTGGGGACAAGAAATAACCAAAAAATTTTTTTTCTGATCTTGAATTTAGCAGACAAAATTTTCTGATTTTTTTTTGAACAATGAAATTACAAAACTAAAAAAATGCACATGTAGAAAATTTAAAAATCTATAGGTGCAATTTTTCCAAATTTTTTTTTTTTATAATCCATCATTTTGAAAAAAAAATCAAAAAATTATTAGACGTCAGCATGAGTGTGAATGTAGCAGAAATCAGACAAAGTTAAAATTATTAATGAATAGAGTAAATAATTAATAAATTAAAATTTCAAAAAATTGGGCATTTAAAAAATTTTGAAATTAATAAGTGCATTTTTTCGAAATATATTTTTTTTAATTATTTACTCAGTTTATTTATAATTTTAAATTTGTCTGTCTGCTGCATTCACACTCGTGACGTCGTCTAACTTCAGTATCATAAATTAGCTGACGTTTAATAACTTTTGTATTTTTTTAGAAACCATAAATTAAAAAAAAAAAATGCACTTGTAGCTTTTTTAATTTTCTACACATGAATTTTTTTTAAATTTATTGATTGGAAAAAAAAATCCACAAATCGTTGATTTCTAGCTTCTAGCTTCAGGATCATGACTAAATTTAAAAAAATCTCATAATTTAAAATAAAATTAAAACTTTAATTGACTGAGCGAATGTTCCTGGACTCAGTCAGTGCAAAAATCCACTGAACTCAGTTGCAATCTTGATCAAGATCTACTCTAGATATAAAACTTCGCTTTACTTGTTCCAGACTTTCATTTTAATTTGAATTAAATTTCGTTGTTTCAGAATCAACTTTACATTTGGTACTTCGTCTCCGTGGTGGTGTAATCGAACCCACCCTAAAGATCTTGGCGCAAAAGTACAACTGCGACAAGATGATTTGCCGTAAATGTTACGCTCGTCTCCACCCAAGAGCCACTAACTGCCGTAAGAAGAAGTGCGGACACACCAACAACATTCGCCCAAAAAAGAAGTTGAAGTAGATTTTTTACCAACTTTACAACCAGGCTATTTAAAATATCATATTTGTTACAACAAACAAAACTTTCATCCTGTAGCCTGTAAACCCTTCAGCTCTAGCTATCAAAATTTATCTCATGACCACTCAATTTTTCTAAATACCAGAAGGCTGAAGGGTTAAATTATGATTTTAAATAAAAAAAATCAACAAGTATTTTATTTCTTAATTGTTCATTTAATTATACTCCCAACATTTTTATCATTTAAAAATTCCCGGTCTTATTTCAAAATTATAAAAGAAATTTAATTGACTCCGTTGTTTAAAAATTTTTTTAATTAATCTGCAGTTTTTTTGCTCGGTTTTCAAAATTAAGTTTCATTAATTTTTTATTAAATTTGATAATTAGTTACGTAATTATTCGCCTATCGACAAGTTGATAATTTACTATCCCGTCAGTAATTTCTATTAATTAACTCTGGTAATTCTGAAGTTAACTGACGTCTAATAATTTTTGAATTTTTTTCAAAATGATAAATTATAAAAAAAAAAATATTTTAAAAAATTGCACTTATAGATTTTTAAATTTTCTACATATGCATTTTTTATTTTTTTTTTTTCTGTAACTTATTTGTTAAAAAATAAATTCCAAAAATTTTTTATTGTCTGCTGACTTCAGAATCACACTGGAAGTCTAAAAAATTTTGAAAACGTGGCGGCAAAATAGAAAAAATTTAAATCGTGCAGACGAGATGACCAGACATGGAAATTTTGAGCTCTTGGGACCACGAACTTTTTTGTCGCGATTATGTTCTACTGTTTGACACCAGAACTCGGACCATATTCTGAATTGTAATCCACAGGCAAAATAAAAAAAAATTTACCGGTTGACATGCGGTCAAGATTCCCATCGACTTTTCGTAGAGATGTCAAATTAAAGACGCTGGTCAAAAAATTGAATTCAATTTCCCAAAAATTTACAGTCGCAATGGCGGCAAAATGAAAGTAAACTTTTGCTGAGCAACTCTACCTGGAGTAGGTTCAAAATTTTTTCTCTTCTCGACACACGTGGCCTTTATTCGGGTCAAGTTCTTACTATTTTTTGCTGATTATTATTTCAAGTCTGATCCAAAAATTTTATTTTACCACAAAACTTAAGATTAAAAAAAAAAAAAATTAATTAACGTAAAGAAAAAATATATATTGCAATGGAAGTTTATTATATACACACTTAGTAATATTTGTCACATAAAAATAATGGTATAAAATATTTTAACATTTATTTCCTTATATTAAATATCTATTAATAATTAATAATAATAAAAAAAAACTATTGAATAATTAATAAATTAAATTATTGTGCTTCGAACATTCCCACACTTAATAACAAATTTCGCCGCGTATAGTGTAGTGCAAGTACGGGCGAATTTTTAGTGGGGAATGTCCTCAGCAAATAAGACTCAGAAACTGATTTAACAGCGGGATTGTGAGTGACGTTCACGTCCTCCAGGATCATTTCTTCCGCTAATTTTGTGAAGTCCCACAGTTTTATCGTACAGTCCAATGAAGCTGCAGTAAATTGAATAATAAATTTAATTGTTTACAATAATAAATATAAAATATAAAAAAAAAAAAATATAATTACCGGAAGTCAATATATTTCCATCACGACTAAATGATAGACAATGAATAGTACTCGTATGTCCAGACAAGGCAGCAACAAGATGACCATGGGCTAAATCCCAAACTAGTACCCGATTATCAGCACCAGCGGATGCTAGAAATCTTCCTTCAGTTGAAAATGACAGTGCGTAAATAGGAGCCTTGTGTCCAGTCATCAGTCTCACTTGGGCACCATTGACACAGTCCCATAATCTCACGGTCATGTCACTTGATCCACTTGCAATGTAATTTGAATTCGGGTGAAACTGTACGACCTATTTATTTATAATAATAAATATCAATAATTTATGTTCAAGCGAAAAAATAAGTAATCAACTTACATCAACATCTGAATAATGACCAGCAAAAATACGCAAAGGTTGATGTGAGTCAGTGACCCATAGTCTGGCAGTTTTGTCATGAGACCCAGTTGCAAAATAATAACCGTGTGGTGAAAAACGTACAGACCACACGGGAAATAAATGACCTTTGTAACAAACTACACATGTCCATGTGTGTAATGACCATAAACGTACTGTAATTATTAATTTAATTAATTAATTAATTAATTGATAAATGATTTTGAAGTTAGCAGACAATTAATAATTTTAGGATTTTTTTTTTTGATGAACCGATTATAAAAAAAAAAAAAAAAAAAAAAATGCACATGTAGAAAATTTAAAAAACTATGGGTGCAATTTATCAAATATTTTTTTTTTTAAATAATTTATCGTTTTTTTAAGAATTCAAAAATTATTAGACGTTGGGTAACTTCAATATCATAAATGATTTTGAAGTTAGCAGACAATTTTAGGATTTTGGTTCCAATGAATCGATTATAAAAAAAAAAAAAAAAATGCACATGTAGAAAATTTAAAAAACTATAGGTGCAATTTTTCAAATATTTTTTTTAAAAATAATTTATCGTTTTTTAAGAATTCAAAAATTATTAGACGTCGGATAACTTCAATATCATAAATGATTTTGAAGTTAGCAGACAATTTTAGGATTTTGGTTCCAATGAATCGATTATAAATAAAAAAAAAAAATGCACATGTAGAAAATTAAAAAAACTATAGGTGCAATTTTTCAAATATTTTTTTTAAAAATAATTTATCGTTTTTTAAGAATTCAAAAATTATTAGACGTCGGGTAACTTCAATATCATAAATGATTTTGAAGTTAGCAGACAATTTTAGGATTTTGGTTCCAATGAATCGATTATAAAAAAAAAAAAAAAAATGCACATGTAGAAAATTTAAAAAACTATAGGTGCAATTTTTCAAATATTTTTTTTTAAAATAATTTATCGTTTTTTTATGAATTCAAAAATTATTAGACGTCGGGTAACTTCAGAATCGTAATTAATAAATGAGTTATTTAATTAAATAAAAAAAATTAACATACTAGTGGCATCTTCAGAGCAGGAAAGTAATAAATTACGATCTGGACTAAACGTGAGACTGTAAATCGGACCACTGTGGCCGTGAAGAAGCTTTACAGTCTCAGCGGTACGTTCGTCCATCATTCTGACCAGGACATCTTCAGCCTCGCGTTCGATGTCTGCCAGTGCATCGGCTGATTTCATGGCTCGTAATTTTTGCGGCACGAGACTCCACACTTTCAAAGTCGAATCGCTGAACCCAACTGCCAGCAAACTCGAGTCCTCGGACATTTCAGCGGACGTTACTGTGTGTACGGCATTCAGCAGAGTGTAGAAACATATTGACGGCAATGATTCAGGTCCCAGAGTTATGCGTTTCGACGCTTCGCGAAGCGCTTTTACTTTTTCCAATTTATCGGCATCTTTTCTGTTGAATAAATTGAAAAATACTCAGTTATTTATCATCAAATTAATTGGTAATTAATTTCTATAAATCAAAACTTACAAATTTGGCAAAAACATGCGACCAACTGGCGGCGCGTTGGGGTCAGATTTAGTTTTTTTCGAAAATAGAGGATCTTTCTTTGCCTTCTTCTTTTTTGGTTTATCGCCTTCGGCTCCGGGGTTCGCTTCGTCTTCTTCTTCGTCTGCTGGCGCGACGTATTGGATATCTGGTTCTTTTAATAGACCGTAATATACTTTTGCTTTGTTATCTAAAATTTATAAAAAAAATTTTTTAAATTAAATTTAGTTAATTATTTACGTGATCCTGAAGTTAGTAGACAATTAACAATTTTTGGATTTTTTGTTTCAACAAAGAAATTAAAAAAAAAAAAAACTAAAAATATGCACATGTAGGAAATTTAAAAAATTACAAGTGCAATTTTTTGAAATATTTTTTTTTTTTCAATAATTTAAAGTGTGGGGGGTCATTCTTTCCACCCACTCCTGGCAGTTTAACGTATTTTTATTATTATAATTATTGAATTAATTAATTATCAAGTATTTGCATTTATTTACTTAGCGATTTAAATAACATTAGTATCAATTATTATGATTATCAACTTGTAGTTAGTGGTGGAATCTTTTATTAATTATTAGTAGTAGTTGCTAAGTATTATGATTATTAATTTGTAACTTTTTATTTTGTATTTTAGCCCAACTGTGAAGCAACACCATAAATTATACGGGATTATAATTTAAGCGGTGATGCTGAGCAACATGGGAATATTTTGTCCGCTGCAGAATATTTTGGGAAATTTTAGTTTATTGTAATATTCTGACAATGTAATAAAATTCACATCTGCAGCTGGCAAGAATATCATAAAACTTAAGTGTGCAATTGTTATAAGATTAAGATAAATATTTTGTAAATGTTGTAGGCTAAAACTTATGGGTTTTTCCTAAATCTTCTTGTCACATCCTCAATCTTTATGACAGATTTTTTCCGAAGGCAATTAAAGGATTAGGGCCCGTCGTCGGCTGGCCAGCGACCCGTACCCAGTATCTCATTAGAATTGTTTCTCTTCCTTTTTCTCTATTTCTAACTCTCTCTTTGCACTCAGTTTGCATCCCTATACATACTATTTCTACTTTTCTATTTTTTCTACGAGTACTATCCCTCGGTACCCTCCTCTCCAAAGGAGTGAAGGACCCGAAGGATAATAAAAAAAAAAAACTAACAATATGCACATGTAGGAAATTTAAAAAACTATATGTGCAATTTAAAAAATTTTTTTAAATTTTATAATTTGTCGTTTCTAAAAGAATCCAAAAATTATTGGCCGTCTGCTAACGTCAGTGCCATTTAATTACAGCAACATTTTAAATGTTGGCTGATCAATTAAAAAAAAAAAAAAATTTAAAAACCTTGTCTAGTTGCTTCTCCAAGTGTTGCACCGGAAGTAGCGTCAATTTGTTGTTTATTCCGAGCAACACCTTCGTACATATCAAAATAAAGATGTTCTTGTATGATATTTAACAACACGCTGTGTTTTTTTTCTTGCAAATGACGTTTTAATATCGACAAAGTATCACGCGATATTCGTATGATAAATTGATTGGATCTAAATCAAAGTAAAGGATAATTAAAAAAATATTCTTTAAGTTACACAGTAAAATTTATTAAATATAAATGATATAATTACTTGAATGTATCTGTGAATTCATTTCCCGCCATTTGTTCACGTTTGGTGACAGTAGAGAGCCGTTTTAGATCACTCTGATGATGATCGTCAAGATTTGAACCAAATTTATCCATCAGTTGCTTAGCCTGCTCTGAGTGATTGTTGTAAACTAATTCCAGGTACATATGAACGAGAACTGGATATAAAATTGTTCCAAGTTCATGCTAAACAAATATATATCATTTCTTTATTTATATATATATATAAAATTTATTTTAATGATAATATATGACAATATATAAATGACTTATCAAAAAGTATTTTATATTAAATTATTTTATGAAATTTATCGAGTTTCAATTACGCGCGTAAATTTAAAAATTTCAATTTATAAAAAAATGATATTTTCATAATTTTTTAGGCAACATATATATATATTTATAAATATATATACAAATATGATAATTAATAATTGATTATCAACAAATTCGTTATATTAATTTGAGTTTGAATTACGCGCGTAAATTTAAAAATTTGTATTTATATAAAAATTATATTTTCATAATTTTTAGACCACATATAAATATATATATTAATTAGTACGTGTATATATTTTTTAAAAGTTGAATTTAAAAAAATATTTTTTCCCGCTCTTTTAAAATTAAAAAAAAACGTATGAATTCGTTTTTACCCAGGACTAATTAATGTGTAATTATTTTCGAATTAAAATTTAAAAGATGTCACTGATAATTAAAATCAATTATGTTGGCTCTGGGTAAGAAACCGAGGAATTTTTAAATTTATAAATTAAAATATTGAAATAAACTGTTACCTTATAAATATCCAGAGAACTCTCGACAAATTTTTTCAATTCAGCATACGCTTTTTCATATAATGCTGGATCTCCTTCACTTTTATAAGCTGCCAGGACACTATTGACTTCTGAATCCGTCTGCTGATTTTCATCAGTTGGAATGTTGGTTAAATTGGCTTCTTTTTTAAATAATTCTTCAGTTTCCTAATCATCAATTAATTTTACAAATTAATAAATTAATTTAATAAATAAATAAATATATAAAATAAATCTTATACATACTTTTAATTTATATTTCCTCAGTAATTGAAGGACAGCTAACATAGTACTTTTATCCTCTTCCATTTTAAATTATTTAAATAAAATAATTAATCACTTCACAATTAAAATTTATATTTTAATAAATTAATATTATTATTATTGATTTAATAAATAAAAGTTATTAGTGTGTATAAATAAAATTTAAAAATTCTTCAAGGGAATAATTATCACAAAAATTTTAGGTTAATGTTTTACTTTGTGTTGTGCAGTCAGTGCTGCCAGAACGTGCGATATTTTTACCTTCTCCTGAGGTGAAATAGCACTGAGTGCATTGCCGCCAGAACGTGCGATATTTATACCCCCTCCTACCATTGCACTCAATGCTATTTCACCTCAGGAGGGGGTAAAAATATCGCACGTTCTGGCAGCACTGGTGTTGTGTATAGTCGGAGCTGTGGATATTTTACTCTATAGTATAAATATTTGTAGTCGCCATGTTGAAATTTTAAAAATTCGCGCCGTTGGCGCTACTGCGCGTCGCTGTCGACGTTCAAATTTTTGCTAAAGTGGGGGGAGTCGATGAATCGCAAAATCGATTGCTTTGAATATCAACTGACGGTTCGATAGCGGCAGTTAGTATCGATGATGGCAGTAGTAGTCCAGATCCTTCTTTACGTTTGAATTATGACGCCATTGCAGTTAAGTCGCGTAAAATTGTGCAGTGATTGTAAAATTTATCTTTTATTAATTTAAATTGTGCAAAGTATCTGTGGTGTAGTTAAGTGTTCAGTGCTAGTGTAAAGTGTTAAGTGTTCAGTTCGAGTGTAAAGTGTTGCGAGTTGCTGATGCTGATAACTTCCAAGTTCCTGAGCAAAATCATCTGGCATCGTCTGGTGGGAAATAGCAGTTAAGTGACGTTTTTTAGCTGCAATACACTTGGAGCAATTTAATTCAAATCTCCAAGTGTATTAGGACACCCTTTTGCATATTATTTCCCCACCAAGGTTTGTTCAAACACTCAAGTGTTTTTTTTTTAATATTTTAAATATTTCTATCATAATCTGCCGCCATTTTATTTTGACACGATTTTAAATTTTTCTCAAATTTCTAATAATTTATTTTTCAAATATTTAAATTTACCGCGCAAGTAATGAGACTAATTAATAAATTATTAATAACAATAAAAAATGTCAAGTATATTTTTCAGTCTGGGTGCATTCGGAAATGCTGTAGCTCTAGCTGTAGCCAAACGTTGCCATATAGCAATAGCTAGAGCTAGAGTATTTTCGAATGCATGCAGTTATTTTTATTAGTTTTAAATATTGTAATAAAATTTGAATTTTAAGAATAATGATAATTAATTATTATTAATTTTAAAAATAAGCGCGTTGAGTGAACCCATAGTCGCTCACTAAAAGTTATCATGTCCCATTACTCGAGCAACACATGGCCCTATACGCGCTCAAAGACAATATCAATTCAACTGTCATAAGTTTATTCATTTGGAGAATAATTTATAAAATATATCACTTTATTTTATTTTCACAAATTTAAAATATATATTTAATAACATATAATTATAACAATTATTCAATAATTTAACGCAACCTAAATTTAATCTAACGAACGAACGTTAAAGTAAAAAATGTCCGGCTCTAAGGGATTTTTAAAACAGTCAGTTAATTTAAATTTATAATAAATTATAAAATACTTTGATACGTCATATTATAATATATTTATAATCACAAATAATTATTTATCAATGTGAATTTTTTTACTTGGAATTTTTTTTTATAAAAATTATAAAAACGCATTAATCAGTTAAAGTGAGCGACTGATGGCACTGATCGGGTTTAGGCTCTTTTACCTTAAATTAATTAATGTACTATAAATACTTTATTTTTATAAAGAGAGCAATTTTCATATTACTCAATTTAAAGTTAATTTCAATTGTTTTTTTAAAAAACAGACATGTATACTCGATCTCTATTATTTCGGTTATTTCAACTATATATTGATTGGCAATAAATTTATTTTTGTCTTAAATTATTAAATTCAAAATTTCTTTAAACTTTTTTACTGATTTAAAAAAAAATTTGATCTCGATACAAAATGAGTGAAGGTAAAAATTCTTTATTTTATTTATAAATCACATATATATGCATATTTATTAAAAAATTTTAAATTACACATGAATCTGAGGTTAAATAAAAAATTGATAGAAATTCAAATTTTTAAAAATAATTTTTAGTTTATAATTATCCCGGGTAAAAATTTTTTGACCGAAATTTGACTATAGCCGTAGAATTTTATTGGAAAATGTCGAAAATTGTAAACGTTGGCCAAAATCTCGCCGAAATTTGGTCATTCTTAATAAATAAACCGATAATCAATTGATAAATTGAGTCGGCTCATTTTTTATTTTTTTTTTTTAGGCCCAATTATCGACCATTTTTCGGCCTTATTAGTTTTTTCACCACAGGGTCTTTCTTTTGGCAAAGAAAAATTTTTTTATTATTTTTTATTGTAATTTTTTGCCCGGGTATAAATTATTTTTAAAGTTTATATTTTTAACTTTTTATTTTTTTTTTATTTTATTGATTTTTATTATAAAAGCAAACACTTTTATTTAAGATACAATAGGGTTCGATCAACTCAAACAAAAATTAGAAGAAATCCATCAACAGAATGATAAAGTTAAAAGAGAGTTGGAAGAATTGCGAAAAAAAAGTGAAAATGTTGAAAAAAAAATAAAAATTGAAATGGATAAAAACGATAAGTTGATGAACAAAACCCGGGAAATGGGACAAGAAGGAAACGAACTCGATAAAATAATTAGCGAACAATTGAAGAAAGTATCGGAAAAATTTCAAGTCTTGCGTCAAGTTGAGGAAGAACTTTCGGAAAAAGAAAAAAATATTGAAACTTTGCTAAATGAAATCAAACTATAATTAAAATTTACAAAAAATCTCTTATCATTAAATTTTTCTCAACTTAAAAAATAATTAATTGAAAAATTGAATAGAAAAAATTTAATTTGAAATCATCTATTTTTTTTCTACCGGTAATCAAACGGCGCAGTATTAATTTTTTTATTACTTCCCAAAAATAATTAAATGAAAAAAGGAATTATTGATCATAAATATATAATTAGTTGATTACTTACTTTAAATTTCTATAGATAATAAAGACAATAATTAATTTATTTTATTATTGTCAATTATTTTTTATTATTCAGATCAAATTAATAAATTAAATTTTACCATCTAATTAAAAAATATATCATAGAATATATGAAAAATACATCTATGAAAATATATATTTTTTTATAAATGTTTTTCATAAAGCACCGAAATCGGATAAGCAACGGTAGGATTAGTTCAGTGCTCGCCACTAGATCGCACCCAACCTTTTATGCTGTTCCTGTTTAGATGTGAATTTCAGAGTTGTTATGTTCTATACTTCTGGGAAGCCTTCCTTGAAATAAACTAAAAATCATGATAAATATCAAAAGATAAACGATGTCGCAATGTAATTATAATGGCTTGACTGAGTTTCAAAGTTAATTATTGTTTTTATTAGTCAAAATATTTGCCATTACAACAAATCGGTCATTCATTGAGCAGTTTACCCTACACTGAAACTCGTTTAAGTCATACACTTAAACCGAGTTTTAGCGCCACCGCAAAACTCTACACTCAGATCCTTACACTTATAAATTTACAGAGTTAGAAAAGAAAGGTTATGGTCTTATGAAAAGAAATATTGCTATAGATTAAAGAAATGACAATAAACCCATTTATTCATAAAATTAAATTTATTATTATCATTAATAAATAATTAATAATAATTACAATATATTTCTGGCGACTCAAATATGTTACTTTTATTTTTTATTAATTTATTTAATTTAAACAAAAATTTTTTTTTCATTTTATTTATTAAAAAATAATGATTACAACATTAATATTAGAAATTTACAATTATATCAATAAAGGTTAACCTCGGTTTACATTAATGTGTTTAAATTTTACCATATTATAAAATTACATAGTTTCAAAGAGTTGATGATAGGATGATAAATTCCAATCGGTTAATTTATTTTTCACCCAGGAATCCATAAATGATAATTTTTAATGTCAATTATGTGAATAATCTTTTTAATACTCTTAAGAACGATGTATAGGTTAAAGGCATAATATAAACACACGCGGGAACTTTTTTTACTATACTCTGGACTTGCAATAGTATCATACGGAAAATATGAGTCACTCACTTAAACAGAGTATTGCGATAATACATAAACTTTTTTATATCATATTCGCAATACCAATTCATGAAAAAAGTGTATACCAATAGGACTTAAACTTTTTTTTCAGTGCATACAGTTTCACAAGCCGGCATGATTACAGTTACTGAACCTCCAATCTTCGGGGTCTCTCCTTGGATTAACGCGATGAATAGCGACATTATATGATCCCCGATAATCTTGAGATACTTGTGAGCAGACTAGATCCAAACGACAACTGGCCCAATTGACAACTGATCTTCTAAATCATCAGTTTCATTAAGATCTTCATAACTTTCATTATAATCATCTTCAAAATCTTCATTTTAAATCGTATGTCGATGTAATCAGATGTCGGTGTGATCAATTTGTAGGGATCACTTGTGGTATAAAATTGTTGGGATCAGTTGACGGCACACCCCTCTGTCATTTAAATCAAACCACATATGTGACGCAATCCCCGAGGTTCTAATTCTATGCTCATATTTTTTAAATATTCAGTGGCAAATGCTGCATATGACCCGGGTCTCAATGGATGATCAGGGTCATAAAGTAATTTGACTCATTACTTATAAGTCGACCAAGCAAAACGCGGCTGATTTCTGGACGCTTTTATCTTCATCGTCTTCGGAACCGTGTGAACTATCAAAATCTGATTTCTCTTTTATTTTTAGCGAACCATCCGGTTTTTTGGTGATTAAAGTCACTCTACTTAATAACATGAATGAAACAACTGATAATACTAACACAAATATCACTACTTTATGCATCAATGATAACTCTGTTGAATTACTTGAAAAAACCATTTTAGCTTTGTATTTTTTTTTATATTAATTATTGAATAAAATAACCAGATTTTATTTTCAAAATACTGTGTGCACACTATGACCACTCGAGTACAAATTACTAGTTGGTCAGTGTATCCAGCTTATATATATAGTATAGTGGTAGAATAATTGTATATAAGTGACGACAAGACCCTGTAGGTAATGACCAAAATTTAGTTACAATGGTCATTATATTATATTGCCCCTCATTATAAATAGATTTTCAGTGTCATTAGAATTCGAATATTCGAGAAAAAATAATTACTAGCATTCGCATGCAGTACACAGAAAATTTAGTAATCTATCTTATTAAGGAAATAAAGAAAATTTTGTTCCCGCCATATCTATATGATAGAATAAGTTAATTTTAATGAATTTGGTATCGTTAGAAAGGTCTTGACTTGAATTTGTGCCTTCCATGGTTTAAACTCTTTTTTATTGCCAGTTATCGGGATAAATCACTTTATCAATATCATTCGAATTGCATTTAAATTACGCGGAAAAATAAGACGATCGTATTTATTTTCTTCAAATAAATTAATATTTTATTTATTCTATGACTGAATATGACTAAATATAGGGGAGGGAGGGGCAAAAGGGGGTACCTATGGAAATACTAAATTTTCGATGACTAAAATACGCCAAATCTTTTTGTTTTTAATGATATCCAAGATAAATAGAAAAAATTTTGAGCTGCCGTTAAGAAATAAAATTTCTACTTTTGGCGGGCAAAATGGGGTACCCTTTAAAAAAGTTGAAAAAAAAAAAAATTCTGAAAGTTGATCAAATTTCATTAAATTAAATTTTTTTTATGTAAAATACATACAGAAAAATTACATTTCACATCATTGGTGGATACGAAGGGAGAAAAAAATTTTTTTGTGGGGCAGAGAGGCCCCCCCTCCAAAAAATGATAATTTTTTTTTTTTTTTTTTTTAATTGAATTCTTATCAATTAAAAAATAAAATATTATTTTCGAATATTTTTAGTGGCTAAATTTGCCCCAACTACAGAAAATCAGCCGAAAAATGAATTAACATTTTAATTTTTTTTTAATTTGACGATAAAAATATGAAAGAATCATTTTTCAAAACTTTCGGCTGGTCCATTTTGCCCGAGGTGTTATGGGTAGGTCTAAAAATGCGGAAATATATTAAATTTTTTTTAATTTGACGATAAAAATTTGATAGAATCATTTTTTCGATTTTTGGGCTGGTCCATTTTGCCCCAGGTGTCATGCGTAGGGCTGAAAATGCTCAAAAATTTCGGATATATAGTAATTAGACGAAAAAAAAAAAAATTTTTTTTTCACCAAATTTTGGGGGTACCCCGTTTTGCCTACTCTACCCCCTTTTGCCCCCTTCCCCTATATAGCTATTATATATATAATTAAGAGAAAATAAAAAAAATTTAGTGTATGTCATGTTTTCTATGGGGATAAAAATTATACAGATTTAATTTGGCATCAGTCAAAAAAAATATATTAGACGACTAATAAAAAAAAATTTGACCATGTGTAGATTTTTTTTTTAAAATCCCATGATGATACAATCATCGAAATCTATAAGTTTGCGAGTCAACGATGAGATTTGTCTCATTAAACTTCAATGATAATTGAAATAAACAAAAGATTCTAAAGCTAATTATAGAGTATAGATTTTAATAAACAGTAATACTCCGGCATTCACGTGGTGATTGCAGGTTGCTCGTTATGTTTATTATGCTAAATTTTTTATTCCAATCATCTAGAATGATTGGAACGTTTTTCAATGCAAATATTGGATGATATCTTGTGCAATGAATTTCGTAACAGTTACTATTCGGATGGTAACAGTTACCATCAAGATGATAACAGTTACTATCAGGATGGTAATATTTACTATCAGTATGGTCACAGTTACCATCAGAATGATAACAGTTACCATCAGGATGATAACAGTTACTATCAGGATGGTAATATTTACAATCAGGATGGTAACAGTTACCATCAGAATGATAAGAGTTACCATCGGGATGATAACAGTTACTATCAGGATGGTAATATTTACAATCAAGATGATAACAGTTACCATCAGAATGATAACAGTTACTATCAGGATGGTAATATTTACAATCAGGATGGTAACAGTTACCACCAGAATGATAACAGTTACTATCAGAATGGTAATATTTACTATCAGGATGGTAACAGTTACCATCGGGATGGTAACAGTTACCATCAGGATGATAACAGTTACTATCAGGATGATAATATTTACTTCTGCAATAAATTTCGAAACAGTTACTATCAGGATGGTAACAGTTACCATTAGAATGATAACAGTTACTATCAGAATGGTAATATTTACTATCAGGATGGTAACAGTTACCATCGGGATGGTAACAGTTACCATCAGAATGATAACAGTTACTATCAGGATGATAATATTCACTTCTGCAATAAATTTCGAAACAGTTACTATCAGGATGGTAACTGTTACCATCTGGATTATAAATGTAACTATTTAGAATATTTATAATAATTAACTCAAGTTAACACACAGGATTGTAACAATTATCATAAATATGGTGAATATTATAATCTAGATGGTTTATGCAATCATCTAGATAATATTTACTACTATCTGATTGATGAGAGAAATTTTTACCATAACTAAATAGTAACTCCTATTATTTAATTTTCTGAGTGTAGCGTTAGCGAACAATTGACAAATTATCGGAAAAATTTCAAGTTTTGCGTCAAGTTGAGGAAAAACTTTCGGAAAAAGAAAAAAATATCAAAACTTTGCTAAATGAAATCAAACTGTAATTAAAATTTTTTAAAAATCTCTTATCATTAAATTTTTCTCAACTTAAAAAATAATTAATTGAAAAATTGAATAGAAAAAATTTAATTTGAAATTATCTATTTTTTTTCTACCGGTAATCAAACGGCGCAGTATTAATTTTTTTATTACTTCCCAAAAATAATTAAATGAAAAAAGGAATTATTGATCATAAATATATAATTAGTTAATTAATTACTTTATATTTCTATAAATAATAAATACAATAATTAATTTATTTAATTATTGTCAATTATTTTTTATTATTCAGATTAAATTAATAAATTTAATTTTACCATCTAATTAAAAATTAATTAAAAATAATTATAAGTATTTTATTGCTACAAAAAAAAGTTAAAATTAAATTATGATAAAAATTTTTTATTATAAATATTTACAATTCTTTATTCATTGCCTGTACAGATTTTTTCAAGCAATTTTATTTGCTCGATATTACATTTTTTTTTAAATTTGATTATTTACATTAAATTATCATTTGAAAAATTTTAAAAGTGTACAGTCAAAATCTGGGTCTTGTTTAATTACTAGATCGATTATCCTACAAAAAATACTTTTCTTAAGACTAGAAAAAATTTTTTGGGACCGATAAAAATTTTTCGCGCCAAAAAATATTTTTTTTTCATGATCCTGAAGTTGGTAGACAATTCAAAATTTTAAGATTTTTTTTTCAGCAAATCAATTATAAAAAAAAAAATTCTAAAAAATTGCACCTATAGAAAATTAAAAAAACCGTAGGTGCAATTTTCTAAAATATTTTTTTAAAAATTTATTCTTAAAAAAAAATCAAAAAATTTTTTTTCTGGATACTAATTAATTTTAAAAAAACAAAATTTTTTTTTAATACCTCAGACCACCAATTAAATAAAAAAATTATTTAAATTTCCATAAAAATGAAAAATGAATGATTATTATTTAAATATAAAATAATTTATAAATTCCTCAATCGTTGAAATTCTTCTATTTTCTTCTCCATCAGTTTATAAAACTGTCGTGCAAAGTAACCAGTATCGTCGCTGTCTTGAAAGTAATTTACCATAAAAGCGTGTCTTTGAGATGCGCCATTGAAACCAACGATTCCCGTGTCCTCTGGTTTAACTCTGCCGCGTCGTTTATCCCCAGAATATGTCACAAGTTCGATCCCATGATTTCCGCCAAATTGCATCCAGTATCTCACAGCCTCGGAGATATTTACAAAAAACCATCCAGTCTTACAAGCCGGCATCATTACTGAGTTGACATACACCCACTCGTCGTATTTTTCCTTCGGAGCAATTCGATAAACAGTGACATTGTAAGGCCTGCGAAAAAATTTTGACAAACCCAAGCAATCGCGGAAGAGTCTCAGCTCCCCAGAAATTAAATTCTCGTCCATTTTTTCTACATTGAACCACATGTGACTTAATCCTTTAGGTTTCTTGTCCTTTTCCTTTGGATCTGAAGCCACGTAAGCCGATACCGTGTCGTCTTTAGATGACCGCCAAAGATCATCTTCCGAAATATTTACAAATGATCGATCGTAAGCGTCGGCAGATAAATTTCCACCGTCATGTTCGACGGCATAGAGCATAAAAATCATCGCTGAGTCGTTTTTATTCATTTTGATTTTTGATGGAAGACTTGATTGCGCCAGGGCTGGCTCTTCTTGAATCGCTGGTTCATCATCTGGTTTTTCGACGACATATAACGACGTCACTTCATTTAATGCAAGTGCAAAAAATACTATTTTTATTATTGCTTCCATTGCTGATAACTAGTAAATTATTTAAAATTTTTTTCACTTTGGATTTTGGATATTTTTAAAAATAAATAGATTTTATTTTTAAAATACTTATGTACTGGGGGAACACTTGAGGACAAATGATTGATAAATTATAGAGTACATGCTTCTTATATGCTATGATAGTAGATAATTGTAAGTGTTGTCTAGACGCTAGACGGTGTAGGTCATTAGATATACATCCAAATTTAGTTATAATGAAGGTAATTATTTTTTGTGGCGCCTATAATTATGACTGGCGCCCGAGAGTCAGATAAATATATGGAAAGTTTTTTTTTAAATTATTTATTTTTTTTAAATTTCAAATTTAATTATCGTGTAATTTGAATTATGGAAATTTTGTATTGAAATTTTTTTCGTTTATTTTAAGATGCTTGAAATTTTGAATTTTTTGAAAATTTTTAAGAGTTGGAAAAAATTTATTTTTGAGAAAAAATTAAATTTTTATAAATAGAGTAAGGGGGAAGGGGTAAAAGGGAGTACTTGAGAAAATTTTAAGTGTTTGGAGATTCGAATACGTTAAATATTTTTTTTTTTTAATGACTCAGTAAATGGGAAAAATTTTCAGCTGCTGTTAAAAAAAAAATTTCAAATTTATTTATCGTGTAATTTGAATTATGGAAATTTTGTATTGAAATTTTTTTTATTTATTTTAAGATGCTTGAAATTTTGAATTTTTTGAAAATTTTTAAGATTTGGAAAAAGTTTATTTTTGAGGAAAAATTAAATTTTTATAAATAGAGGAAGGGGGAAGGGGGTAAAAGGGAGTACTTGAGAAAATTTTAAGTGTTTGGAGATTCGAATACGTTAAATATTTTTTTTTTTTAATGACTCATTAAATGGGAAAAATTTTCAGCTGCTGTTAAAAAAAAAATTTCAAATTTAATTATCGTGTTATTTGAATTGTGAAAAATTTTGTTATTTTAAAAATTTTCCGCTTGAAATTTTGATTTTTCTGCAATAACTTCAAAAATTTTTTTTTTTATTTTTAAGTTTGACAAAAATTTTTTTTAAATGGAGAAAAAATTATGTTTTCATAATTAGGGGAGGGAGAGGGGGGGCAAAACGGGGTACCTAAGGAAATATTTTCGGGGACTCATGTACGTTATTTTTTTTTTTGAATGACATTTGAATTTACTTTGAATTAAATAGAAAAAATTTTCAGATGCCGTTAAAAAAAAAATTAATTTTTTACGGGCAAAATGGACACCCCTTGAATAAGGTGATAAAAAAAAATGTTTGGAAATTAGATAAATTTGAGTCAACTAAATTTTCTTATAAGTAAATTACACAGAAAAATTACATTCCACATAATTAGTGGGTGCGGAGGAAGAAAATAAAATTTTAATAGTTTTTATCATAGAATTAGTCATTAACATTTTTCGACTCACACTTTCGTTTTTTAAAAAAGTGTAACTTCTTACTTTTGTTAATTTTTTATTTGCTGTCACTAATTATCATTAACTTCAAAGTAAAAGATTTAAATTACTTCTAATTCCAAAGAAAATATTTTTAAAAAAGTATATATTTCTTAAAGTAAAAGAATAAAAATTTAATTAAATTTCAAAATTGTAAATATTTTCAAGTTTATTATTGAAATACATCTGAAATAATTTGACTCTGGAAGTTCTTTTATTGTAAATTGATAAAAAAAAAAAAACAAATTAATTTCAACATTTTTTTTTACAAAACTCAGTTTTCAATAACAGTCAAAAAAAAGTTCAAAATAATGCTCATATATATGAGCATATGTGGAAACTGGTGATTTTGGAATGTTTCAAAAACGTTAAAAAAATTTTTTTTACAAAATTTTTGGGATTTTCCATTTTGCCCCCTCTTTTCTCCGAATATTTATTACCATTAATAAAAAAAATTTGATTTGCAAAATTTGCTCATTAAAAAAAAATAAAATTTTTTTTTCGTATTTTTAAATTTCCTGCAAGGCCTTGACTGAAATCTTGAGAAGCGTAAAAAATTTTTCAGTAAACTGAACTATCTTAAAAAATGTGTGTGGCACTAAATATTTATCGGTTTAACTTGCGTACAAAATGTCCAAATGTCGAAGCTTTAAAACTAAAGACACTGATGCTAAAAATGATAAGAAAAATAACCGAAAGTTTTTCCCATTTCCTATATCATTAAAAACTCATATATCTCAGGTACTTAATCCCATGTTCATTTCGGCTCCTTTTAACGACACGTCATCGTTACCTACCTGAATTTCGACGATGCATGAGTGTTTTAAAAAATATATATCTCTAAATAAACAATTTATTTTACTAGTCAATCCACTTACTACCGAAATATCTCTTTAACAAGTTTGTTAACTAATTTCTTATATTTATTACTAAACACTTTTACTCTCCTTAAAAAAAAAAAAGTCTCAATTCTTCAAAGTAAAAAATAAAAAAAAATATGACCGCCTAAATAAAAATGACATTTATTTTCTTGCCCTTTATTTACACATTTAATAAATTCAAAAATTAATACAATTAATATTAAAATATATCTGTACATATTTTTCTTTATTTTCTATATTTATATAAATAAATAAAATTAATTAAAGATATTTTTATACAATAAATATATAATACATTAAAAATAATTTTATTCCATGTAATTACATAAAATTAAATATTTAATTTTAAATTAATTAAGTACAGATTTTAATTACAAATTTAAATCCAAAATATCAAGTTAAAAATTAAACGCTAATTTTTTTTTTTATTACATAAAATTTCAAAATAATTTAGATCTAAAAATTTTCATTTAAAATTATAAAATTTGAATTTTTAAATTTCCCGCCAAATTTAAAATTTTTTAAATGCAATTTTTTCCTTTTTAAAAAATTTTTATTTAAAATTTACGAAATTTGAATTTTTGAATTTCCCGCCAAATTAAAAATTTTTCAAAATACAAATTTTTTTTTTCTTAAAAAATTTTCATTAAAAATTTTTTCCCAAATTAAAAAATTTCCATTTAAAATTTATGAAATTTTAATTTTTGAATTTCCCGCCAAATTAAAAATTTTTTAAATGCAATTTTTTCTCTTCAAAAATTTTCATTTAAAATTTTTTCCCAAATAAAAAAATTTTCATTCAAAATTTACGAAATTTGAATTTTTAAATTTCCCGCTAAATTTAAAATTTTTAAAATGCAATTTTTTCCCGCCATTTCTTTTCAAACCCCAATTTCTTAATTCAAAAAACAGTTTAATAAAAAAAAAAAAAATACAAAACTTAAATTTTACGTTTCTTAATTCAAATTTTCAACGGCAACCGCATGCAGTAGCAGACATGTCTTTGTAACTTCTATAAACTACAGTATTTTCATTTGAGTAAAACAAAAGTTTTAAAGGCTCGTACTGTATAGCAGTGCAGTGTGATTTTGAAAATTGATTATTGTCAATTCCCTGATACAATTCTTTGACAATAGCGAGATTTGTTCCATTCATATTGTCGGACATCGGAAACCTGCAGGTGCCAACGCAGTCCCCTGCTTCATAACCCGGTGGCGCGACGATCCATTCGTCCCACCCGATGTCTCGAAAATCGACATAGACTTTATGTAATTTACATAAATTATTTTTGCTTCTCCTTGCCGCTCTTTTGCTGATCCTATGAAAATTATCATGGTGGTAAAATTCCCCAATAACTTTATCCAGCAGCTGATTATTTTTTCCAAAATCCCTGAAGTAGCCAACCAAGAAACTGTATCTTTCCGGTTCACCATCAAAACCCACTATCCCAATATGTTCCAGTCTGGCCTTACGTTTTCTCCTTCCGTCACCACCGACCGGCATCGCAACAACTTTGACCCCATGGTTATCAGCCGAATTGTCAGTCCAAAATTTGAAACACTCAGTGACATTTACCGAAAACCAGCCGTGATAATTTTCCGGTACAATAACTGAATTTACATAGACATGATTGCGTACATTGTTAACAAAAATTTTACGGTAAATGGTGACGTTATACGCACGTCGGTTACTCGGTTTAGTGACACGAGAACAGTCACGAAAAAATTTTAATTCAGCAGAAATTAACTGCTGGCCATTATTGTTTTCCGTTATGTCAAACCACATGCGCCTTATAAATTTTGGTTTACCTCCACGTCCTTTATGCGGCTGCTGGGCAATGAAGCTCATAATGACGTCACTCTTGTTAATTTTGTCGAAGTCATGGTCAGTCAAATCCATGGCAGTTTCGTTGTATTCAAATCCTGGCGTATGATCGACGGTATTTTTGTAAATGTCCATCAAATAAATCGGCGCTGATCTTTTTTCCAATCGGGATTTTTTGAAATCTGATTTTTTTGGTAACTCGGCCAAACGGAACAATTGTTTCAGAAAATTTTCTGGCTTGTTTACTTGCTGATACACAGACCTGCTAGCGACATTATTACACTTTGTGATGATAAATAATAAAAATATAAATATAAATTTTTTCATTTTGACGTTTACTTTTTTTGACCCGTGCGATTAATTAATTTATTGACGAGCTTAAGGGAATGGTTGCGACACAAAAGGAAGCTGGCGACTAAATGTCTAGAGCTGAATATTTTTCGTAAGTGGTTTTAGTTTTTTTTTTTTAATTTTCCCCTTCTGAGAAGATTTTGTTCGGCTGACAGAAGGCGACTTACTGTCTAGAGAGTAAAACTAATTTTCTAAAATGATAACTGAGTTTTTCCCCAATTTAGCTGCTCCTTCTTGGAAAATCTATCGGTAAACTCTATAGTTCTCATCAGGTAAAATACTCAAGTACGACCCACTAATATTCCGACATTCTTTGTTCTTAAAATTTTAAAACTGCATAGCATAAGGTTTACGTGGCTCACGATACCGGCCGCTATTTTACAAAAAAAAAAAAAAAAAAAAAATAACGTAATTTGTTATTTATTTATTTTAATTTACATCAGGAAAATTTAAATTGCGCGCGCTTACGAATTACGATGACTTGTAATTATTTATATCAGACCTTAAGTACTTAGCATTGTCCCAAATTATCAGCAACAACTTATGAAGTCATGGTTTGTTAGAATAGAGTTTCAAAATATTTGTATATATAAATGATTCATATTTATTTTTACTTTCGTGTACTTACTGCACTTGACACCTGGTCTGAGTTTTCAAAAATAATAATTTGCTGACAAAGGATTCGAGTAATGGAAATTTTTTTTTTCACTCGGTTTTTTTTTGTCATTAGAAAATTTTTATTTTTGAAAATTTAAAAAAAAATTGGCATCAATTCAAGCCCAGGTTTAATTGACTTAAAGTTTTTGAATTTTAATAGAGTTAGAAATTTTTTTTAAAGCCAGTAATTAATTTTTTTATTGTTGTTTTTAATTTTTTTTTGTGGAGATAAAATTTATTAATTTAATTAGTAGGTACTAATTAATAATCATTATAAATTTTTAAATAAATATATAAAAATAATTATACTATAAATAGAAATTCATTTTTATTTTACGGGTGTAAAAATTTTTTTTTATTATAAAATTTAAAAATTGTTATTTATTACTTTTAAAAAAATTTTCAAAAAAAAATAATGACCCGAAAATATTGAAAAAATTTTTATTTTAAAAATTAATCACTAATTTAATTATTTGGATAAAATTTAAAATTTTGAAATTTAAAAAATTTTGAAAAATTATCAAATCAGATCATGACTAATTACTAGGTCATTTACATTATTAATTAATTAAATAAAAATTTTATTTGCTATCGCACTGACCGAAAATTACAATAAAAATTTTTAATTTAAATAAAATTAATCATAATTATTTTTAAATAAAAGAGCGCAATTTATTTAAAATATACGTTCGTAATTTCAAGTAAAATCAAAATATTTTTTAGTGTAAAAAAATCCAGTATAGAAATCTACAAAAAAAATTTTTTGTCTTAAAAAATTTTTTTTTTCTTTGTGTTCAAATTCAGCCAATAAGAGAAGAAATTAAAATTCTATTGATATTTACGGAGCATCTTGAGAGCAGGATACGCAGTCATATCTAAATATATAAATCATCTTTTTCCATATGTTCATAGTGAGCAAACCCAGGATATTTATCAGCTTCACCATTAAAACCCAGGATTCCCATGAGTTCTGGATCAACTCCCGTGCTGTTCTTCAGTAGGTTACACGTCTGATGCCATAATTCCCTTAATTATGCCTCCGAAATTTAGTACATCTTGTCATGTCTATTGAATACCATCCAGTTTTACAAGCCGTCAGATTACAGAATTAACCGGCATCCAATTTTCGGGGTCTCTCCTTAGAATACCGCGACAAATAGTGACATTGAGCGATCCCCGATAATTTTGAGACACTTAAGAGCAATCTCTCATCCACTTCTATCCTAATTCATCACTTTTGTCATCCAAATCATCCCACATCTGACACTTCTGTGGTTGCTGCAATTGCATGCTAACATTTTTTAAATATTTAGCGGCAAATTTTTAAACAAAATAATTAGATTTCTTTTATATTTGTACTCTGTGAGTACTTGAGCACAGACGAGTAGGTATAGTGCACCCAGCTTATATATATTATATATAGTATTAGAGTTATTGTGTCGTCTAAACACTAGATGTTGTAGGTAATTATCAAAATTTAGGTACAATGGTCGTTATAATATATGACCTCTCATTATGAATAGAACCTGTGTCCATTCAAATTTTCGTACTTAAGAAATATAATTACCGACATCCGCATGCAGTAACCGAAGCATCTTTCCATTTCAAAAAAAGCAAAACGTTATCGCTCCCATAATACAAAAATTTTCGTTCCGCATAAGAAATTGGAATACAATTGGGTGTATTTAATCTCGATACTCCATAATTGCTCAACAAACTTTTGTAAATTGCGTGGTTGGTCGCGTTTGCGTGATCTGTGAAAGGAAATCGACATTTACCGATGCAATCATTCAAATCAATCATAGTAGGGGATATTATAAAGTCAAATCCGATGTCAACAAAATTGAGAGTTATTTCTATTAAATTACACCTCAATTTACGATACTCATTCGTTCGTTTTTCCGAAGGGTTCATTAGACTTTCGTCAAAATATTGATCGTCGTAAATATAGTCATGAATGCTCATACTCCTGGGGTGTCTGCTGATTACTTTTCTGACTTCGGGTACGTTAATACTCTGCTGGAAACTCTGGTAATACCCAACAGCAAATGCGTGTTTGCTAGGATCACCGTCAAATCCAATGATTCCTAATTGCTCGGGTTTTACTTGATTGAGCCTTCTTCTAGAACTCACTCTGTTTAAAGGCGTTGTGGTAATTTTCAGTCCACTATTCATATCAATATTGTCGGTCCACCATTTGAAGCAATCGGTGATGTCCAAAACAACCCATCCGTTAAAATCGCCGTCAACAATAGTCGAGTTGACGTAAATTAAATTTTTTTTACCTCCAGTTAGATCTGATCTGTATACAGTCATATTAAAAGACAGGTCTCGATACTTATCGATTGCCTTTGAGGTATCGCGATAAAGCCTCAAATCAGTTGCCAAAATTTTTTGGCCCTTGTTGATGAGCAATACATCAAACCACATTCGTTGAATTTTATTTGGTTTGCCGCCATGTCCTTTGTGCGGTTGCTGGGGCATAAAAGTAGCAATCAGGTCACTGTCATATATTTTTTTAAAATGGTACTCGGTAAAATGATGATTTGTGTTATTGACAATAACAGATGACAATTGGTCGACTGTATTTGAATAAATTGTCATCATAAAAGATGTCACAGAACGATTTTCTTCACCACTTCTGTCGAGGTTCACTGGTTGCTTCGATAACTCAAGAAATTGTAGCAATTTTTCTTGGTCTGTTCTTTTGTTCTGGTCTTCATTAAGAGAAACTCCGGAGATTTTAAGATTGTGACTCAAAATGTTGAATATTAACACGGATATAACAAATTTAAACATTTCACTTTTCTTTTTTACTTTTATCACAAAATTTTTTGATACTTAAGCAACACGTTTATTTTTGACGTAACCTCAACTACTGAAAGCGCATGGTCCATTTGAAGTCAATAGGTCTGTATAAGTTGTCTGCGCCATCTAATGAGCACCGAACTACTTCCACTGCTATTGGCAAGCAACATAACTTCTTCTCTTCCATATTCATCTTTTCTCCCCAAAAATTCTTCTCTTGGTCTAAGTCTTGATGCCAGCCAACAGCAGTGGAAGTAATTCGATGTCATTAGATCGCACCCACAATTTGTATGTCCCTGGTAAGAAACTTATTTCAGAGTTATTATATTGTATTATATATTACATATTATATTTGGCAAAGTGGTTTTTTTCAAATTTTCTCCACATAAATAAAAAAATGAATCCATATAACCTCATAACATGTAAACACTTTATAAACATTTTTTAAAATCTTAATAGATAGGAACAAATATAAAAATTAAAAATAAATGTCACAAACATTGTAATCGAAGAAATAAAGAGAATTTTAAAATGAAATGATACTATATTTGATACTTGGTTATAACCTAATTGTTTGTGTTCTGAACATGTTACGTGTCTTGACATCCCTGGTTAAAAATACTGATTGAAAAGAATTGAGAAGTGGTCACCCTGATTAAACAACTGAATTCGATCGAATTAAACAGAATTAAATATTTAATTCAGATAAATTCTGTTAATTCGGTACCTAACTTAAAAATGAATTCTGTCCAATTCGGCAGGAAAACCAGAATTTGTCAAAATTAAAACAAATTTAAAAAATTTTATTCGGTTTAATTCTAATTAATTCTCCAATTTCTGGTTCTGAATCCGAATTAAACTGAATTTAAACGAATTTGAAATTCTTAAATCGGTTTTATTCTGTTTTGCAGAATTCGACAGAATATCCCGATGAAAAAAGATTTTATACAATTGTATAAAATTATATATGCATTATATATGAATTATATATAAATTGGATAGAAAAAATGGCCCGATCCAATTGTATACAAATTATATACAATCCTATATAATCTGTATAGAATTGCATATAATTATATAGAATTGTATACAATTTGTATAGAATTGTATACAATTTCTATACAGATTGTATACAATTGGATCGGGCCATTTTTCTATCCAATTTATGTATGATTTTATACAATTGTATAAAATCTTTTTTCATCGGGTAGTACACTGATAAAAAAGTTGACTTGATTCAAGAGAAAAAATCTTGAATCAAGAATTCCATTTTGAAGAAAATGATTTTCTTGAGTGAAGAGAAAAAATTATTGAGCCAAGAAATTATTCTTGGGTCAAGTAAATTTCTCTTGGTTCAATAATTTTTTCTCTTGACTTAAGAAAATAATTTTCTTCAAAATGGAATTCTTGGTTCAAAATTTTCGCTCTTGAATCAAGTCAACTTTTTTATCAGTGTATAAATTTATACATCGTGTTTTTCTTTTTTTACTTTTATGAAAAAATATTTTTATGATTCAAGGTACAATACGTTTATCGTCGACGTAACTTTAGCAAATGAAAGCTTCCGGACAATTTCAAGCCACTTTATTTCCTTCTTAGTGATTAATTCACAACCGATTATGTCGTTTTTTCATTTTGAATTGCTTGTAGAATTATCGCAAGTAAACTCGGCAAAATATTCGAAGTGGGTACATTTTGTTGTCTGCTGGATTCAAAGTTCGGTTTTATTTTTATTCAAAACAACCCATCCGTTAAAATTGCCGTCAACAATAGTCGGGTTGACGTAAATTAAATTTTTTTTACCTCCAGTTAGATCTGAAATGTATACAGTCATATTAAAAGACAGGTCTCGATACTTATCGATTGCCTTTGAGGTATCGCGATAAAGCCTCAAATCAGTTGCCAAGATTTTTTGGCCCTTGTTGATGAGCAATACATCAAACCAAATGCGTTGAATTTTATTTGACTTGCCGCCATGTCCTTTGTGCGGTTGCTGGGGCATAAAAGTAGCAATCACCGCCATATATTTTTTTCAAATGGTACTGGGTAAAATTTATGAAGCTGAAACTAGCGGCTATAATAAGTAGCAGCCACGCAAACAATTGCTGGCCGCTACTTATTACGGCCGCTACCTTCAGCTTCTTGGTAAAATTTTAAATTTTAATTTATTGCCAAGCCTCAGATCTTACCAGAAAGTAGAAGAAATTAATCAACTACCGGAAAATGTAAGGGAATTTTGAATAATCAATAAATTTCAAAATATTTAAATTTAGTTCATACTGAAACCAAGGGAATGTGCATATATTTCATACATAAAATTATACTTTACATAAATTTTTATATCATTTTCTCTGTTCTTGATAATAATACACTTAAAGAAAACAAGAGTCAATCCGGAAAAATTTACCGTCTCCACCAGACTTATAACGGGTAGTCGACTGTCCATATTTGTCTCCATATATGTAAAATTTTCAAAATAAAATGGCGATAGACTTAATAAAATACACTCACAAAGTTATAAATACATTATTTAATATTGTCATTTATCTAAACACTTAAAAAATATCATTGTTTATATATATATTTTTTATAAAAAAAATTAATTCACGTTATGCATAAAAAAGATATGTAATTATTTGTTCTTTAAATCTGCACTTACGTATGTCAATCATCTAAAAATTCTACTAACCGACGTTACTCAAAAACTTAATTATTAAAATAAAAAACAATAATAATTTACACATTTTTAAAAAAACTACTCACACGCGCTTAAAAAGTAGAGCAGTCTTTTATTCCCTAAAAATATTTCGGCTCCTTCGCGTGCCTAGAGCTGTAATGAATGTTGTGATAAGACTGGCTGCGTCTCTCCGGGTCGCTGCTGATGTGCAAAGTGGCTCCGGACCTCTGGGGGATGTAATACAGGTACGGTACCGTCCTGATGTCCTTCCGGTTGTCAAGAGAAAGTCTTACGTCGCATCCTGGGTAGTCTGGTCTCGGAGCGTTGACTTGGAATTGGGACGGACTATAAAGCATCCCCAGAGACCTCTTCCATCTTTTTTCATTAGCTTCTATTTTTTCCTGCTTGGCTCGTTGGGACGAGTCGCTTTCCGTCGAGTTGCTGTCCTCACTGGTCCCTAGACCTGGATCCCGATCTTCCGGGAGCTTGAGCTCCGAGTTCTTGGTCTGATGGTACAGAAGACTGGGGTGCGGAATCACGAATGGCAGAGGAAGTTTACCTTCATTGCTTTCTTTCTTTTTCTTGTCAGCTTCTTCGGCTTTGTCGTGATTGGTGCAAGAACCAGGTCCGAACATGGACAGAAGTACTGGTAGCAAAAACAAACCATGCATCGCTCCGATGAAAATCACCAGGAATACCATTTTGAAGAAGACCAGGAAGATGTAAGTGCCAGCGAGAAGCAGAGCCACGAGGCCCAGAATAGTTGAGGCCGCACCCTGGACAATCGGCAGACCCAGACTGTAAAGACAGTCTTTGACCCGGTCTTCGGAACGAGTCTTCTTGGAGCTCATGTAGGCGTAGCAGATGTGAGCAGTGAAGTCGACGCTGAATCCAATGCACATTATCAAGTTGATCATCGAAATACTGTCGAGATTGACATCCCAGAGCGCCATGTAACCGGCGACCCCCAGTTCTATGGAGACGATGCAGAAGGCGACCCACAGGGAACAGAGAACATTGGGAATGAAGACGAATGATATCAGCATCATCGTCAGGGCGCCGTAGACCATGCACTGGATACTCGTTGGCTTCACCAATTCAAACTGGTCGAAAAATACAAAGTACGGGTGGAAGACGCTGGCGTTAAGTGGAGAATCCTCGCAAATTTTACGCAGTGCTTTGACCATATCTTTTTCTTGGTTCGTCCCGCTGACGTTGACCGCCTGGATGAGAAAACGACTTGCGAGAATACGCTCGCCGGAGTCGTCGAATTTTATGTCCAGCGCGAAACTGCTGGTAGGGTAGAGCCAGTTTTCTTTCAGGGCTTTTATGAAACCTTCCTCGGTGTCTACGGTGACGTTTAGGTAGTCTTTGTTTTCCTCGAGGTAGGTTAGGTAGTTTCGGAGCCAGTTTTCGGAGTACAGAGGGCTGCTGATGTAAGGATTCGCCTCCAAGGTGCTGGTTAAGTTTTCCATCTGGGACTGGATTTCTGGGTCGCTGTAGTTGTAATTGCCGGATACTATCACCTGGTGACAGAAAAATATGTTTAGTTTTAATTGTAATTATTGTAGAGAAAAGGGGGGAAAATAGGTCGGTTTAAAAAAATGATGAAATTGAAAAAAAAAAAATTGTTTATGAAAATTCTAATCTTTCTACTGCCAAATAACAAAAAAATTTTTAAATATGTATAAGTATATATGTATATATGTTTAAAATTTAAAGAAATTAATTTTTTAATGAAAATAGAAAGTCTACGGTTCGAATCCACTTGCAGTCATTTTGGAAAAAATTTTTTTTGAAAATTCTGATTTTTCTGCTGTCAAATAAAAAATTTAAAAATATATATAAATATATATATGTTTGATATATATAAAGAAATTAATTTTTTACTGGAAATGAAAAGTCTACGGTTCGAATCCACTTGCAGTCATTTTGGAAAAAATTTTTTTTTAAAATTCTGATTTTTCTGCTGTCAAATAAAAAATTTAAAAATATATATAAATATATATATGTTTGAAATATGTAAAGAAATTAATTTTTTACTGGAAATGAAAAGTCTACGGTTCGAATCCACTTGCAGTCATTTTGGAAAAAAATTTTTTTTTAAATTCTGATTTTTTTGCTGTCAAATAAAAAATTTATGAATATATATATGTATATATGTAGATGTTTTAAATATAAAGAATTGAATTTTTTAATTGAAATAAAAAAGTCGACGGTTCGAATCCACTTGCCGTCACTTTGAAAAAAAAAAAATTTTTTTTTGTTTGAAGTAATAAAAAAAAATTGTTATCTCATGTCCCAGATAATCGAATCGGACATTTGAAAAATTCCCAAGTAGAGAAAGTTGTTTATTCAAACGCAATGTAAACGCGTGACATAATGACACGTCAAATATTAATTTAAAAAAAAATTGTTAGCAGCAATTCAATTGACAAAGCCGTGAGCCGTAAGTGAAACTACAATGACTACACTAATGAGTCTTAAAAATGAATGAAAATGAATATGTAGTGTATGAATTATGCAAACTAAAAGTACTCACTTGAATTCGATAAGGAAATTCACGGAAGTAAAAATCCTCGCGATCGTAAAACACAATTGAGTAAGAGTCTTCTTTGGAGAGTTTACGGCGTTCTAAGCCTTCTTTGAGATTAGTCAGTCCATATAGAGCACCGGCTAGATAAAGACCAAATAATAGTATAACTAGAGCCTTAATGGCCCGGCAATTCAAAGCGACTGCTAAATAATCACGGAACCATGTCATGCATCCGTGTTCGGGATTATCTATTGGATTATCTGGATCCGTTGGATCTACGCCTCCTGTGCAGAAGACTCGGTAGAACCATGATCGATGTGCTGGAAAAAAAATAATTTGAACACAGATTATTTTATGGTGATGGTCATGCATAAAATTTATTAATGAGGAACTTGAATTTATTTTTAAAAAATTTTATTTAATTATGGCAGTTTAAAAAATTTTTACAAAACTTTCATTTAAAATATTTTTATTGTTTAGTGATGAGCTTTAATTAGACAGCCATTTTTTAAAAATAAATCCCAGTATAAATTATAAAAAATTTTTTAACAAAAATTGGGATTCCCGGGTTTGTAAAAATAAATTTTATTTACGTGTTTCATAACAACCGGATGATTATTTAAAAAGACATTTAACTTTTATTCAAAATTAAAGACCGAGCGATCTTATAAGCGCTCCATTACGGACACACTAAAAACGCACACTTGAGTATGTTCGTATGTACGAAAACAAAATTAAAGCAAAACTACTCACTCTATTGACTTAATTTTTTTTCCATTATCTTTAAAACACTTTTATAAATAGACCCGTTAATAATTATTTTAATTACCGCTTGATTAACAATTAATAATTAAATAAAACCTCACAGTTTTTAGCCGCGGTTTCGATCTACTCGGTCATATAAATATTTTTAATAATTTATTTCCAATAAGTAATTAGTAAATAAAATTTAAATAAATGTAATTAGTATTCGAAGTGTGAATTTAAAAAAAAAAACTATTTCTTTTTTTTTTTTAATTAAAAAAATGTATTTTTTATTTTTATAGAAAAGTTGAGTCACATGAATTAAATTTAACATTTCCAGTAATGTTTAATCCAGTAACATGGGACACACATATATTTCCAGTATATTTTGGCGGAAGTATTGTAAGCGATGATCTAGTGATCGAAAGTGTACCCGCAGTGCAATTAGGATATTTTCTCGCTGTCGATAATAAACGACTAGACGCCATGTAATTATTAATAAATTAATTATTTAATTACACCCCTGGCAAAAAAATCCATATGGGAATCCAGCATAGATCCCGATATAGATTCTTACATGGGTTCCTATGAGAATCCACATCATGCCAAAACCATATGGGAATCGTATGGAATCCCATGGGGATTTTCAGGATGATTTCTCATGAGAATCTGCACCATGTCAAAATGAGAATCCAAGTACCCACAGTTTCTTATGTGAATTTCCCATAGGAATTTACATACCCATGATTTCCTACATGGAGTCTTGTAAATATCCATCCACTCCTATATTAATTCCTATGGACCCTTACATAAACCCATACTTTTCTATATGAATTCCCATGGGCTCCCATGTAATCCCACATGAATTTTTTTGATAGGCCTGAGTTTCTATATAAGTAATTTCTATAGAATCCAGGATATCTGGATGTCTATAGGAAACCTTATGGGAATTCATCCGAAAACACCATGTGGGAACCCACATAGGAATCTACCCTGGATTCCCATATGAATTTTTTTGATAGGGAGATTCCTATATGAATTTCCCACAAAGAAATCCATGTATCCAAGTTTCTATATGGGAATCCCGATTCCCACAGTTTCCTATGGTGATTTCCCATATGAGAATCCAGATACCCGCGGATTCTTATACAAATCCACACTCCTATTTTAATTCCCATGGATTCTTATATGAATCCATAATTTCCTATATGGATTCCCATGCAATCTCACATGGATTTTTTATCGTAACACGGGACTCCATTTACTTCCGGAAGTTTTATAAGCGATTACTTACAGATCGAAAGTATACCCGCAGAATTAGTAAATTTTCTCTGGCGCGAATTTTTAAATTTTGAATTTAAATTAATCTTCCCGCGTTTAAAATAATTCCTGCCCGTATTCTACCGCACAGTAATTAATTATTCGTAAGCATTAAACATGAAAGAAAGTACTCGAGCTTGGAGTCCGGTGTAAAAGCCACCGGCCCCTTTAATTTAAAAAAAAAAAACATTATTATAAAATACAAGATTACGGAACTGTTATAAAACGTCGTTACATATTTGTTCCAATGGTTTGATATCAATGGAACCTGGGCTTAGCAAATAGAGTATTTAGTTCCAGTTAGAATCGACAATCGCCAGTCAACGTCGGCATAGTAAAATATTTAATTTTAAATTTCGAAACTAAAAAACAGCCCATATATGTTGTCATTTGTCATATATTTATATATTTGTACTTGTATAACTTTCAAAGACGTAAGTTGGAAGACCAATAAGGTCAGCGCAATAACCTGGAGAAAGTAATCCATCCAGTGGGTCTTTTTTTTCATTTTTCTTACGTAATTTCGAATGTGATCTAACGAATTAGTGACACCAGTCGATAGAAAATTGTTGCAACTCTTTTAATTTATTATTTGCTCCGTACCCGTAATTTTCCTCCTCAATTTAATTACGAGATTACATTTTTATTAATATATATTTGAATGTTTTATTCATTTATTCGTTTGATTTCTATTTCCGCGAATTTGATGTCTCGGTTGATAGACTCAGAGAAAGTATAATTTATTCCAGATGACATTACTTTTGTATACATATATGTGAATATTCATTACATTGTGTAATAAAAAATATTTATGGGATTTTAAGTCTGTTATTAATTTTGATTAAGAGAGGAATTAATATTTTTTTTAAACTGATTCTGGTGGCGACTTACTTGACTTGGAAAGAGGCATGACTTTACAACAAATTACACTGTGTCGATTTTTTTGCTCGCAGTACCCACTTATGGCGACACATCCACTGAAGAAAGTTAAGTGAAAGAGAAATGTAAAAACTACAGCGAATCCTGTTAAAAAAAAAATTTTTTTTAGTGATTCATTTTAACTAAAAATTTGAAATTTTTAATGCTGTATTTTAATTCCAAATTCAAAAATTTTTAATGGTCTATTTTAATTACAAACTGAAAATTTTTAATTCTTTACTTTAATTACAAATTCAAAAATTTTAATTTTTTATTTTAATTAAAAATTCAAAAATTTTTAAAACTTCAATTTAGTTCCAAATTCAAAAATTTTGAATGCGTTATTTTAATCACAAATTCAAAAATTTTTAATGCTGTATTGTGATTAAAAATTCAAAAATTTTTAAAACTTCACTTTAGTTCCAAAATAAAAAATTTTCAATGCTGTATTTTAATTACAAATTCAAAAATTTTTAATCCTTGACTTCGATTAGAAATTCAAAAATTTTGAACGGTGTATTTTAATTACAAACTAAAAATTTTTAATTCTTTACTTTAATTACAAATTCAAAAATTTTCAATGCTTCAATTTTTTACAAATTCAAAAATTTTGAATGGGTTATTTTAATTAAAAATTCAAAAATTTTTAAAACTTCATTTTAATCACAAATTCAAAAATTTTTAATGCTGTATTTTAATTAAAAATTCAAAAATTTTTAAAACTTCATTTTAGTTCCAAAATAAAAAATTTTTAATGCTGTATTTTAATTACAAATTCAAAAATTTTTATCAATAAATTTTTTTCCCGCCAATAACTAAAATATTTAAAAATTTGAATTTAAAACTTGTGATTTTTTTTTTATTTGATTAATTAATTAAATTTTTAGTAAATTACCTGAGTAAGTGCAAAATATTTGAACAGAAGGAAACGGTGAAAAAATACCAATAAAAAATGATATCATGTCCGTAACTGACGTTATCGTTATCGATACCGCGGCCTCGCTTAAGGTCGTCGCCATTCTCTGCGGTACTGGATCTAGAATATTTGTTCTTCTCCAGGCAGCCAGCATGACAAAAGTATCATCTATTCCTATACCTTAATTTAAAAAAAAAAAAAAACATTTAATTAATTAATATTAAGACTTCCTCATTAGAAAAGCGGAAATCTCAATTTTTTTATTTTCATACTTTGTACATATATGTATATATGTTATATATATGTATATATGTTATCAAGTCGAGCGTTACGGGTCATTGACATTGATTGCCAACAAACAAGTTACGGTAAGTCAAGTGTGATGAAAATTGCAGCATTTCATACTTTAATATTCCACTTATTCATTTAGAAATAAAAAAAAAAAAATTGATCAATCAATCGACTCAATTATCTGTTACAAAAATTTAATATAAACAATTTAGTAAAACTAATCACTAAAAAAAAAAAAAATTTTTTAAATTTCAAATTTTCCCGCAAAAAAAAATAATTTAGACAATTAATGAAAAATTCAAATTTTACAAGACAAAAAATTCAAATTTTTTTTTTTTAAATAAATTAATAAATGCATTTACGTCTCTTTATTGGGACTTCCTCGTTCTTAGTCCCCTTTTTAAATAACCAGTAGATTTCGATAAAAAATTTAGGATCGATATCAACAACAAATTTTTTTTATCACAACAAAATTTCGCTCTTATAAATGCGATTAATTTTTTTTTTAAATTATATCGAATTTTACAGAAGATGAGTCAGAAATTACTGGATTTGTCAATAAGGAAAAATTATGATCTCGAATTTACCAGACGGTTAAAAATTTTTGAATTTTTTTTTCAACAAATCAATAAAAAAAAAAAAAAAAAAATATGCAGATCTAAGAAATTTAAAAAACTACAAGTGCAATTCAAAAAAAAATTTTTTTCCTTCATAATTTGTTTCAAAAAAAAAAAACAAAAATATGCACATGTAAAAAATTTGAAAAACTACAAGTGCAATTTTTTAAAAATATTTTTTTCCTTCATCATTTGTTTTGAAAAAAAAAAAACTAAAAATATGCACATGTATAAAATTTGAAAAATTACAAGTGCAATTTTTTAAAAATATTTTTTTCCTTCATTTGTTTTGAAAAAAAAAAAAAAAACAAAAATATGCACATGGAAAAAATTTAAAAAACTACAAGTGCATTTTTTTAAAAATATTTTTTTCCTTCATAATTTGTTTTGAAAAAAAATTCTTCGAAGTCTGTATCATGAAAAATTTAATAATTTAAATTCATACGTCATATTTAAATATCACGCATTTAAATTCTTATTAGTGATTTATTTTACTAAAATTTACTAAAATTTGAACCAAGCAAATGTACAAAAATTGCATTTCATCCGCATAAATTAAAATAAATAATTAAAATAAATTAAAAATGAATCCAAAATAATAAAAAAATTTATAGGAAATATATCACCTTGGAATAAAGATTAATTTATGTATAATCAGACAGTACGTTAATAAAATCACATAATTATCACGTATGATACACAATAGCAGTAATTAATATTCTAAGACCGTTTCATTAAACGTCAGCTGTAATTTAAATAGCAAAGCATGAAATTGAATAAGTTGTAGCTCGACAACTTACCGATTGTGCAACGCAATTAATAAATATATTGATTGAGAAAGAAGCTCACCGATCATGAGAAAGGGCGCAGCGAGATTTATGCCAATGAAATCGATTCCCAGGTACATGCAGAGTCCAAAAGCTGACACGGTCGCCATCCCGGCGGAAATGTTCCCCAGAAGACCGAGCCAGGGTTTGCTTCTCACCCAGTCGGTCATCATGCAGGTCACTATAGAAAATGCTCCCATTATTGCAAATGTACTTGCGAAATATGGAACCACGGTTTTAGTGTTCGCTTCGAGTTCCAATTCGAGGGTTCGCGAGGCGAAACGCGCGACGCTTATGCTCTTGAATACTCCGGTGTCTTCGGCTTCGCCGACTTTGTTTAGAAATTCTTCTTCCCATGCTGCGCCACTGGCAAAAATTATTAATTAGATATTTATTTTTTTAAAAACTAGGCTGTGAAAAATCGGAAGTGATTACGGATTTTATTTAAATCGGAATTCGCTCGGAGTTCCGAGGAATCAATCCGCGGTCACTGAAAATTTTTTACAGTCTATCAAAAAAATCCATGTGGGATTGCATGGGAACCCATGGGAATCCATATAGGAAAATATGGATTCATTTAAGAATCCATGGGAATTAAAATAGGAGTGTGGATTTATATAAGAATCCGCGGGTATCTGGATTCTCATATGGGAAATCACCATAGGAAACTGTGGGAATCGGGATTCCCATATAGAAACTTGGATCCATGGATTTCTTTGTGGAAAATTCATATAGGAATCTTCCTATCAAAAAAATTCATATGGGAATCCAGCCTAGATTCCTATGTGGGTTCACATGGCGTTTTCGGATGAATTCCCATAAGGTTTCCTATAGACATCCAGATATCCTGGATTCTAGAGAAATTACTTATATAGAAACTCAGGCCTATCAAAAAAATTCATGTGGGATTACATGGGAACCCATAGGAATTCATATAGAAAAGTATGGATTTATGTAAGGGTCCATAGGAATTAATATAGGAGTGGATGGATTTATATAAGACTCCATGTAGGAAACCATGGGTATGTAGATTCCTATGGGAAATCCACATAAGAAACTGTGAGTACCTGGATTCTCATTTTGACATGGTGCAGATTCCCATGAGAAATCATCCTGAAAATCCCCATGGGATTCCATACGATTTCTATATGGTTTTGGCATGATGTGGATTCTCATAGGAACCCATGTGAGAATCTATATCGGGATCTATGCTGGATTCCCATATGGATTTTTTTGGCAGGGGTGTAATTAAATAATTAATTTATTAATAATTACATGGCGTCTAGTCGTTTATTATCGACAGCGAGAAAATATCCTAATTGCACTGCGGGTACACTTTCGATCACTAGATCATCGCTTACAATACTTCCGCCAAAATATACTGGAAATATATGTGTGTCCCATGTAACTGGATTAAACATTACTGGAAATGTTAAATTTAATTCATGTGACTCAACTTTTCTATAAAAATAAAAAATACATTTTTTTAATTAAAAAAAAAAAAGAAATAGTTTTTTTTTATAAATTCACACTTCGAATACTAATTACATTTATTTAAATTTTATTTACTAATTATTTATTGGAGATAAATTATTAAAAATATTTAAATGACCGAGTATATCGAAACCGCGGCTAAAAACTGTGAGGTTTTATTTAATTATTAATTGTTAATCAAGCGGTAATTAAAATAATTATTAACGGGTCTATTTATAAAAGTGTTTTAAAGATAATGGAAAAAAAATTAAGTCAATAGAGTGAGTAGTTTTGCTTTAATTTTGTTTTCGTACATACGAACATACTCAAGTGTGTGTATTTAGTGTGTCCGTAATGGAGCGCTTATAAGATCGCTCGGTCTCATTTTAAATAAAAGTTAAATGTCTTTTTAAATAATCATCCGGTGGTTATGAAACACGTAAATAAAATTTATTTTTACAAACCCGGGAATCCCAATTTTTGTTAAAAAATTTTTTATAATTCATACTGGGATTTATTTTTAAAAAATGGCTGTCTAATTAAAGCTCATCACTAAACAATAAAAATATTTTAAATGAAAGTTTGGTAAAAATTTTTTAAACTGCAATAATTAAATAAAATTTTTTAAAAATAAATTCAAGTTCCTCATTAATAAATTTTATGCATGACCATCACCATAAAATAATCTGTGTTCAAATTATTTTTTCCAGCACATCGACCACAGCTTCATGTTTTCGGGTTGGAAAAAAATTTTCTTAATTAAAAAAAAAAATGCCCTTTTATATAAATAAAAATACGGTCTAGTATCGGGTGATAAAAAAACAAATTAAATAAAAAAATTACATACTCAATAACGTGGACCAAATTGAGAATATCATTATTGAAACATTTCTCAAGCCATCGAGCACATACTCGTTCGTACGTATAGCTTTCGCCTTCATAATGAGCAGTTACATTTTTAACAATACCATCAAGTAAAACCAAATCATCCCATACTTCTTTTCTCAGCATATTTTTGCTACCGTCCTTAGGAATCACTATCACGTGACCGAACCTGCCTACAAATAAACATCATAATTGTACTACTGATTACCAAAAAATTTTCACAGCTTAAATAATTTACAGCCTGAAAAATAAAAAGTCATACCTGGTCTTGTAATTCTGCCGACACTAAACAGATGGCTATAATTAACTTTAAAATGTTCTTCGGCGATACTTCTTTCGTGTTTACCTGGTCCGTTAACTGGTGAAAACAGATATTCCGGATCGATTTCATAATTAATACGCTGATAACCAGTTATACATATGCAACCCAGTAACATCGGTATTATTACAAAGTATCCAGGTCTTTGTCCAACCCAGAGACCTATTTTGTAAAATGCGCGGTTGAGAAAATCATCAACAAACGTTAGGCTACAACGCATCTGTAAAAATAATAATAATTCGATGTCAAAAATTCGGAGTGATTACGAATTTTATTTAAATAAACTCCGTATGGAGGTTAAAAAAAAATCACTGGATACGGGGTAATTTGGGAGTTCACTTTTTCAGCTGAGTGATTTCGGATGACAGCAGTTAGCAGACATTATAAATTTAAATAAATTTTTTTAACAAATAATAAAAAAAAAATATTTATAAAAAAAAGCACATGTAGAAAATTTAATAAACTATATGTGCAATTTTTCAAAATATTTATTTTTGTAAAAAAAAAAAAATCAAAATATTGTTAAATGTCTGCTAACTTTATTGTCATGATCTGGATTTTATTTAAATCTGCATTCACTGCGAGTCGGAGTTTTAAAATTTAAATATACTCCGTTTAGGAATGAATTTCACTTTGAAAAAGATTTTTAATATTTAGGTAAACTTTTCTTCGGGGTTAATTATACTGAGGAAATTAAATAAATAGTCATCAGCTCTATGATCTTGAAGTTAGCAGACAATTAACAATTTTCAGAATTTTTTTCAAGTTTGAATTTAAAAAAAAAAAATATAAAAATATGCACATGTAGGAAATTTCAAAATCTAAAGGTGCAATTTTTTAAAATATTTTTTTTTTATAAATGATCGTTATTAAAAAATCCAAAAATTATTGTCGCCTAACTTTAGAATCATATCAGCTCTGCATCAACTCCAGATTTACTTCGCGTTCACTTCACTAATTTTTTACAGTGTAATAATAAGAATAATAATAATAGGGGAGGTTAATATGAATCGGGTGGGGGAGGGGGCAAAATAGGATACTCCAAAAATTTTATAAAAAAAAGTTTGTTTATTAAAATATTTTTGAAAAATTCTAAAATTACTTTCGTAATTATTATTGACCATTATTTTGAAATTTTTTCAAAAATTTTTTCAAAAACTGTATTAAAATTTTTCTTTGCATCCAATAATTATGTGAAATTCAATGAAATTTATTTAAATTACAGAAATTTTTTTTTTACATTTTTTAGGGGGTATCCAATTTGCCCGCAAAAAATGAAATTTTTTTTTTCTACCGGAAACTAAAAATTTTTTCTATTCACTTTTTGATTTTCATTAAAAAAAAAAAAAATATTTAATGTATTTGAGTCCCCGAAAATTTAATGATTTCTTAAGTATCTCATTTTGCCCCCCCCCCCCCCCCCTCTCTAATAATAATAATAATAATAATAATAATAATAATAATAATAATAATAATAATAATAATAATAATAATAATAATAATAATAATAATAATAATAATAATAATAATAATAATAATAATAATAATAATAATTGTTATTATTATAATTTTTTTTTTTTTTTATTTCAAAACCCGGAAGAATTTGTTAGATTTTTTTTATTTATCTTAAATTTAAATTCAAATTCAAATTCAAATAAATGTTAGAGGAAATAAAAACCGGTTTCTTAAGTGAAAGTTATATAACAGATTTATTTTATTTACGGACAATAAATTTGTATTTAGTTTTACTACTCATATGTGAAGATTTTAAATGTTGATTAAGCAGGTATGTGAAATTAAAAATTTAAATAAAAAAGAAAGGTCAGGTTTCAAATAAGACAGACCTTTGACGTATTCATTCACAACCGAATACGTTATTTTTGTTTTGCGGGACAATGACAGGTACAAAAGCGGTTTTCAAGTTGTTTTGGGCAGGTGGACTATGACAGAGATTTTTTTATGAGAAAATACGAATGCTTAGATCCCAATCGATTTTTCTTTCATCAAAAGATCGTTAGTATTTTTTTTCAATTCAATAAATTTTTATATTCAAGTATTTGATTTTGGGCGAATAAAAAATGGCTTAGATTTTTTTTTAACATTTGAAGTGAAAAATTATGAGAATTCAAAAAAATGTATATATGTACAGGTACGAATTATTAATATCTATGGAATAAATTAATTAATTTCAATGACTGCGGTGACATTTATAAGATTTACAGCCTATTTAAATTTTATCGATTGATCAATTAATTTTCGAATTATTTATAAAATAACATTCGTAGAAAAATTTTTTTTTTAACTTTTCAAGTCCATAAATTTCAAAAATACTTTGAAAATTTATTTCGAACCCAAACATGATCTAAATTATTTTCAAATAAAAAATAAGAATTTCAAATTAACAGAAATTATTTCAAATCAGATTATAAATTTTTTTTGAATTTTAAAGTGTAAATTTCAAAAAAATATTTGAAAAATTTCTTTTGAACCCAAACATGATGTAAATTGTTTTCAAATAAAAAACAAGAATTTCAAATTAACAGAAATTATTTCAAATCAGACTATAAATTTTTTTTGAATTTTAAAGTGTAAATTTCAAAAAAATATTTGAAAAATTTCTTTTGAACCCAAACATGATCTAAATTATTTTCAAATAAAAAATAAGAATTTCAAATTAACAGAAATTATTTCAAATCAGACTATAAATTTTTTTTGAATTCTCAAGTCTGTAAATTTCAAAAAAATATTCAAAAAATTTCTTTTGAACCCAAACATGATCTAAATTATTTTCAAATAAAAAATAAGAATTTCAAATTAACAGAAATTATTTCAAATCAGACTATAAATTTTTTTTGAATTTTCAAGTCTGTAAATTTCAAAAAAATATTTGAAAAATTTCTTTTGAACCCAAACATGATCTAAATCATTTTCAAATGACATAAGAAATTCAAATTAATAATAATTATTTTTAATTAGATTATAAATTTTTTTTTTAATTTTCAAGTCTATAAATTTCAAAAAAATATTCAAAAAATTTCTTTTGAACCCAAACATGATCTAAATTATTTTCAAATAAAAAATAAGAATTTGAAATTAACAGAAATTATTTCAAATCAGACTATAAATTTTTTTTGAATTTTCAAGTCTGTAAATTTCAAAAAAATATTTGAAAAATTTCTTTTGAACCCAAACATGATCTAAATCATTTTCAAATGACATAAGAAATTCAAATTAATAATAATTATTTTTAATTAGATTATAAATTTTTTTTTTAATTTTCAAGTCTATAAATTTCAAAAAAATATTTGAAAAATTTCTTTTGAACCCAAACATGATCAAAATGACATTCAAATAAAAATAAATAAATTCAAATTAACAGAAATTATTTCAAATCAGACTATAAATTTTTTTTGAATTTCCAACCATAAATTTCTAAAAAATATTCAAAAAATTTCCTTTGAACCCAAACACAATCTAAATTATTTTCAAATAAAAAATAATAAATTCAAATGAATAAAATTTTTTTTTTTAACTTTCCAAGTCTAAGAATTAAAAAAATTTCTTTTAAACCCAAACTAGATCGAAATTACTGTCAAATAAAAAATAATAAATTCAAATGAATAAATTTTTTTTTTAATCAGATTATAATTTTTTTGAACTTTCCAAGCTTATATAAAATAACATATATATATATAAATATTAAAAATTAAAAAAAAATTTGTTATGAACCCAAACCAGATCAAAATCACTTTTAAATAAAAGATAAAAAATTCAAATAAACAAAACTCATTTTTAATCAGACTAAAATTTAAACCATAAGAAATAAAAAATAAAATGAATTTGTATAAATAATCACTAGTGAAAGTTTGTCTATTTATATTTAAATAATGACGTGTTAAACATCTGGACAATGATTAATAAGTGTGTTTATACATCAGTTAAAAGACGGTGACAAAATTAAAACATCGACTTTTGTCACCGTCTAAGTGATAATGTTTTTACAACAACAGATAATATTACTCAGTAAATATAATAAAACATATATATACATATATACATACATGTGAACATGAATTAAATGTCCAGCCATTGTAAATGCTCATTACTTATTGACACGCACTTATACTTATGGTGAATGTTAAAATTACTCAGTATGTAATATTACGATTTAAACGTCTATGTAATATCACATATAATATATATACATATATATATATTTTTTTTTCATATTTACGTTTAAATAACTAGAGAAATCTGGGCAGCCTTGTCATGATTTAGCAAGCAACCCAAAGCAAACATTTAATTCTTCGATCGCGTACAATTTATACTTTTATTACAAAAAACCACATATTGAATTTTATCCTTTTTTTATTTTGCAATCTTATGCAAATATAAAATATCTCATAAAAAAAAGTATGAAGAAAAATTGATAAAAAAATTATGAATTAATTCAATCATTGACATCAAATAGTTTTTTTTTTTTTTTTTATTAGGGATTCAGGCCAATGGTGATAATTTATGGTAATTAATTAATTAGGTCATAGATAATTTAATTATTTTATATAAATTTATTTGAAGCAAAAAAGTAATTAAGGTTTTTTTGTTTGAATTTTAACGGAAGTATTTTTGAAAGTAAAAGTTGTTGGGTTATTGTGTAAGAATTTTATTTTATGTTCTAAAGATTCGAGAATATGTAAAAAATTATCTTTCATTTTTTTTATGTCTGAAGAAAGTTAAGTGACCGGTGGGCACGTGATCGCTTATTTTGTGTAAAATTATTTTTTAAAATTTTTATTTTTTTTTTTAACTTCTACGTAATTCGAGTGAGAAGAAAATTAGATTTTAGCAGATGAGATTTTGGAAATTTTGGAAAAGTGAAAATACAAATTTTGGATAAAAAAAAAAATTTATAATTGAGTAAAAAGAATCGTGGAAATTTGAAATTTGAATTTTTTTGAAAAATATTTGACCGTTTGTTCATAAATTTGATGTAAAAAATAACCGATTTTTTGGTAGAATTTTTTTTTTTAATATTTTGGTTTTTGGATTTTTTGTTAATCAAATTTTGAATTTTAATCTGTAGAAAATTAAATTTTTAAAAATTGAACTGAAACTTAAACTTTTGCTTCATTTTAAATTTAAATTTTTTTCGCGGGAAATTTAAAATTTTGAATTTTTTTTATTTTGTAAATTCTCCGGTCAAAATTTATATTTTCTTTAAAGTTTTTTTTTTTTTATATATATACTAAATATATGATATTTCAGACTCCAAATGAAGTTTTATAATAAATCCAAAAAAAAACAAGTTATCAAACCACCAAAAATTCAAATTTGAATAAATTAAGTTTTTTTTAATTTATTCATTATCTCAAAAGATTTTTTTTACAAATCCCTTTTTTGTCGTCAATTAAAAATCAAAAGTGTGAAGACAAAGATCAAAAAAAATTTTTCCTTAGTAAAAATAAATTAAAAAAATACCGGGAATTTTAAAAATCAGAATTTAAATAAAAAAAGATTTAAGATTAAAATTAAGAACAAAAGTTTTATTTATCAATCGATTTGAATCTCAGTCGTATCTCTTCCTGTTCTCTAAGACCGGATGAAAACAATAATAAAAATAAAAATATTATTATGTCAACAAATACGTTATCAATTAAAAATATCTCAGGTAAAATATAACAAAAAGATTATAAAAAATAGTCACGTTAATAAATTTTTTATGTTTTCTTATATGACCCTCAGGATTAACACGAAATCGTTCATGATCATGATTTGATGCACATATATATGTATATAAAATATATATAAAGGATTGTTGTGAAGTACTGAGTATGCGTAAGGAATTAAAATTGATGTCGCAACGATAAGAAGAATAATATCGATTGTTAGGCAACTCAATTTAAATCCAACAGTAAATTCGTTATTTTTTAATTAAATTCTTTTTTTTTTCTTCTATTCATTTAATTTTTTTTGTCACTCAAATCAATGAATTTTTTTTTTATAAGTAAAAATTTATTGAATTTGAAAACCAAAATTTCGTTGTCTGAAACCGGCCCGAAAATCGTGAATTTTTTGTGTAAAAAAATTTTCAAAAAAGTTGGACATGAAAACTTAAATTTGAGACGAAGAACTTTTTGAGTTCAAGTTTTTTTTAATTTTTGAATTTTAATAGTAAAAAAAATTATTAGTAATTTTGAACTTCATGTGACCAAATTATGAGTCAAATTTTTTTTGAACGCCGGAAAAATTTAGTAAAAAAAAAAATTCATTTTGAAAATTATTTTTCAAAAAAATTGTCATCTGTCGAAATTTCTTTAGATAAAATTTGAAATCAATTAAATTTTAGGATATAAAAATTTTAAAAGTTCAAAAGTCGACTAAATTCTGGATATCAAATTTTTTTTTGAATTTTTGAACAAATTTTTTTTACCCGGGTATATTTTAAATAAAAGTAATAAAATAATGAATAAAAAAATTTTAATTTCCTCGTGTATTTGAGATTAATAATAAAATTAATTAACGATACCTTTAAATTGTATATGAAAAATAATTAAAATTCACAATAAATTAAATTTGAAAAATTTCACTTTGCACAAAAATTTAAACACATGTTTTAATAAATAAATAAATTCATTTATTTATTTGTGATAAAAAAATGTTAATTAAAAAAAAAAACTATTAATATTTTTCTTTTTAATTATTTGATAATTAAACTACCGGTAAATTATAAAATTAATGAATACAAGAACCGATATGATCGAATTGAAGAGCGAAACGATACTGAGTCGAGTTTAAACGCGCGACTAAGACTGACCCTCTATATCTACAGTAATTTTATACTTTCGAATCCTCGGTCTAATGTAATATTAATTTAATTTATAGTACGTAATTATTTTAAGTATTTTTTGGCAAAGTTTAAAAATAAAAATATTTAATTCATTTGATAGGCGATTTATTTATTGGTAATTAATTAAAAGTAAAATATCGATTATCTGGTCGATAAATTAAAATTAATTGATGAAAATAATAAAAAGAAAAAAAAAGAGTAAAGGTCGATTAGAAGGACATGGATCCTTGAAAAAAGTAGTTCGTTGTATTTAAATCTTTACGCAATTTCTTGTCATTTTTATTTATATTTTCTATGTGATTTGAAATATAAATTTATGTTGACTTCTTTTTTTTTAATAATTCTATAGATAACATGATTACTTACTTAGTATCTTATTATTATTATTGTTATTAGCAGTAGTAGTAAAATTGTTATTATTAATATTATTTATATGAGTGTGAATGTAGCGGATATCAGAAAAATTTTAAATTATTAATAAATAGAGTAAATTATAAATAGAATAAAATTTTTAAAAAATGCGCATTTAAAAAATTTTTAAATAAATAAGTGCATTTTTTATAAATGACAGTTTTTTTTATTATTTACTCTATTTATTTATAATTTTAAATTTGTCCGATGTCGGCTACATTCACACCCGTTTATAATTATAATTATTATTATTATTATTATTATTATTAGGAGTATTAATAGAATTGTTATTATTGTTATTATTAGTATTAGTATTAGTAAAATTATTATTATTATTATTATTATTATTATTATTATTATTATTATTATTATTAGTAGAATTGTTATTATTGTTGTTATTATTATTATTATTATTATTATTATTATTATTATTATTATTATTATTATTATTATTATTATTATTATTATTATTATTATTATTATTATGAGTGTAATTGTAGCAGACATCAGAAAAATCTAAAATTATTAATAAATATAGTAAATAATAAATAAAATGAAATTTTTAAAAAATGGGCATTTAAGAAATTTTGAAATTAATAAGTGCATTTTTCATAAATAATAATTTTTTTTATTATTTACTCTATTTATTTATAATTAAAAATTTGCTCCATGTCTGCTACATTCACACACGTTTATAATTACTATTATTATTATTATTGTTATTAGTAGTAGTATTAGTATTTATTATTACTACTATTATTAGCAGTATTAGTTATAGAATTGTTACTATTTTTATTATTATTATTAATAATAATAATAATAATAATAATAATAATAATAATAATAATAATAATAATAATAATAATAATAATAATAATAATAATAATAATAATAATAATAATAATAATAATAATAATAATAATAATAATAATAATAATAATAATAATAATAATAATAATAATAATTAATATTCTTATTATTATTATTATTTTTTTTTTTTTATTTGTTGTGATGATTGTACAAAGAAAAAAAAATTAGTGTTATAAATTATAAAGAGTAAGGAGCGGATGCTGAGATTATTTGTAGCGTTTAATATATATCATGAAATAAAAGCGTCGTCTCTCTGCTCATCATCCCGTAAATATATTCCATTTAAAGTTGATAGCTTAGATTATTGTTAGTGTCTCGTATTATTACAATATATATTATATATATCTACCTAATATACGATAGCTTTTTATTAATATATTAATTCAAATTTATTTTCAAATTTTATCAAGTTTATTTATTTTATTAAAAATAAATTATTTCTCTTTACGTATTATAAAAGTATTGAATTCATTATCTGAGAAATTTTTACTGATTCATTAAATTTTTTTGGTTCCTTGTAATTTAGTTTATAGACGCGTGTTATTTTTATATACAATATAAAAACCTTCCAAATGTGTATCATGTTTCCGTAGTGTAGTGGTCATCACGTGTGCTTCACACGCACAAGGTCCCCGGTTCGATCCCGGGCGGAAACATTTTTTTTTTTTAATTTTCAAATTTTTTTCAACAGAAGAAAAATAATTTTATGATTTCATTGAAAATATATTTGAATTTTTTTAAATTTTTAATTCGAAGTTTTGATAAATTAAAAAAAAAATTGATATCAATAAAATATATGTAATATATAAAAATATATGACTTTGAAAAAAAAAAAAATCATGAAAAAATTTACTTTCATATTTTTTTGATATAAAAATTTAACTACCATATAAATTTATATAATCGTTAATTATGAATTACATATTATATATTACAAGCTTTGTATATATTTATTGCTAATTATCTAACATATTAACGTAATTAAAACTGTAATTAGATAAACAAATTCTCACGATCGTAAACACTCACATTTAACTGATCGATCGAACAGCAAATAATATATCAAAGTTTAAATATTTAATCATTTATACTTTCTCCAAATAAATATTTCAGTGAAAGTCGATTACAAAAATGTATATAATTATTATTTAAATTCATATGATCGATAGCTATTACATACTAATAATTACGAGTCATAAAAATATTAATATATTATTTTAAATTAATTAATTTATGCATAAAAAAAAACAGAAGTGAGTTCGGAGTAATTATGGATTTTATTTAAATTCAAATTCACTTCGTCACTGAGTTCTGGAGTTTAAAAAAAAATCTGTTCAAATACGGAGTCAAGGAATTTTTTTTTAGCGGAGTGACTCTAGATTTTATTTGGATCCGCATTCACTCGAATTCAGAGTTTTGATATTAAAATTAAATTTTCTTCGGAGTAAATTTGACTCCGGAGTAAATTTGACTCCGAAGGGATTAAATAAAATGACAATCATTTGCTCCGCATACACTCCGAGTTTATTCCGTCACTCAGAATTCCTAAGTTTGAAAAAAAAAAAAAACTACTCCGAACACGGAGTAAATAAGGAATTTTTTCAGCGGAGTAATTTTACAGTGATCTAGATTTTATTTAAATCTGCATTCATTTCTATTCGGAGTCTTACTTTTAAAATAAACTTCCTTTCGGAGTGAATTTTACTCCGAAGATTGACTCCTTTACTCTAAGTGGAGTTTTAAAAAAATTACTCCGAATACGGAGTAAATATGGAGCTTTTTTCAGTGGAGTGATCTCGATTTTATTTAAATTCGCATTCATTTCTATTCGAAGTCTTACTTTTAAAATAAACTTCCTTTCGGAGTGAATTTTACTCCGAAGATTGACTCCTTTACTTTAAGTGGAGTTTTAAAAAAATTACTCCGAATACGGAGTAAATATGGAGCTTTTTTCAGTGGAGTGATCTCGATTTTATTTAAATTCGCATTCATTTCTATTCGAAGTCTTACTTTTAAAATAAACTTCCTTTCGGAGTGAATTTTACTCCGAAGATTGACTCCTTTACTTTAAGTGGAGTTTTAAAAAAATTACTCCGAATACGGAGTAAATATGGAGCTTTTTTCAACAGAGTGATCTCGATTTTATTTAATTCCACATTCATTCTTATTCGGAGTTTGAATTTTAAAATAAACTTCCATTCGGAGTAAATTTTACTCCGAGTGGATTTAATAAAATTACAGACATTTACTCCACTTTTACTCCGAAAATTTTTTACTGTGAATTTTAATTTTTCCAAAATTTATCACCAGGAAATTAAAAAATATGTAAAAAAACGTATATATAAAGAAATTTATATTTTATATCAATGACTTTAATAATTTCAAGAAAAATTTTCCAGTGTAATAAAAATTTATTTTGTCTTCAGTAATTTCTAGTCTGAATTTTTTACCCCATGGATTTAAAACTCAGGAAATTTTTGTGCCGAATAATTTTTCTTATCACCGCGTGAACAATAAATATATAAATAAATAAAAAATAAAGATTTGAATAAAATAAAAAAAAAAAATAGGAAAATAATAAAAATAAAATACATCCTCTTAAGTTCTGGTAACTTTTTACAATAGAAGCCTGTTTTCTAAAATGTAATTAAAATTTTGGTAATTGTTTGGAATCGGGGTCAACCACATTTTTCAGAATTCCAAGTGCTTACACCTTAAAGATCCATAATTAAACTTTTTCCACGTGTTCAGCTACACGGCGGATTAAATTTTCTGTATGAGTTTATGTCTCTAACATCAGATATCTATCTGAACCTTGCAATTGAAGTGTGAAAAAATGTCAAAAATAACACAAAATCATGTGAATTTTCAAAAATAAATTTTTCTAATAAATATAAGTAATTTTATATAATACCGTAAGATGGACGGTGGTGATAGAAAGGTCGATCTAAGAGTTACAAATAATTTTTGAACTCTTGTAATAGTGAAAATCAGCATATTTTTGTTATTTCAGTATTTTAATGTGTACAACAGCTCACATAACATTTTGTTGCAAGTAGTTTGGATGGTATCTGCCTTCCCTCGCTAGTATAGTGTCTGGCAGAAACCTACAACACTGTTTTACGCCGGCCCGTACTAGTAAGAGATGTAGTCTAAGGCAAGAGTGCGTTAACATAGCCTTACTGACGAGTCCGTTAACGTACTTAGGACGAAACTACAAACATTATGGCAAATAGGCATATACCTTAAGTTTTGGTGGTTGACTTAAGAGTCAATACATAGAATGATAAGAAAAATATGTCAAATAGTGCAGTGTAGCACGGAACTGAAAAATCTCAAAGATAAATTCGAAATTAAGCAAAATTTATACCTTAATTATATACCAAGTGTGTATCAAAGCTTATATAACATCAAACTAAGCTGAAACAACTTCAATCCGCCGACAAATGCTTGGGATTAAACGCGGTCCCTAAGCCATTTGCCAGGTTTTGGATTTTTGCTTGTCAAAATACCTGTTGACCCCACTTCCAAATAATTACCAAAATTTTGTTTCTTTGTTAAATTTTTTCATTATATTCCAAAATTATTGTTAAAATTTTTTTTTTTTTTTAAGACACATCAGTGATCAATCCTATAATTTTTTTCCGTACGCGAGCACTCGATGCCACATCATCTTATGTCATACTTATGTATGTTTTTGTGACCCTGTTACTGGCCATATGGCTGTTGGGTCTTTTCATAAATAAATAAATAAATACAGACAAATTAATATGTAGAAAATTATTTTATTATCAATGCAGATAATAATTACATAAAATATTACAGTGCAATTTAATGAAAATCTTATATATTAATATTTAATAGTAACATCAAATAATAATAAAAAGTACAATAACTAAAGTATATTAATTACTCTCTTTACCGAATTTACTTTTTTTTTTTATTGTAAATAGTTTTTATTTATACAGATGTGGTATTTACAACTTATATTAATTGCTAATCTAATTACTAATTGATTAATTTTTTGAACTTTTATTTAAAATGAAAAAATTACTGGCCAAAAACGCAAGAGAGCTCAAAAAATCATTCGCAGCCGAACGCCATTAATGCGGACATTTTGTTATGGACCGGAAATTTCTTAGAATTTCCGAGTTCTTATTCCCCCTCCCTTCAAAATTAAACTTGCGCATGCGCTCTCATCACACGAATAATCCATCGAGTGAGACAGCGGAGCTCGTAGTGGGGGTCAAGATTTAGGGGAACTTCCGAATTAATGGACTCTGAGTTAATGAAATTCGACTGTAATTAATAAGTAATTAAAATAAGTGATTAATTAATAAATTATTTAAATTGTTTAAATTTATCTTTAATAATATCATTATTAATGTCAAGCAATTCGTCAATTGAAAATTTATCACAAATAAATCGGTAGATGTCAATAAATTGCTGCTTTGAAATTTCCGTCTGTTTGTTATTCAAATAAGTAATTAATTTATCAGGAGTTAGATATTTATTGATGATCATTTCTTTGATATTATTGTTGGTGTTGCTGTTGGTATCCAAAGCCGCGGCGATAACCTCGGGTGAGTTATTCTGCAGCGCGATGTCCAGAACGACCGGCGGCGATATCAGTTCGTCATTGGCGACGGTGTGACTAATCACCGAATCGGCGGGCATTCGTTTTAACAATGAGTTCAAACACGTCTCGTCACTTATTTGTGTTTTTATGTCATCTTTCTCCTCGTTGGCTAACACGCGCGACAGCATCTCGCAGAGTTCGACGGAAGTTAATTTTTTACAGAGCTCCTGCTTGAGGCTGCTGATGTCGACGACGTTCATCAGGTCAGTGGTGGTCAGTTTCATGCGATAGGTATTGAGGACTTTGGTAAAAAATTCTTTGTCGTTACTGAATACGCCGGGGAGGCGACCGATTATTTTAGAGGCACCGTAATCACGACATGCTATTTTTAAACATGTGTCTGCGTAAGTTTCCATTCCTAGTAAGCGCATTGTTTCACGTCCTATGTCCGCGTCGTTTTTGTTCATCATTTTTGCCTGAAAAAAAAATGAAAATATTTATTGATAAATTTAAAAATTTGGGAAATCCGAAAGTTCAAATCTCATCGCTTATTTTTGATATATTAATAATACGTTAATTATATTACAGTCGACTGTCATAAGCCTGCCCGTGATGTCTCTCCCCTTAATTGGTGGGTACTGAGTCCAAACAGCACCCACTTGACCACTTTTTTGAGTTTAGCAGACATCCCGTTATAAGCCTCCGTTAAAATTCCATAAATTATAAACTAACAGAAGGAACAAAATATATAAATTAATTATGAAAATTTACCATCGATCTTTCGCGGATAATAATTTTATAAATATTAAGTTAAATATTATTTATTGTTGATAATTGTAATTATTAATTACAATTAAAGCTTCTGTTACAATTTAAAAGTTTTATTGAGCATTATGTTGATCAATAACAATTATTATTATTATTACTGTAATTAATACCGTAGTCATTATTATTTTTTACATTACAATTATTATTTGTGTAAAAAGATAAGTATTTATTTTAGCGCATAAGCACTAGAAAAATCGGGACACTGGCGCATGTGACAGAACGTAAATTTGACGTTTAAAATGATATAAAATACACAGGCTTATAACGAGTAGTCGAGATCAAAACTAAACGCACGGTGGGAAGACTGAAATTTCAATAAAAATTTACCCTGTCCCCTAGACCAGGCTTATGACGGGTCGACTATATTTGAATTTTTTTCCCGCTGTTTTGTAATTAATCAAAACATACAGTCGACTGTCCATAAGTCTCTATCCTATGACGTTTAAAATCATATAAAATTCCCAATAGCCACTTTAGCTTGAAATTGACAGCAATTTGACATTTGAAATTACCGAAATTCGCTGACAATTTGACAGCTAAGGAAAGAAAAATTGCCGGTTAATTTTCCTTAATTTAAAGGTAACTTTTCTTACTACAACAAAATCCTAATAAAAGTTTCCTTGAATTTTTCCCCAACTTCAGGCTTTTCCATTTTTGATGACAATTTCATAAATTTTCAAGTGAATTTCCATTCTAATTCGGGTAGCAAATTTGCATCAAATTGTATAGCAAGTATACAAATTGACGTCAAAAACGGAAAAGCCCAAAGTTGACAGACTGACAGTTGACAGAATTCAAGGGAAATTTTCGTAGTTGAGAACAAAACCAAACGCGCGGCAGTGAGAGGCTGAAATTACAAGAAAAATTTACCCTGTTTCCTAGACTAGGTCTATGACGAGTCGACTGTAAGTAAATAAATAAATATGTTACCTTATAAGCTTTGATAATACTCTCAGGACAGCTCCGCTTAATACCACTAGCCAACACAACATTAACATCAATTTCATCTAATAAATCTTCTAATTTCATTTGTACATCAACAGATTTGCTATTAGTATCAACTGGATCAGTCGAAACCCCAACATCTCTCCTATCAATGGACCTCATCAGCCCACTGTTGATTCCCGTCGAGGATTTCTTAGGCGGCGACAGCGTACTGTCCAAAATAATCGACCCGAACCCATTAGAACTGCACGTGTCCGCAATCTCCGCATCCTGTCCCTGCGTAACTCGAATTTTATCAGTCAGTACTTCAGTGATATTCAAATCCTCCTGGTCATTGTAAGCAGCCGGGGTCGCAACGTCTTCAATCAGCTCAATTCTTCCAACTTTCCGCGACTCATCAGCATCAACATCCATCAGTTCTTCACTGACGCACTTCCGGGTTGACTTTTCCATCGGCATCGACAGCGACATGGAAAAATCTGTCAGTACTCTGCGGACATGTTCAACTTTGGGACTTCCGGTGCCTTTTAACGGCAGCTTCTCATACTCGTCGCCACTCAACGCAGCCAGATCTCCAACGGTATGAATATTCCTCGAGCTCAACAACTTTGACAAATTTTTCGACCAAAGCGGATGGACCAGACTGTCAACAATCGACTCGATCGGTTCCATGCATCCCAGCAAAGTCGGGCAAATCGGGTCAGTCATTTCCATTTGATTCTGATCCTGGTCCTGGCTCTCGATCTCCAAACTTTGACTTTGACTCTGCGACCGGCTCTCGAACAGCGAATCAGTGATCAGCAAAGTGTCACTCGCGTTTATTTTCTCCACTGTGCTGGTGCGCACCGGCTTATAAATGCTCTCATCAGCAGTAAAATTGCTGATATTTTGCACATCGACAGTGTCCTCTAAGGCCTCGTTGACGTTACCATCCGGCATCACCCCATCGCTGATCGTGCCATTGATTATTCTCTCAATCGTCGAGTCCTGGGTCGCGAACTCCTCCACCACTGACTCGATAGACCCGTCGTCCTTTTTACCCACGTCAATTATACTGATCTCCTCCTGCTGGAAAATATCCTGCGAGGCCATCGAGACTTCCACCGTCTCCTGATCCTTGTCCTCGATATTTACGTCATACAGACCGTCAACATGGACCTCAAGTCCTTTGTCCTGAACCTGGACTTCTTTGGGCTTCAAGTCCCCCATCAGAATTGTCCTCATCCGCGACTGCTTTAATTTAAAGGGAGTGTCCTTCCTACCAGGAAAACTCCTGGATATCAAGAATTTGCTCAACTTAGCAGGGGATCCTGACAGAACTTCGTAGCCCATTTCTCTGGAGACCGGGGGGTCGGCGAAACTCACGCGCTTGCGTTTTTCATTCCGGGTTTCATTCGTCGCTTCTTCAGCCAATGGATTTCCCGCGCTGTTATTACTGACGTTGGGAACATTCGCGGTACTGAGACTCGTCGCGCGTCGCTTGAGGATCCCAGCACTTGGAGAAGCTGTCAGCGAAGGCGGGTTAGCATTCGACCATTCAAGAATCGGGAGATCGTCGACTTCCTTCAGTTCCGCGTAATCGTGGTCTGTTTTACCGACGTCTTTTGTCTTCTCCATCTTGGGTGAAATTTTTTCCCCATCATTCTTTAGGTTACTAAATAATTTAGTAGGCGGAGACAGCAAATAGTCACCGGACTTCATGTTGCTGAATATTTTTTCCTGTCTGCTGCCACTGGGACTTCCGATATCTTTGACCCGCTCCTTCTTAATCGCCTCCAGTTCAGTGTCTTTGGGTTTTGTTACTCTAGACATTTTGTCTTCGTCAGATTCGTTGCTGTCAGCGATCCCCAGTTTCGTTACCAGACCCAGCATGTGAGCGCCGCGTCCTGGTGTAAATAATTTTACTTTCCCTAGACGTTTTACACTTTTTGGAGATGAATAATTTGCTGTCTTTGATTCGTCGACTGGCTCTTTGATGACTTCTGTTTCTTCTAGACTAGACTTCACTGGAGACGGCAGTTTTACAGGAAAAACTGTGACCTTAACTGGAGATGTCGGTTTTACTGGAGATGGATTCGCTGTAACTGGAGATCCTGGTTCAGGAGCTTCGGATTTTACAGGACTAGTGGACAGTTGACTGCTGTAGATAATTTCTAATTTTTTATCACGCCTGGGAGACCTGACGGAGCACAAATCCTGTGAGCTTTCGATGACGTCGTCGTCATCCTGCCGCTCGGCGGTCGAATTAGAAGTAGTCGAGGTCGAGGGACTGGACAACGGACTCAAAAATTTGAAATCTTCATGTCCCTGATTTTTATCAGGATCTTTGGCAGCCAGATCGCGCTTGCGCTTACGGCGAACTTGTCCTAGAAACTGTTGCTCGACCAGCATCGAGTCTCCGCTGCTCCTGGTGGTCTTCCGCATCAACTTGTAGGGATCCAGCGAGTGCCTTTTGTTCATCTTCTCATAGACGAAGTCGTCGCTGTTCTTGCGCTGCTCGTCACAAGATTTATTGCGCAGCTTACTCTTGTTCTGGCTGTCAAAGACCATGTCGATCTTCAGCCGGGACATTTCTTTCCTGGTTCTCTGAGAAACTCCAGTTCTGTTGACACTTCCGCTGCCGCTGCTTCCGTCAGTAGGCGAAGACTTTTCGCTGTCATTTGAACAAAAACTCTCAGTGTCGCTTTGGAGATCCGCCGAATGCGGAGCCGAGTGCCTGCGTCTCTTGACATCTGCGAACTCTTCCGAATCCGTGGCTTTGCGTTTTAAATTTTCCCGCTCACTGCTCAGTCTAGACCTCCCGCCACGTCTGCGTCCGCGCCTGCTTCTGCCGTTCCTTCTACCATCCGCAGATTCTCTGGCATCTTCTCTACGTTGCTTGACGTAGATCCTCGTCACGTGACTCTGCTTCCTCCTGTTAAATTTAACCTCCGACTTGGTCAGTTCTTTCTCCTGCGTGTTTTCATTCTCGTCAGGAAACTCATCGCGGGATTCAAAGTTAAGTTTCTTGACAGCGCAAACTGTCACCGGCTCGTCGATCTTTTCACCAACATCTGGACTCAGTTCTTCCGTTTTATCAACAATTTCCTCGCTCTCTTTGACAGCTTCCTCGCGCAGTTTATTTTCTTTATTGTCATCGGTAGCTTCCGTAGACCCACTGGCTTTATTTTTGAACCACTCTTCCAATTCCTGGGTGTTCCGAGACCCAGATTGCGACAGGTCGTTGTACATCGCGGGTATGTCCTCCCGTCGACGTTTAAAACACTCCTTCTGATGCTCCGTCAGCAAATTGACGTTAACTTTGACATCATTTTGGATCAAAACGTAATCCTGTGAGTCTGGTTCAGGCGGAACTGGCGCTACGCGTTTTTCTTTCCCTTTCTTGCCAGTTTTTACCCCCGACCTCCTGGTGAGAAAACTTCCCGCGACTTTGACGGATCTCTTCTCCGTCTCGTCACTTTTCCCACCCGAACAATTGACATTCTTCTGGGCTTCAGCCTCCACTTCATCAAGAATCCGCTTGATTTCATCACCGCAGCTCGCCCGGATGTCCAGGAAACTCATCGTCTGGGCGGCGATCTCATGGTTCGGGTGAGACAAAGCAACAACCAGAGCCTCGCGGTACGAGCTCACGAATTCGCTGGTCAAAGAACCGGAGAGACCTCTCAGAATTATGACGACCGTTTCCCAGGTGGTGACAATTTCCTTGATACTCTCGGCGTTTATTTTTAGCATCAATTCGACGCAAGGTCTCAGGACGCTCAGATGAATGCGAGCCTGGCTCTGGTTCAACCCGTAGACGGTTATCAGCAAGGAGGCCATCGTCTTCAAGCTGCACTCGATTTCACTGACGTGCGTCACCTGTTCCAGGGCTGCCTGAGTGACATCTCGGAGCAGCATCAGCAGACTGGGGACTTCCTCAAGAGCCAGAAAGTCCGCGTAATGAATCGTGTTCATCAGCGCCTCAAATATGAAGCAGATTAACCTGTAGGAAAATTTTTCTGTGTCCTTTGAGCTGATTAACGCCAGCAGGGCATCAGCCACGTGGTCCAGGACTTCGTTGTTTTTGACAGTCGCGACCAAATCAGCGGCGATATTAAAGTGCGCGTACAGTTCCTTCCATATGCGGCTGATCTTCACCAGATAATTGACATCTTGTTTGTTGATCCACTTGTTTTTGAATGGAAACAGCAGCAGGGAGTACGTGCTGTCAAAATTGTGGGCCAGAGAAGTTCCTTCATTGATCGTCTGGTTGCTGGAGATGAATTTTACCAGCAGGTCTGCTAATTCTGACCAGAGCTCGTTGATGAAGCTGCTGAGATTTTCATTGCTGATCACCGACTCCATTTGCCGGGTGATGGATCTGATGAATGGCAGAGACGCTGGATGATAAGATGTGACAGCTTCCGGTTTGATGGCGTGAACTATCAGGGACTTGAGTCCGCCGTTCCCGTGGGTGAGGAACTCAGGATCCAGGAGTTTTACCAACAGGTCCATCAGTGTCTGGTCGCGGTACAGCAGGTGCTCGATTACTTTCACCAGCTCGGGTACGATTGTGTCCAGCAGCAGACTGCTGGTCAACTGATCGCGGACTTTGATGTGAGTTATCACCTCGCCGATTATCAGAATCAACTCCCTGTACATTTTGGGTTTCAGTTCATCAGTAGACTGGTTTATGAAGCCGACTAACGACTGCCAGAGGATGCGGTTCAGTGTCTCCCGGTTCTCGAAGACGTACTCGGAGTCGTTGATCAGCAGACAAGCTTCTCCTGCGCTGTGGATGTAGCTCTTGAAACTGTCCTGGAAAAGTTCCTGAGTTATCGCCAGGATATTTTCCTTGTAGTCGACAGTGACTGCAAGACGGTCCTGGGGACTGGAGACCAGCAGCTGGAGCAGAGAGTCGACGGCCCACTTGCGGGCTTTGATGAAACGTTTCCCCGGAGACGACTGGATCCCAGATTTTGTTGACAGCAGAGGAGTGTCGCCCAGTGGCCCGAAGCAGAAGTTCAGGAACTGCGTCACCACCTGGGTCAGAGACTTGTCAGGTTTTGAGGAGAGTTTTATTATCAAGTACCGCCAGACTTCGAACTTTGCGAGGGCTATTGACTCCGTTTTGTTGTTGTTCGCATTCAGGGGAATGCAGATCAATTTTATCCGCCGGGGAATCGCGAGCTGGGTTGGGTCGATTGCGAAATTTTCTATCAGCAGCTTCCAGGCTCTGAAAGCCTGGATCCTGATGGACATGTCGGGGGATTTGAATGCCCGTTCTTCGACGCTCAGGAGATTATTTATCAAATCCGCGCCGCGATGGAGGTCCGTTCCCAGAGCCTGGATGCTCAGGCACCACTGGAACCACCAGTCGGGCTCACTGGCTTTTACTAACGACAGCATCCGGGTGTAGAAGACATTCTGGAGGTTGCTGCGGTATGTAGTCCAGGTTTCCTCATGATGCTGTCGGATGTAGCTGCGGATGTCCGTCTTCAGGGCTGTGGTGAAGAGATTTATTGACAGAGTTCGCTGTTTTTTGTGACCCATGTACAGAAGTGTCATTACTTTGTCCATCAGCAGCTGGTGGAACTGAAAAGTTGATAAAAAAATTTAAATTAGAGCAGAAGAGATAAATACTGGATCAGTTTTGTCTTTTTCTCGGGTTCTTGGCAACTAATTGATGAAAAGTTTGAAACTTACCTGGTGTACAGCCAAGACGTTCGTCAGCGAGTATCCATACAGCCGATTAATGAACTCCAGAGTACTGTAAATCAGGAGATCTTCAAAGTCACTTGGCTTTTTCTCTGCCTGTATCAGCGGCAGAATGTTGTCAGTACACGCTGCGGGTGACAGCCACTCCATTTTGTCAGCGTCGACTTCTCTCAAGCAGTCATTTAAAAAGGTACAGGTGTCTTGATCCTCAATGAGCCTCGTCAATTGTTTGTCTTCAATAGTTTTTATTAATTCAAAGAGTTTCAGTCTAAAAAAAAATTTAGTTAACGAATTATTGAAATAATAGAGGGAAGCCATTAGTTGCCTGCATTGGAAATTCTTACTGCTGCCTACTAAAATTTATTCTACGGTTCTATTGCCTATGAAATATTAAATATGTAATTTAATTGCATAAAAAAATAATTGCAGTTCTATTGCCTACGAAAAATAATTCATGTTCAATTGATTGCTATTTAATTGTGAACCCAATCAAAGAAATTCCTAATTAATGTAGATGAGCTCCTGATTTTCCTGAGAAAATCTTGTACTTGTTGAGGAGAAATGATCAACTCAAGACCGATCACTTGATAAAAAAAAGAGGATTGATCTGTAAAATATCAGAACCGCGGTAGTCTTGACAAAAGTATAACTCGCCCGGTCCATAATAAGACACTGGGTTGAATCTCATAGTCGACGCAGGGAATCACCTGATCAGGTCACTAATTTCTGATAGAAAACTCTGTCAAGTTTTCCAGTTACTGTTGTCAAGACTACCGAGGTTCTGATATTTTTCAGAACAGCTGCGTTTTTTTTATCAAGTGATCGGTCTTGAGTTGATCATTTCTCCTCAACAAGTACAAGATTTTCTCAGCAAATAAATCAGAAGCTCGTCTACATTAATTAGGAATTTCTTTGATTGGGTTCACAATTAAATAGTAATCAATTGAACATGAATTATTTTTCTGTAGGCAATAGAACAGTGCAATTATTTTGTATGCAATTAAATTACATATTTAATATTTGTGTAGGCAATAGAACTGTAGAATAAATTTTAATAGGCAGCAGTAAGAATTTTTGATGGATGAAAAAAAATTGTAGGCAACTGATGTCTTCAATAAAATAAATGAATAAAGTAAATTACCTTTTGTTACGATCAAATGTCAGTGACAAATTAAAAATATTAATTTTTCTATGTGAGTAATTTAATAATTTACCACATGATTGTTTGAGTGACTCATTTTCATGCTCACTTGTCATAAAATTAATTATTAATTTACATAATTCTAAATACTGGTTATCAGTCATCGTTTTGAATAAATTTATCCTCTTGTTATCACTGAAAATATTTAAGTTATAAAATTAGTAATTAAGTAAATAATTTATACTGAAAGTAGCAAACATCAGACAATTTTTTTATTTTTTAAAAACAAGTTACTGGTAAGTAAAATAAAATTTTTTAAGTTTTTCTACAAGTATTTTTTTTTTTTTTATTTAAAACAAAATCAATTTTTTTTATATCTGCTACTGTCAGTATCAAAAAATTATGATACTAAATTTAGTCGACGTCCAATAACTTTGAATTGTTTTTTAAACCATAAATTAAAAAAAAAAATATTTTTAAAAATTGCACATGTAGTTTTTAAAATTTCCTACACGTGCATATTTTCCTTTTTTTTTTTTTTTAAATTACTGTCAAAAAAAAAAGTTAATTGTCTGCCAACTCGTCATAAAATTTTGATACTAAAATTAGTCAAATAATTTTTGAATTTCATTAAAACCCATAAATTCAAAAAAAAAGAAATATTTCAAAAAATTGCACATGTAGTTTTTAAAATTTCCTACACGTGTATATTTTCCTTTTATTTTTTTTTTTTTAAATTACTGTCAAAAAAAAAAGTTAATTGTCTGCCAACTCGTCATAAAATTTTGATACTAAAATTAGTCAAATAATTTTTGAATCTCATTAAAACCCATAAATTAAAAAAAAATAAATATTTCAAAAAATTGCACCTGTAGTTTTCTGAATTTCCTACACGTGCATATTTTCTTTTCTTTTTCTTTAATTACTGTCAAAAAAAAGTCATAAATTATCTGCTAATTCCAAGGTCACAAATAATCAAGTAATTTGATATTTATATATATTTCTTAAAAATATATATGAAGAAATACCTGTTGATGTAGGTTAGAATACTAATTTCATCATTAGCTGATATATTTTTCTCCAGTTTATTTAAAATATCCTCGTCATTTAGCGAAGTCATTTTGAATATTTGAATTTTTTAAATTCCGCCCACTAATTTTTCTGCAGATCTTCAAATAATTAATTAATAAAAAAAAAATCACTTGTTTGTAGAGCACTCCAGTTTTTTTTCAACACACATATATGTATATATATATATATATATCTAAATATATATCAAATTATTTAACTACTTCTTATTTATTATTTATAATTAGTATCACTATTGAAAGTATATTTGTTAGCACTTGAGAGTTTAATTAACTGATGAAAGAAACAATACATATTTTTTTTAAATCAATGCATACCCAGCTTATGTGTAATAAAATATGTACTGCAACGATCGCTGATGTATGAGTATGTACTCAGTATTACTACTTACTGTTGTATGTGTATGTATATATGAAGTTAAATGTATGAGGATGTTGGGTATGTATAGAACAAATATGTACTGTCCTGGTTGGTCGTTGCAGATGAAATGTAGGGTAATTAGTACATGAGACGCATTGCTGGGTGAATACAGCTTAAATTGGCGCGCGTTTTTCTTTCCTTCTCTGGCGGGTGAGGATAAGATCCAGTGGAATGAGAAAGATGATAAGCAACGTGAGAATAAAAACCCGCCAAATTGGGTACGAGTCAAGAGGAGTCCGCGTCCTAGGGTTTTTTTTACTAGGAACATTTGAAAGAAAAAGAGCGCGAAATTCAAATTTAAATTTAATGGAAAAATTGATTTAGTTTTGCGGGCCAGTTTTTCAAATCGGATTTAAATTTTAATTATTACTAATGTATATATATATATATATATATATATATATATATATATATATATATATATATATATATATATATATATATATATATATTACTAGTAATATTAATTTAGGTCTGGGTAAAAATAAACCCGGTTTAGAAAACTGGCACTGAATTATATAAAGTTTGGTTTTGAAATTTAGTTATGGAAATTTTGAATTTTGTGATAAGGAATTTTGGTAATTAAATAAATGAAAATTGAATAGACGTAAATTTTTTGTAGAAATTAATCAAGAGATTTGAAATCTGACGGAGAAATTTTTGAGAGTTTGTAAATAAGTTAACTTTAAATGAATTTTTATTCAGAGACCCGTACGAAAAAAATATATATATGACAAATTTGATATATGAGACATATATGCCTCATATATGTCTCTTATATGAAATTTGCCCGTACATATATTTTTTTCATATGGGGAGAAAGTTGAGGGGAAAGAAAATAAATTTAAATGGTCAATGACTTTTTAAAAGTCACGTGGCCAAATTTAAATATAAGAAAAAAAATTTGAAAAATTGATAAGGGAAGACCGACACTGGGTTTACTTTTTATGGAGTGAGATTAAATATAAATTGGAAATTAAATGAAAAATCATTTTTTTTATAGTTATTTTTAGTAGTTTTAAATATTGTAATAAAATTTGAATTTTAAGAATAATGATAATTAATTATTATTAATTTTAAAAATAAGCGCGTTGAGTGAACCCATAGTCGCTCACTAAAAGTTATCATGTCCCATTACTCGAGCAACACATGGCCCTATACGCGCTCAAAGACAATATCAATTCAACTGTCATAAGTTTATTCATTTGGAGAATAATTTATAAAATATATCACTTTATTTTATTTTCACAAATTTAAAATATATATTTAATAACATATAATTATAACAATTATTAAATAATTTAACGCAACCTAAATTTAATCTAACGAACGAACGTTAAAGTAAAAAAATGTCCGGCTCTAAGGGATTTTTAAAACAGTCAGTTAATTTAAATTTATAATAAATTATAAAATACTTTGATACGTCATATTATAATATATTTATAATCACAAATAATTATTTATCAATGTGAATTTTTTTACTTGGAATTTTTTTTTATAAAAATTATAAAAACGCATTAATCAGTTAAAATGAGCGACTGATGACACTGATCGGGTTTATATTTATCTAAATTATTTTTTTCTACAATATGAATTTTTTTTACCATAATATTTATATTTTTCTATGATCAAAGTGTTTACGAACCTTGAAAAAATACATAAATATATCCGATTCTTATCTGCCGACATTCAAATTTCCGTTGATGGTTTTTTTTTAAATCTACAAGGTTATAGTTTTATTTTCATTTAAATCTATTAGAGATATCTATACAAAAAATTAACCTTTGAACTCTTGTTATTTGAATCCCTTCCAATTGCCGATGTTAGTATTCGGAATTACCCAATCGTGAATCAACGAACTCAGTATATATGAACTGTCGAAACATCGCGTCTTCAGTTCGAAGTTGAGGCTGCTCGCCCGCGGTAAAATTCAAACAATTTCTGCTATGAATTCGCTAAAAAATTTTATTTTCGTCTTGACATTCATATTTTCGGCGCTAAACGTCAAATGGTAAGAATTAAATTATTCAGAGCTCAAGTAATAGACAAGTATTTAATAATTTTTGAAATTTCAGTGAAGAAAATGAGGATCTTTTTGTGATATTCACCCAAAGATTTGCTACGAGTCAATGTTACAAAGAAGTCAATCAAAAGGCCCCAATTTGTGAAAAACCGAAGAACCCCTGGTTGATTTCTGAATTTTTGCATCATTTACCTAACGATCCGTCATTTGAATGCTTAAAACCTGCCAAAGAATTGGACCCGACAACTATACCAACATCGACGCTAAATGAGTTGGACAAAAAATGGGTGGGTGCTGATTGGTCATTAAATCCTACAGATGCAGTAAAAAAAATATGGCGTGGTTTTGGAGGCTGCACTTCGAAAATAAATGAAATTAGCAATGCAACAAAATATTTCGAAAAATCATTTGAGTTGCATGAAAAATATAATTTGGATAACATTTTAAGTAAAGCAAATATTACTCCTGGCAATAATTACACATCCCAACAAATATCAGATGCTGTGTCTTCGGCTACGGGGGGCAAAAAAGTTTTACTCCGATGCTCATGGAATTTCGTAAGTTAATTTGATGATAAATTTTTATTTGAGTAACGTTTACTTTAATGATTTTAATTTTAATTTTGTAGACTATTTTTTTCACAAAAAATTACCTCTCATAAAATTTTCCAAAATTACGTAAAACTTTCTAGTTATTTCCATTTTGATGTCAATTTCTGAAAATTAATTGTGTTCTGATCAATTTCAAAAATTTGAACCGTCTTTTGAGCTCGATGAGCCCAAAAATTAACTTTTTTAAGCTCTCTGAGCTTGGAACCCATACGAAAAAAATATATATGTGGTCAAATTGCATATATGAAACATGTATGTCTCATATATGAAATTTGCCCGCGTATATATTTTTTTCGTAAGGGAAGCGGCAGAAAGTTTTGGATTTGGTCAAGAGGGTCAACAGTTTATCGGATTTTTTATTAATATTTATTTTTATTTCCCTCAGGGAACTGAAGAAATTACTTTGCGAATGATAACAATCCACTTAGATAAGTCCTTCAAGCCGATTGATGCCGTTAACTATGACCACGTTACTACAAACGTATGCCCGTCTGATAGACCGATCCTGTACAAAGATGAAAAAACGGTGATTTACGATTATGGTGGAGTGAAGGTAAAAGACTATATTCGAAAAGCACCAACATTCGAACCTCCTCAATCTGCAGAAAAGCTTTATGGAGATCCCGCTGTTAAATATCCAACACTCTCGTAAGCATTAGACATAATTATAAATTAATTTAGAAGAAAAAAATATAGGGGTGGGGGTAGGGGTACTTAAGAAAATAATAAATTTTCGGGGACACAACCACGTCAAATATTTTTTTTTTTTATACATATAATGAATAGAAAAAATTTTCAGCTGCCGTGAGTTTTTATTTTTTGCGGGCAAAATGGTACCTCTTAAAAAAGGTGAAAAAAAAAATTTCTGAATATTAAAAAACTGACGAGTTTTGAAAAAATTTAAAATAATGCTCAGTTATATTTATAAAAGTGATTTTGGAATCTTTGAAAACAAACTTTTTTTACAAAATACTGGGGTACCCCATTCTCCCCCACCCCTACTTCGACAATAAATTAAAAAATTTAAACTTTTAGGAAAGACGATAATGGCTATTATATATTTGAGCAGAAGTTGGATAATTTTTTCTGTTATGAAGAAGATGTTAGTAAATGTGAATTATCGAAGTACCCGTGGTATATAAATTCATTCACATATGAATTCAATGAGGACATAAAATTTGATTGTGAAAGGAATAGTGACAATTTTGATCCGAAAAATATATCTTCGATCCAGAATGAACTCTTCGAAAAATGGAATATTAAAATGGATGACGTTACGGAAGCGTTCGGGTTCCGGTGGGCATATGGGGCCCGATGTTCCGCTTACTTTAAGGGCCTTGATAGCCCATTTAAATTTTATAAAAAGTCTATTGAGTTATTTGATAAATATAACATGGATGTTATTTTACGTGAATCAAATATTACTCCCGGAAATAATTATACTTTTCAAGCAATAGCTGATGCTGTTTCCAAGGGTTTGCAGGGCACGAAAGCTGTTATTCAATGTTCATCATCAAGTTTTGTAAGTCAATTTTTTTTGTTCATAATGAAATGAAAAATTTTTACTTTCATATTTTTATATTTATATGTAAATTTGAGATATCAGTAATTTTTTTTTTTTGTTTTAGGGTGAGAAAATTTACGACCTGACTACTATCAAAATTTACTTCGATCAGTCTTTTAATCTAATTAACAAAACTGAAGACAATGATATTGCGGCTCTTAAATGCCCACTTGATGAAAATATTCGTTACGAAAATTTCATACACTCGTATTTTCATGCAAACCCATTTCCTTCATTTGATAGAGAGGCGGTATTTTAAGAGCTTTATAATAATGGTCTTTATAATTTTTAAATATTGATAATAAAAATAAACATTTTTTTTTGTTCCTTTTAAAATTTAAGTTTGTATTCGACTATGAATTTATTTTACAAAATATTGCGCAAATAAAAGTTTGTACATTTTTTATTTTTGTTTTCTTCATTTATGTATGGAAAAATATATGATGTTTGATTAATACCAATTTGTATAATTAGATCATTAAAAAAAAAATCTGAGCAGCGGTTGCCCCTACGGGCCAGCAGTTTTAGAACTCAAAGAGCTCGAAAACGTTATTGTTTCTTAAATTTTTGTTTATGATTACGTCAATGAAATAAATGTATTCAGAATGAAGTCAATGTAAATGATCGAAATAAATATTTAAATGAATTTTGACTCAGATCAGAGCGTTGTTATAGGGGGAGGGGGGGGGGGGGGGGCAAAAGGGGGTACCTATGGAAATACTAAGTTTTCAATGACTAAAATACGCCAAATCATTTTGTTTTTAATGATATCCGAGATAAATAGACAAAATTTTTAGCTGCCGTTAAGAAATAAAATTTCTACTTTTGGCGGGCAAAATGGGGTACCCTTTAAAAAAGTTGAAAAAAAAAATTTCTGAAAGTTGATCAAATTTCATCAAATTAAATTTTTTTTTATGTAAAATACATACAGAAAAATTACATTTCACATCATTGGTGGATACGAAGGGAGAAAAAAATTTTTTTGTGGGGCAGAGAGGCCCCCCTCCAAAAAATGATAATTTTTTTTTTTTTTTTTTTAAATTGAATTCTTATCAATTAAAAAATAAAATATTATTTTCGAATATTTTTAGTGGCCAAATTTGCCGCAACTACAGACAATCAGCCGAAAAATGAATTAAAATTTCAATTTTTCTTTAAGTTGACGATAAAAATATGAAAGAATCATTTTTCAAAACTTTCGGCTGGTCCATTTTGCCCCAGGTGTTTTGGGTAGGTCTAAAAATGCGGAAATATATTAAATTTTTTTTTAATTTGACGATAAAAATTTGATAGAATCATTTTTTCGATTTTTGGGCTGGTCCATTTTGCCCCAGGTATCATGCGTAGGGCTGAAAATGCTAAAAAATATCGGATATACAGTAATTAGACGAAAAAAAAAAAATTTTTTTTTCACCAAATTTTGGGGGTACCCCGTTTTGCCCCCCCCCCCCCCTCCCCTATAAAATATTTGAAGAAAACATTAAAAACGGTTTTTTTAAATTTGTCTAGAGATAATATTATTTAAACTAAAGGACGAGTTTAATGACAGTATGTGGTTATTCAAAGAGACCGTAAAGACGAAGAGTTGGTAGAGGAGCCTGGGGTATGAAGGCCCCCCTCAAAAATTAGATAAAAATTTTTATTTTTTATTTTTCATCAAGTTGTGAGCTCTATGATGTTGTAATCATATTTTAAGCCAATATGTGATATGTAGGGTAAAATGGACCACTCAAAAATTATTTTTTTTTCATTTTCCATCACGTTAATTTTTTCGTTACAATTCTTTTTTTGAGTGGTCCATTTTACTCCAAATATCACATATTGGCCTAAAATATGATAACAACATTATAAAGGTCATAACTTAACGGGAAATAGAAAAAAATTTTTTTTTGATTTTTTGAAAAATTTCGACTGATTCTTCCGAAATAGACGGAAAGTAAACGAATTTGGTGGTTAAAAGCCACAAAAAGAAAAAATTGGCTTAAGGTGGCCTTCGTGCCCCAGGCTCCCCTATTTCAAACACATTTTAGTAGATTATACTATGATTTATCCAAAAAAAATATCATAGAATATAATTTTTAAAACTTTTCGACACCGATATAATTTTGAACTAATCAACCGATTTTGATGTTCAATGTGACAATTGACACGTTTTATTGTTTTAGAGCTGATTAGATTCTGGAGTCGATCGATCGAGTCGTTTTTGAAAAATTTCCAAAAAACTAAAAAACAAATTTTTTTTCGTATTTCTTCTATATCTTAGAGTTTATCAAATCGATCGAATTGAAATTTTCAAAAAGGTTGACGGCCAACAAACTCTTTCGATTACCGCAAGAACCATCTCAATCGGTTAATTCATTAAAAGGACATGGAGAGTTTACATCTATACACACACATTCATACAGACCATTGAACATCATTCTGAAAATAGTCAGAATAGCTTCCTAGGATCTCAAAACGTCGACATCTGATGAAAACTCAATTTTCGGAAATCGGAGTGAAAACAATAACTACCTGAATCTTTTAAAACTTACAATTTTCATAGCGGGAAGTTAAAAAACTTACCTATCCCACGTAAAAATGAAACGTAGCACTGGTTACCGCCTCGCTCAAATTCGATGCTAACAGTAGATGACAAACGAGGCGGCCCTCGTTTATTTTTACGAGGGATGGAATACATATACATGGAGAAAACAATTTAGAAGTGGCAACTTTCTGGAATAGTGCTGAGCCCGAGTCAAAAAACAAATTCGAGTTTGTCTCAAAGTTCTCAATGAGGTTTTTGAGGATCAATTGGGAATTTTAAGATTGACAACAGTATAGAAAGTTATCCGATTTTAGTCCTCAAAGTAGTTACGACCAATTTTACCTCTTTGTGGGCTAAACTGAAATAACATAATTTGGATTAGAGCCTAAAAATACTCAAAACATACAGGAATAATTTTATCCACATTTGAACCTCAAAAGTCTCATTCGATGTATTCTCTCCCCTCCCTTTTCGATTTAAAATTTTCAAAAGTCCGAAATACAACTTTTGATTCGTTGAGGATTTTGAGGTTTTAGTTATAATTTAAAATCGATAAATTATTCGTATTTAGACCTCATAGTTCTTATTGAGGATTTTGAGTACTAAAGTAGTTACTTTTTGGGCGCCAAGTAGAACATCAAAGAAATTTAGGCTTTTGAGGACTAAACTATAATTTGTTTTTTGACTCGGGAGTACTTTTTGTAAAAAGAAAATTAGTACTCAGTACTATCGCAGAGAGTTGCCACTACTATATTGTTTTTTCCGTGTAGACACCATAATTTACAAAGACCAAAAAAAATCCTTATTATTCTTAATGATTGAAAAACACATCAATCTTAATCAACTCATCAGTACTTATATGATGACTATATTTATCTAAATTATTTTCTTCTACGCTATGAATTTTTTTTACCATAATATTTATATTTTTTTGTGATCAAAGTGTTTACGAACCTTGAAAAAATATATAAGTATATCCGACTCTTGTGTACCGACATTCAAATTTCCGTTGATGGTTATTTTTAAAATCTACAAGGTTATAGTCTTATTTTCATTTAAATCTATTAGAGATCTCTATTCAAAAAATTAATCTTTGAACTCTTTTTATTTGAATCCCTTCCAATTGTTGATGTAAGTATTCGAAATTACCCAATCGTGAATCAACGAACTCAGTATATATGAACTGTCGAAACATCGCGTCTTCAGTTCGAAGTTGAGGCTGCTCGCCCGCGGTAAAATTCAAACAATTTCTGCTATGAATTCGCTAAAAAATTTTATTTTCGTCTTGACATTCATATTTTCGGCGCTAAACGTCAAATGGTAAAAATTAAATTATTCAGAGCTCAAGTAATAGACAAGTATTTAATAATTTTTGAAATTTCAGTGAAGAAAATGAGGATCTTTTTGTGATATTCACCCAAAGATTTGCTACGAGTCAATGTTACAAAGAAGTCAATCAAAAGGCCCCAATTTGTGAAAAACCGAAGAACCCCTGGTTGATTTCCGAATTTTTGCATCAGTTACCTAACGATCCGTCATTTGTGTGCATAAATACTGTCGAAAAATTGGACCCGACAACCATACCAACATCGACGCTAAATGAGTCGGCAAAAAAATGGAGGCGTCCTCATTGGTTAACAGATCCTTCAGTTGCGGCAAAAATAATATGGCGCGATTTTGGAGGCTGCACTTCGAAAATAAGTGAAATTAGCAATGCAACAAAATATTTCAAAAAATCATTTGAGTTGCATGAAAAATATAATTTGAATAACATTTTAAGTAAAGCAAATATTACTCCTGGCAATAATTACACATCCCAACAAATATCAGATGCTGTGTCTTCGGCTACGGGGGCCAAAAAAGTTTTACTCCGATGCTCATGGAATTTCGTAAGTTAATTTGATGATAAATTTTTATTTGGGTGATCACCGATATCCGAAAAAAAAGTTTTAATCCAATGAGATCTGATGGCCTCAATTTGAATTTCCATATATGGAAAAAAGAGAAAATATTTTTGAGGACAAACGTTTTTGGAGTCAAGAATATTTGTCTTGGCCAGAGGAAATTTCTATACTTTATCCAAGAAAATTGAGGTTTTCAAAAAAAATTTTTTAAAGGAATATTTACTTTTAGTCGAGAGTTTTTTTTCTGTGTAATTTTTAGTTCATTTTTTATAAAAATTGGAAAAATTTTTTTAAATTAAAATTTTTAATTTTCGCGCCCATAAATTAACAGTTTCCAGCTCTGTGAGCTCGGAAACAGCAGGAAATTTCGGAGTTGGCCCACAGGCTCAATATAGTTTTTTAAAATTTTTTATTTCCTTTAGATAACTGACGAAAATACATTGGAAAAGATAACAATCTATTTAGATAAGTCCTTCAAGCCAATTGATGCCGTTAAACATGACCACTTTGGTACGAGCGAATGTCCGTTTGATAAACCGATCCTGTACGAAGATGAAAAGGTGAATACCGATGCAGGACAGGTGAACTACGATTTAGAAGACGATATCATAGAAGGTCCATTGAAACTTTCTGACTCTGAAGAAAAGCTTTATGGAGATCCCGCTGTTAAATATCCAACACTCTCGTAAGCATTAGACATATTTATAAATTAATTTAGAAGAAAAAAATATAGGGGTGGGGGTAGGGGTACTTAAGAAAATAATAAATTTTCGGGGACTCAACCACGTCAAATATTTTTTTTTTTTATGTATAAAATGAATAGAAAAAATTTTCAGCTGCCGTGAGATTTTATTTTTTGCAGGCAAAATGGTACCTCTTAAAAAAGGTGAAAAAAAAAATTTCTGAATATTAAAAAACTGACGAGTTTTGAAAAAATTTAAAATAATGCTCAGTTATATTTATAAAAGTGATTTTGGAATCTTTGAAAACAAACTTTTTTTACAAAATACTGGGGTACCCCATTCTCCCCCACCCCTACTTCGGCAATAAATTAAAAAATTTAAACTTTTAGGAAAGACGATAATGGCTATTATATATTTAAGCAGAAGTTGGATAATTTTTACTGTTATGAAGAAGATGTTAGTAAATGTGAATTATCGAAGTACCCATGGTATATAAATTCATTCACATATGAATTCAATGAGGACATAAAATTTGATTGTGAAAGGAATAGTGACAATTTTGATCCGAAAAATATATCTTCGATCCAGGATGAACTCTTCGAAAAATGGAATAATAAAATGGATGACGTTACGGAAGCGTTCGGGTTCCGGTGGGCATATGGAGCCCGATGTTCCGCTTACTTTAAGGGCCTTGATAGCCCATTTAAATTTTATAAAAAGTCTATTGAGTTATTTGATAAATATAACATGGATGTTATTTTACGTGAATCAAATATTACTCCCGGAAATAATTATACTTTTCAAGCAATAACTGATGCTGTTTCCAAGAGTTTGCAGGGCACGAAAGCTGATATTAAATGTTCAAAAGGATACGTAAGTTAATTTTTTATTTTCATTTATATTTTTATATTTATATGTAAATTTGAGATATCAGTAATTTTTTTTTTGTTTTAGGGTGAGAAAATTTACGACCTGACTACTATCAAAATTTACTTCGATCAGTCTTTTAATCCAATTAACAAAACTAGAGACAATGATAATACGGCTGTCGATTGCCCACTCGATGAAAATATTCGTTACGAAAATTTCATACAGTCGGTTAAACCAACTCCATTATTTACTTCATTTGATTATCCTTCGATATTTTAAGGGCCCTGTAAAATTGAAGGTTTTTTATCGAAGGTTTTAAATATTTATAACAAAATCAAATATTTTTTTTGTTCCTTTTAAAATTTAAGATTTTTTCAATTATGAATTTATTTTATAAAATATTACACAAATAAAAGTTTGAATATTTTTTATTTTTGTCTTCTTTTTTTATGTATGGAAAAATTTATGATATTCCCTCATTTGACGTGTGGGCTTATGACAATAAGTCAAAATAAGAATTTTTCTCAGGACTTTTTTGGGTTTCTCCTAGTAGAGGACATCATAATGAACAAAAAAGGTTAATATTGTGATGAGTTTTTCCGAACAGAAAGAAAGTTAAGGGCAACTTTTCATGGGAAAACATGACAGCCTCATCTCTACCCATCTTCACCTAATCATCATATGGGTCTGAACTCAAAAAATAAATTTTTTTTTAGACTTTTTTGGGTTTCTCCTAGTAGAAGACATCATAATGAACAAAAAACGTTAATATTGTCTGGAGTTATTCCCAACAGAAAAAAAGTTTCCGGCTACTTTTCATAGAAAACCACGAATTGCATCCTCTCTGACCAGAAAATGCGTCATAAGTCAAAATAAGAATTTTTCTTAAAACTTTTTTTGGTTTTTCCTACTAGAGGACATCATAATGAACAAAAAATGTTAATATTGTGATGGGTTATTTCCGACAGAAGCAAAGTTACGGGCCACTCTTTACAAAAATGCATGGGAGTGTCATCCTCATTTATCCTCATATGGGTCTGGATTCAGAAAATAAATTTTTCTTCGGACTTTTTTTGGTTTTTCCTACTAGAGGACATCATAAGGAACAAAAAACGTTTGTATTGTGCTGAGTTATTCCCAACAGAAAAAAAGTTACCGGCCACTTTCTGTGGCATCGGGATCTGGATAAAAGCCTTGTAACGTACCCGCGTTATTATTACTGCGCATGTCTAATAAAAAATCTATAAACTCAAAAGTGCGCATGAGCGTCTATTATTTGAAAGGAATTTAAAAGAGCTCCGAATACGGTCTTCGTTTTTCTCATTAAAAACCTTACGATTCTTTCAGCAGTAGAGGGGATAAATGTAGATATTATGTCTACATATATTATATATATGTAAAAACTTTCAGCTGCTCACAATTTATATAGTTACCGGTATTTTAGTAGAACAGACGCATTCTGATTTTTTTTAAATTCCTATAATTTTTTTAAATTGGTAAGAATTTTTTTTTTATTAAAAATTTATGTTTTAATTAATGAATATATATTTTTATAAATATGTTTTAATTTTAATTCAAACATGTTACTCAACTTTAACACGTGAGTTACATGAGCACTTGTTTTAGTAATCAGATACTTAATCAATTTATTACATAAATTACATTGAAACTAAAAAAACAAATTTTTTTGTTATCGCGGTAAATTTTTATGATTTTAAAATTGATTAGATTTTTTTTCTAAACCGGTTTATTTTCTTTTACTCATAAATAATTAAAATTTTTATTTAAATTTCTCATTATGAATTTAAATATTCCGCTAAATAAATTTTTATTAGAAAAAAATCCTATGAAATTTTCTGAGTTACAGAGAACTAGTAAATTTTTAACTTCCCGCTAAAAATCTCAGATTTTCAAAAATCGGGAAGTTATTGTTTTCACCCCGTTTTTCGAAAATCGAGTTTTCATCAGATCTGGACGTTTTGAGGTCCTAGGAAGCTTCCCTGACTATTCCCGCGATGATGTCCGTGCGGCTGTATGTATGTGTGTGTGTGTGTGTGTGTGTGTGTGTGTGTGTGTGTGTATGTATGTAAACCTCTTATAACTTTTGAACGGCTTGGCCGATCGGATCGAAATTGGTGGCGATCCAAAGAGTATCATAGCCATTAAATTTCGTGAAAATTTGAATCGATTCGGTTCGCTAGATTTTTAGAAATTTCAAAAACAAAATTTTCGAAAAATCGTTTTTTTGGAATAACTTTTAAACGGCTTTACCGATCAATTCCAAAAACTAATCAGCTCTTAACCTTAAAAAACCACGTCGATCACCGTTGGACCGGTCGAAATCGGTTGATTCGTTCGTGAGATATCGAAAACGAAAAATTTCAAAAAAAATATTTTTTCAAAAAATCTCTTAAATGGCTTCACCAATCACTTCCAAAAACTAATCAGCTCTTAACCTTGAAAAACCACATCGATCACCGTTGGACCGATCAAAATCGGTTGATTCGTTCGTGAGATATCGAAAACGAAAAATTTCAAAAAAAAAAAATGTTTTTTTAAAAAATCTCTTAAATAGCTTCACCGATCACTTCTAAAAACTAATCAGCTCTTATACTTGAAAAGATACGTCGACCGCTGTTGGACTGGTTAAAATCGGTTGATTCATTCGTAAGATATCGAAAACGAAAGATCAAAAAAGAAAAAACTAGTAGATAAAATTTCAAAAATTTCTTGCGCGTTATGAGTTCGTACTTAGCGGGAAGTTCCAGGGATGGCCTGTAGGGTCAACCGTATTCCAAATTTTTTTTTTTTATTTTCTTCAAAATTTTTATCAGATTTTTTTTTTTTGCATTACATTCAAAAATTTGGGAAGTAAACGCGGGTTAAATTTGAAAAGAATTTTTTTTATTTGATTTCCTGAATTAAAATTTACTATAAAGGGAAATTTATTTCGACATTAAAATTCAAAATTGAAAAGGTTCAAATTGCAATTGACCCGAACTCCAAAATCACTCGATTTTAAATCTACAAAATTTTTTGTTGTCTTTTAGAAAAATGAATTAATATAAAATTAATTTCAGAGACGTTAATTATTAAGAATGGAAGCCGTTAAAACTTTGGGACTGACAGATTATTTTGTGATTGCTTTGACACTCGTCATAAGTATCGCAATTGGCCTCTATTATAGATTAACTGGCGGCAGACAGAAAACAGTTGAGGTAATTTACACAATCACACAATTAACTGTTTAGTCAACATATCAATTAAAGAAATAATTTCAAGAAATTATTTTTATCTTCTCGATTTAACGAGACTTAATTAGAGAATTAACTATTTTTTTTTTTAATCAACATTTGATTTGTCTTCGTATTTTTTTTTATATTTCCTCACATTTATGGAAATTTTCATTCAAATGATTTTTTTTTTTTAGATTCCGAAATTTATTGGAATCAAAATTTTGGAATTTTTTTAGTTTGATTATTTTTCTTTTTTTTTTTTTTTGTATGCAACTGAATTTTTTTTTATCAGATTCCAAAATTTTATGGAATCAAAATTTTGGATTTTTTTTAGTCTGATTATTTTTTTTCTGGTCTATGAAAATTTAAGTCAAATGTACACAGAAAAAAAATTTTCGACTGAAGGTAAATTTTCTTGATTCAAGAAAATTTTTTTGAAAACGTCAATTTTAAAAAAAAATATAAAATGAAAATTTCTTCTGTATTTTTTTTACTCATTTAAATATTTTTTTTATTCAAGATTTTTTTTCTATACAGGACATAATTCTCATTAAATCAGATATTTTTCCATACAAATAAAATTTTCTTATTTCAAATATTATGGTTTCATGTCAAAGCCAGAAGTTGGCCGCAAAATGAAAATTTCCATAAAAAAAAAAATTACTTATGTGCAACCCAAAAAAAAAAATACATCATTGACACGCGGCCATAACATCTAAAAAAAAAAAAAAAACAAATTTTGATATCAAATCTATTGCCGTAAATTAAAATTTCGTAATTTAATAAATTCTCATAATGTGCGTTATTTTTTTTTATCAGGAATACTTTTCAGCAAATAAAACTATGGGTCCATTGTCAATAAGTATTTGTTTAATGGTATCTTTTATGTCAGCAATAACATTATTAGGCGTATCAGCCGAAAATTACGTATACGGAACCCATTTTGTCATAATTAATTTATCTTATCTCATTGGAACACCACTCGTTTGTTATGGATATTTACCAGTATTTTACAAACTGCAAGCTACAAGTACCTATGAGGTATCATATTTCCGTTATCAATTAGTATTAAGACTGATTAAGAGTTAATTATAAAAAAGTTAATTATTTCAGTATCTAGAAAGACGATTTGGTGTGTCAGCAAGATTACTAGCAAGTTTTATAGTATGGCTTCAGATGTTATTGTATTCTGGAATAGTCCTTTATGCCCCAGCTTTAGCGTTTGAAACAACAACGGGATTGCCAAAAATGACAAGCATTTTGTCCGTTGGTTTGGCATGCGCCTTTTATTCGAGTGTCGGTGGAATAAAGGCTGTATTGATAACGGATATTTTTCAGGCGATTCTAATGTTCGCTTCGTTGATTATTATCATAATTTGTGCATCTTCATCAGCCGGGGGTATTGACAAAATTTGGGAAATTGCAGAAAAAGGCGGACGTATAGAATTTAATAAGTAAGTGAAAGCTGTTATAAAAGAATCTTAGGGAAACCTCGCGTAAGTCTGGTCATCGGTCTTGGTGCAGACACGGATGAAAAGTATTGAATTACAAGATTTACAAAAGATTTTTGTAATATAGTAAAATTTCTTACACATTTCTTACGCAAAACTGGCGGCAGAAATTTCCTGAAAATACTCAAACATGGTTTGCCTCAGATTTTTTCCAAAAACGCTATATAAATATCATGGGTCAAAGGAAAGGGAAAAGTGGCAGATAATTATATGGTGATTTTGGAGCAAATCTGGCGCAAGTCATCCGTGAAGATTTTTTACAAATTCCTGGCGCATGTTTTGGTCAAGAAATGCGAAATTGATAGAAAAGAATCTTTACTTTAAATCTAGCATTAATATTTTGCGACATATTTACAGTTAAGTAAAGACGTAGATACCTGAGGATGTCCTGCAAGACGTTTACAAAATTAATCCAAGACCACTGCGAGCCTATCGTTTAAGTTGACTACGTCTTTATGTGACTATGAGTCTTGTTGCAGATATGAATGAAAAGTTTTGAATTGCAAGATTTACAGAAGATTTTTGTAATATAGTAAAATTTCTTACGCAAAATTTGCGGCAGAAATTTCCTGAAAATACTCAGGCATGGTTTGTCTCATATTTTTTCCAAAAACGCTATATAAATATCATGGATCAAAGGAAGGGAAAAGTGGCAGATAAAAAGACAGCGCTTTTGGAACAAATCTGGCGCAAGTTATGCGTGAAGTTTTACAAATTTCTGGCGCATGTTTTGCTCCAGAAATGTGCATGATTTTATGAACTAGCCATGTGTAAGATATCTGCAACATTCTTTTACAAAATGTCATGTGTAAGTCATAAAAAATCTTGACTAAATCTTGCGACAGATTTATGGTAAAGACAGGCACGTAGGAGTGTCCTGCAAGACATTTTGACAGAATTAACACAATACTGTCTACAAAATTGTCTTGTGTGAATAAAAATTAAATTTACTGTGTATATAAAAATTATTAACTATAAATTACAGTTTTTCATTGGATCCGACAGAACGTCATACATGGTGGGGACTTTTAATTGGCGGAATGTGTACATTCTTGTCACTTTATGGAGTAAACCAAATTCAAATCCAACGAATGTTAACCGTTAAGTAAGTTAACACAGAAAATAACATAATTAGTAATTATCTCAAATAAATTATCATTTTTCTTTCGTAGAAATTTAAAATCTGCTCGAAATGCATTATGGTTAAGTTGGCCAATTCTAACATTACTTTCTATAATGACATGTTTCTCTGGACTGGCAATTTACAGCAAATATTTCGATTGTGATCCAAGAACAGTTCAAAGAATTAAAAAAAGTGATATGTTGATGCCTTTATTTATTATGGAAATGACATCTTCTCTTCCTGGATTACCAGGATTATTTATTGCTGGTTTGTTAATCATTATATCGAGTCTTTTTCTAATTATCTCTGTAATTTCTAATACATATTTTTATCACAGGAATATTCAGCGCGGGTTTGAGTACAATATCAGCGGCACTGAATGCTCTCGCGGCAATAAGTTTAGAAGATTATATAAAACCATTGTATTTTAAATGGACTAAAAAGCAGTTTTCCAACAAAAAATCAGTAATATGCAGTAAATTTCTGGCATTTTTATTGGGAATGATTTGCATTGTTTTAGCGATTCTTGCTCAATATTTAGAGAGTATACTTCAGGTAAATTAATAAATATTTAATTATATATTGCGACGATAGAAACTCGGTGTATAAAATTTTTTTTTGTTGCCAAAAAATGCATTTTTTTCCTGAAAGATAAAAAATACAAATTTTGAATTTTTTTTCACGGCCTTATGACTCTGGGGTTGAAACCGGAAGCCATGAGGCCGTAAAAAAAATTCAAAATGTCTACTATTTCCCGGTTCAAAAATGAAATTTTTTAAACGCACATGTATTTGCAACGGCGTCTTTTGCTAGGATACTTAAGAATACCCACAGTAACTCTAACACGATATTTTTTAAATGAATAATTTTTCAAATATTTTTTTACTACAATTGCAGATGAGTTTAACGATATTCGGAATCGTCGGAGGACCACTTGTCGGTTTATTCACACTGGGAATGTTATTTGAATCATCAACACAACGCGGTGCTATAATTGGTACAAGTGTTTCCTTGATATTTTTATTATGGATTTCATTTGGTGGCCCAAGACCAGGCCCTCAGACTTTGCCTGTGTCAATAGAAGGCTGTGATAGCGATTTATTGGCTCATTTAAATCTGACATCGCATACGAACGGAACGATAGGAAATATTTCAAACCATTCGGAATTTTTCTATTTATATCGAATTTCATATTTATGGATCGCGCCTATAGGCATTTTTATTACTATCGTAATTGGCTGGATTGCAAGTAATTTACTACAATGTTTTGGAATTGACAGAGTCAAAGAAAATTTAGATCCTGATTTATTTTTTCCATTTATTGCTGAACGCATTCGAAATGGGCGTCAAAATAAAAGAGAGGTTAATTTTGATGAAACGAATTTACAGAAATATCAATTCAATCAAAATGTTAATGATGGAAGAACTCAGGAGTCATTATGTCCATAATTATCATTTTCTTCATAAAATATTTATTACAGTCGAATTCCATTAACTCGAACAGTTTGTTTATGGAGGAGCGGAAATTTCCTGAAAATTTCGACTTAGCGAATGCCTCTTCTCTTCTTACAGAGTAAACTACTACGCATGCGCTCTTAGTATATCGGGTGAGAGAATGCGTAGCTCGTAGTGGGGGTCAAGATTGAGGGGAAGTTCCGAGTTAATGGACTTCGAGTGTAATAATTAATTTTGCTCAAGTGTAAGATTTATTTTCTTGAAAGTTAAATATCTTGGAAAATTATTTTACTAATTTGGACACAAAATTTTGAGGAAATTAATGGAAAATTATTTTAAATGTAAACAAAAGTAAATATTTATCTAAAGAAGATATTTAAAATTTTATGAAAACTGATATATTTTTACATGGTGATAAGAAGTATAGTACAAAGAGAATAATAGTAGATTGCACACCTAGGTAAGAAATAAGAAATTTTGACCTGAATGGTGTGCATACTATTTCTCACAAATCGAAGCTTAGCATGCGTGTACTTAATTCATAGGTTTTGTCATAAAAAAATAGAATATTACACATCGAGAGAGGAAAGTTATTACTTGCTATGAGAAATTTTTTGTATTATGGATTTAAAACAAACAAATTTCGTGCGCCAAGAAATTTTTTCAGGTCCTAAGAAAATTTTTGTTTTCATTTCATAATGGAAAATTTCTTTTTTCCATTCAAATTTAAGTTAAGAATTTATATTTGTCTAGAATAAAAAAAAATCAATAAAATATTTTTTAATAAGCCAATACGAATTTCTTAGTTTCTTGATAACTATTTTATACCTCTATTTCATACTAAATAAAAAAAATGTATAAAAGGTAAAAGACCCATTATCCGGTCACTTTTTATGGAGTGAGATTAAAGTCAATATAAATTGGAAATTAAATGAAAAATCATTTTTTTTTACAGTTATTTTTAGTAGTTTTAAATATTGTAATAAAATTTGAATTTTAAGAATAATGATAATTAATTATTATCAATTTTAAAAATAAGCGCGTTGAGTGAACCCATAGTCGCTCACTAAAAGTTATCATGTCCCATTACTCGAGCAACACATGGCCCTATACGCGCTCAAAGACAATATCAATTCAACTGTCATAAGTTTATTCATTTGGAGAATAATTTATAAAATATATCACTTTATTTTATTTTCACAAATTTAAAATATATATTTAATAACATATAATTATAACAATTATTAAATAATTTAACGCAACCTAAATTTAATCTAACGAACGAACGTTAAAGTAAAAAATGTCCGGCTCTAAGGGATTTTTAAAACAGTCAGTTAATTTAAATTTATAATAAATTATAAAATACTTTGATACGTCATATTATAATATATTTATAATCACAAATAATTATTTATCAATGTGAATTTTTTTACTTGGAATTTTTTTTTATAAAAATTATAAAAACGCATTAATCAGTTAAAGTGAGCGACTGATGGCACTGATCGGGTTTAGGCTCTTTTACCTTAAATTAATTTCTTTGAATTAAATTATAGAGATTACAAAGTTTGAAATAAGTAATTTTGGTACTTAAATAAACTGGATTTAAATAGACGTCAATTTGTCACTTGCATCAATAAATCAACAAATTTGAGATCTGAGCAGTCAACTTTTGAAATTTTTTCCTTTTTGTAAATAAATTTACTTTTAAATGAATTTTGATTCCCAGAAAAAGTTGACAGGAAGTAGAATAAATTTAATTGGTCAATGATTTTTAAAAGTCATCCGACCAAATTTTAGCGCACAGTAATAAAATAATTTCAAAACTAAAAACTTTTCTACTTGAATTTGTCAAGTAATTAAAAATTTAATTCCTGTATTTAAATAAAAAATCTACCCGTCTACTCCTTGTAAACCGGCTGTCTCTTTTTTAACTTTAATGCGTTTTTACAATTTTTCTATAAAAAAAGTTTAGTTAAATCAGTTTCAGTCAGCGACTAATAGTACTGATCGGGTTTACGGTCTTTTATCTCATTCGTAAAAAGAACTAATCATTTAAAAAAAATATTTCCAGTCTCTGAGTTTCCCAATCTCTAAAATAAAGTATCCCATCACCGAAACCGCACGACCAACTGGTATATAGTTCTCACAACCGTCTCATGTAACATCACACAATATTATTATATTATATTAGCTTCAGTTGAAGGCAACTTAAGAGTACATATATACAATAAATCCATTATTCTCCGTTAAGTTGAGCTCCGTTGAGCTGCAGTCATTCATCAATGAAGTGCTAATAGAGTTTAGCTGAAAAAAATTACAGACGAATAGTGTAAGATAAAATAAAATGAAAATTAAACTCAGAGGGAAATAAAGTGAGCACTCGTGCAGATAAAATATGAGGAACCTCTAGTCTATTATCAAACACTACTGAGTCACTACATCCATCGTAGACATCACGCACTTAGTGTCATGTTAATACGATTAATTTTAATTAATAAAAATTAAATTACAAATTAACTGATTAGTTTTTTGCAACAACTTAATATTTATATCAAGTTGACGTTAAATATAAGTAATAAAAAAATAGAGTGCATGTGTACTCAGTATTCGATATATTTTTTTTTATAAAGATAACGAGTGCAAGTGTACCGATAAAATATATCAGTATATTTATTTGATTTTGAACTATGGATTCTTATCGAACAGAATATTAGTATTATTAATGAGTTATTTATATATTTATATATTTATATATATGAGTAAATATTGATAAAAAAATAATTAAGAAGTTATATAAAATTTATATTAATTAGTAATTTATTTATTTGAAATTTGAGTTGGAAAAATTCATTGAATTATTTTTGAAAAAATATATATATATGTATGTGTGTAGATGTATATTTACGAGGGATTTAGAGATTAGAGTAGATTAAGATAAAGATCTAGAGGGCAAGGTGCAGGGTGAGGTCAGTGAAAATTGTGTCCTCATTTTGCGATAATGACGGATTGATGTTGGCATTATGATTGATGGAGCTGACCAAGACTGTGTTATTTAATTCTGTCTACTACTGACTTGTGGTGAATAAAGTGCATGATCTCTTTATTATAGACTTGATTTAGTTAATACGATATATATATTTATACAAAAAAAAATAAGTATTAAAATGAAAGAAGTGAAAAATGATCGAGATTCAAAAATAAAAAGTGATAAAAAAATTTTTGTCAATGGTGGTAAGATTTAAATTTTTAATTTATTATTTTATTTATCTATTAAAAATTTTTATCAATGGCGGTAAGATTAAAATTTTTGAATTTTTAAATTTCTAATTTATTATTTTATTTATCTGTTAAAAATTTTTTCCAATGGCGGTAAAATTTAAATTTTTGAATTTTAAAATTTCTAACTTATTTTATTTATCTTTTAAAAATTTTTATCAATGGCGAAAAAATTAAAATTTTTGATTTTTAAAATTCCTAATTTATTATTTTATTTATCTTTTCAAAATTTTTATCAATGGTGGTAAAATTTAAATTTTTGAATTTTTAAATTTCTAATTTATTATTTTATTTATCTTTTAAAAATTTTTATCAATGGCGGTAAAATTAAAATTTTTGAATTTTTAAATTTCTAATTTATTATTTTATTTATCTGGTAAAAATTTTTATCAATGGCGGCAAAATTAAAATTTTTGATTTTTAAAATTTCTAATTTATTATTTTATTTATCTGGTAAAAATTTTTATCAATGGCGGCAAAATTAAAATTTTTGATTTTTAAAATTCCTAATTTATTATTTTATTTATCTTTTCAAAATTTTTATCAATGGCGGTAAAATTTAAATTTTTGAATTTTAAAATTTCTAATTTATTATTTTATTTATCTTTTAAAAATTTTTATCAATGGCGGTAAGATTTAAATTTTTGAATTTTTAAATTTCTAATTTACTATTTTATTTATCTGTTAAAAATTTTTATCAATGGCGCCAAAATTTAAATTTTTAAATTTTTAATTTACTATTTTATTTATCTGTAAAAAATTTGGGAATGAATGCGGGTTAAATCTGGAGTTAAATTTACTCCGAGAAATTTCTTTTCATATTTACTCCAAATGCGGATTTAAAAATAAAATTCAAGTTGATAAAAAAACAAACTGGAGTTTTACTCCAATGCGGAGTAATTTTTTGTAAAAACTCCGAACGACGGAGTAAATTATGATTGGAATTAAACCCGTAGTCACTACGAATTCACTCCCGACTTTTTACAGTAGTGTTTTCATTTATAATTTAAGTTTTGTATATTGAAGATTACGTGGATTAAGATAAGAAATGTGTTTACTTTAAGGATAAAAATGAATAATTTTAATGGTATATTTATTAATAGCTTTGATGATAATCCGTGCATTTAAGTACATGCGCTCTTGTGATATTCACTTGACTTTTTTTTTTTAATTTAAATTTGAGTTTAAACTCTAAAGTCGACTAATTGTGTTGGTAATCGATATTTTTAAAAATTGTTGTTCATTCTCGGCTCGATTACTCGATAGTTTCAATCACTTGTGAATGTAAATTGTATATAATAATTTTTTACAAGTAAAAAGAAATATATTAAAAAATTAATTTGTGTTTATTTATAATTTTGAAAGTTTAATTGTTGAATTAAAGTGATTTTTTTTTTTTTTTTTTAGATAAAAAACATAAATATTGTGAAATGACCACGGAAGAAATTTTCAGTTCTAAAGAGGTAACTTACAAGAATATTTAATTATTTATATCCCATATATGTATATATATATATATTGTATGCGATATTCTGATAAATTTTTAATTCAAAAATAATTTTTTGATTTGTATAAAAAAGAAATTTTTAAATTAAATTTCTTTACGTTTTTTTAAAACTTAATATGGAATGAGAGGCAAAATGGGACATTGAAATTTTTTTTAAAATAAAAATTATAAGAGGCAAAATGGGCCATGGAAATTAAAAAAAAATTTACAAAGGTAACAAGGGGTAATTTGGGTCATTTTTAATTTTTGACATAAAAATTGAAATTTGATATCAACTGTAAAAATTCTTTATTAAAATTTTTTAAAAACTCAATTGAAAAATGCACGTTAGTGATATTGAGAGAAATAATAAATTTTGAATTGATAAAATTTATTTTTTACTAAAATTTTTAATAAGAATTTTAAGCCGCAAAAATAGACGTAAAATTAATTTTTTTGACGCTGGAATTTTTTTTTAGTGACTCATTTCGCGTGACGACTTAATTTCAAGTGAATTTTAATCTTTCGAATTTTTCCACCAGGCCCATTTTTCCCCGTGTTACCAAATTTTGTTTATTTCATCCCTGGGTCATATTTACTACCATATATTTGTATAAAAAAAAAAACAAAAAGTAGAATTTGAAAAATAATTTTACTGAATTTTTTTTATTTAGGCGACCCATTTTGCCCCCCCCCCTTTTTTTCTGTATCATCAAAAATGGATTTATATTTTTGTAATAAAGTTCAGTAACAAATAAATTTTTTTAAAAAATCCAAAAAAACTCAACTTTTAATAACAAAAAAAAAAAAAAAAAAAAAAAAAAAAAAAAAAAATTCTGTCTTGTCTTGAATTCGTAATAATAAAAATATGGAAATATTTAAAATTTTAAATGTAATTCAACATTCGACGGACGGTGACAAAAAATTTTCACTAAGACAATCATTGAAAGACATAATTGTATATAAATATATACGATATTCCTGAAAAATAATAAAATCATTGTACTGTGCAATTACTTATCAATATAAATAATAAATATAACAGATACTGAACTTATTATAATAATGATAAATCTATTGTTGAAGTCAGCGAAAAATTATAATCTAGTGTATAATTGCTGATTATGTTATCTTACGGTCAGGTCAAAGACATTTCATTGAAGAAATCATAAACATTATAAATATATCACTAAAAATATATAATATACAATAAATACTCTAATGAAATAGTAAATAATAAATTTAATTTTTCAGAGACGAAGATATGAAAAAGTCAACAATTTAACAGAACTTAATAATAAAATGGCGGAATTTAATGAGAAAATTGAAAATATTTCAAAACATCATTTCCAAAATGATACAAATAATTTATATACTGATGATAAGTATGTTAATTATTCAAAATAAATATTTTAATATTTTTCCCTGGTTAAAAACTTCGATTAAAACCGATCGGAAAATTCAAATCAGATTTAATCGGAAAGTTCCGAATGAGTCCATAGGAAAGTTAATCGAAAATCGCAAAGTTGATGGAAAAAAAAAATGATTTATTTTCGATTAGATCTGATTACAAAATTTCAATCGAATTTAATCGGAAAATAATTTAAAATAAATGTATTTTTTCCGATTAAACCCGATTCAAATTTTTCAATCGGATTTAATCGGAAAATAACCAAAAAACAAATTTCTTATTTTCCGATTAGATCTGATTGAAATTCAATCGAAAACTTGTAATGACCCCGAGCAATTTCGATTAAATTTTTTTTTCCGATTGGATCCGATAGAAATTCGATTAAGCTTTAATCAGATTCCACTGGAGTTTTTAATCAGACCTTTTTTTCTAATTAATAACATTAACTTTTTTTTTTTATTAATGTTGTAGGAAGTCTGTAAAACGTAGCGTACTACGAAAAAAAATTTTTGAAACACGTAATTCATTATTAACTGATCTCTTTAATGAAGTAAAACATGTAAAAACAGTTTACAATGTTTTCGCAGCACTTTTCATAATTGCATTTTTAAATACTGCCGCTCATGATATTCTTTACAATGGATCGTATGTATAAAATAGTATATTACACACCCAGAGTGAAAAGGACATTCCAACTAGTGTATAATTGCCTAGAGCCGAAGGCGGTGACAAACACGCGAATTCGCATGTCCTACTTACCTCTGTGTGTCTACGATTTTTCACCAAATCTGCAGAGTCATGCATGACAAGTATGCTCTGTGGGTAAGTGAGCGCAAACCCATTCATTTCGAACTGAAATACATGGGTTTGCGCACACTTACCCACTGCGCACACTTGTCCCACATGACTCTGCCTAAAAGTATAAATTTTTGTTCCTGTTTCTGGAAAAAATGGCGCATGCGCTAATTTTCATCATTTGGTTACTCATAAAGAAGAGAAAAATTTTCTTCCCTCTAAACAGGGCAGGAATTCAAACTTTTGGCGCAGATATGGTGGAAAAATTGTAATTTTATAAAACAGCGAATTATCTAATATATTTTTTTTTTATTAGACTCAGTCTTGGTTTCACGACAATAAAATTAGGATTTGGTAAGCTAACATTTGTTATACAAATGTGGATATCAATGATAGCATCATCATACAGCGTTTATTATGTATACAGTTTCTATGCTCATCAACGAACTAAATTATCACCAAAATGTAATAATTTTTAATTACTGTTATCAAATTATTAAATATGTCAATTTATGATATATACAATTTTTTACTAATATTATAATTTATATTTGCAGCATTCAAAGTAAAAATTTGGGATTACATGTGGCTTCTTCTATTCGTTACTTATCAATTAACGTTTTTAGCTGTACCAGCATACGTAACCTTAAAAGTCGAACTACCACCGCCTTCTGGCTTTATTGTTTTAATGGAACAGGTGATTTATTTAATTTTACTAGTATTCGTATCACCCGAATTGAACTGCGAGTTTCAATGCCCGTTTTTTTCAGTCGAAACAAGGCAATTTCAGACCATCTCTAGTAGAAATTTTTTGGAATTTTCTCTGAAAAGGTCAATTCCAAAGACTTTTTCAAAGTTCTAAAGACTTTTTTAGTTTTTCAGAGAAAAGTCCGAAAAATTTCCACCAGGAATGCATATGCAGTTTAGCAGGCAGAAACTAATGAGTTTCTTTTTTAGGGAAGGAATTCAATAACCGGCTAATTTAGTTTCTGCTTAAATTTCATGCCCGACGGAATCGAATTTTTTTGTTGTGAGCCTCTAAATATTTATAGACGGTAGTGTCTCGCGCTAAGTATAGTTGAGTCTGCTAAAAAATGGGCATTTTTCTACAATCAAGTTATTACTGCGCATGCGCAAGGTCATGGACATCATAGCCAAGTAGTGGGAGAAAAGCCCATTTTTTTGCAGACTTAACTATACATGTTTTATTTTAAATTTCTAATAACCAACAAAACTGTCAGTTGCGTTTGGAAAATTTAAGAAAAATACTGCGAGTACCAATAAAAAATTGATAAATTTAAAAAAATTCATTAATTTCCTTAAAAAATTCCTTAGATTTTCAAATTTTAAATACGGGATTATTTTTTTGCCGCACTATCATCAGAAATTTACTAATTTCGACTTTGAAACTCTCAGATCAATGCGGGAAATATGAAAACTATAGTGCGTGGCATGGAATGAAAAACGATTTCAGAACTCGGGTGATGTTAGCCAACTTCACCCTCGTTAGAAATCGTCTTTTTTGATCCCTTGTCACATAAAATACTATTACTTATGTTGATATCTGCAATAATACTTTTCATATTTAATTTTAGGTGCGTTTGATAATGAAAATTCATGCATTTATTCGCAGTACTGTACCTTCTGTAATTAATAATGAATTACATGGTAACAGTACAGGAAATGTAATTCCAAAATTCTCGAAATTTTCGTACTTTATGTTTGCACCCACATTAATATATCAAGATAATTATCCAAGGTAATTTTCAAATGTCATATATATATAAATATATCAAAAATATAATTAATATTAATTTACAGGACTGAAAAAATTAGATGGCGGATTGTTGGTAAATATCTATTGGAACTAGCATTCGTAATTATGTACGTTGCTGTGATATTTGAAAGTGTCGTCCTTCCGACGTATAAAGAATTTGGTCATGAAGAATTTAGTTTACCAGGATTTATATCACGGACATTAAGCACAACATTGCCAGGAATTGTAATATTCCTTAGTGGATTTTATTGTTTACTTCACGTCTGGATGAATGGATTCGCTGAATTAATGCGCTTTGGCGACAGATTATTCTACAAAGTACTATTTTCAAAATTGTTATTACAGTCGACTCGTCATAAGCCTGGTCTAGGACAGGGTAAATTTTTTTGAAATTTCAGTCTTCCCACCGTGCGTTTAGTTTTGATCTCGACTACTCGTTATAAGCCTGTGTTATTTTATATCATTTTAAACGTCAAATTTACGTTCTGTCACATGCGCCAGTGTCCCGATTTTTCTAGTGCTTATGCGCTAAAATAAATACTTATCTTTTTACACAAATAATAATTGTAATGTAAAAAATAATAATGACTACGGTATTAATTACAGTAATAATAATAATAATTGTTATTGATCAACATAATGCTCAATAAAACTTTTAAATTGTAACAAAAGCTTTAATTGTAATTAATAATTACAATTATCATCAATAAATAATTTTTAACTTAATATTTATAAAATTATTATCCGCGAAAGATCGATAGTAAATTTTCATAATTAATTTATATATTTTGTTCCTTCTGTTAGTTTATAATTTATGGAATTTTAACGGAGGCTTATAACGGGATGTTTGCTAAACTCAAAAAAGTGGTCAAGTGGGTGCTGTTTGGACTCAGTACCCGCCAATTAAGGGGAGAGACATCACGGACAGGCTTATGACAGTCGACTGTAATAATAATGATAATCAAAATATTGTCATTTGAAAAATTACCATCTATTAATTAATTGATTAATTAATTTTTAGGATTGGTGGAATTCCGTATCATTCGACAATTTTTACCGTACTTGGAATGTTCCAGTACACGATTGGCTCTACACGTACATTTACAAAGATTTTTATGAAATAGTTGTGCCGGGTAATAAATTTATCGCAACATTTTTTGTATTCTTCACATCGGCGATTGTCCATGAGTATTTATTGGCATGCGCATTTAGATTTGTTTACCCAATGATGTTTATATTTTTCGGTATTTTTGGATTTCTTCTTGTATTTATAACCAAAAAAGAATCTAATAGGCTGGGTAATATATTTATTTGGTTTTCGTTAATCATTGGCTCTGGTATGTTAGTCAGTTTTTACGCAATGGAGTATTTTGCAAGAATTAATTGTCCGAGTTTGGAAGATAAATTATTAGATGTCATTTTACCAAGAAGTTGGTATTGCTACGAAGGAATTTCGGGTAGTAATTTTGAAAGTCAATTACTTCTTTGTATATTCAGTTTTTCGATAATAACAATTTCGTCATTGTTGTATAAAATGTTTGTGTAGTATTTAGTCGTTTTGTAATTAAAATATATAATATATATGTAAATGTTAAGGTGTGCATTTGAAAATAATTTAACTCTAGCTCTAGTTAAATATTACGATGGCGCGAAAGTATTAAAATTTGAAAAAGAAAAATTTATTTGATTTCTCACGGAAAAAATTGAAAATTGAAAAAAAAAAACTTATTAATTTTGAAAATTAAATTTCTGTTTTCAACTGATTGAAAATTATTTTTTTTTATTTGTGGGATATCAAATTTTCTGGTGGGTGTGTGATAAATTCTAATTTTTCTAACAAAGAATAAACAAAAATATTTGAATTTTTAAACTTTAATATTTTCGCGCCATTATTTTTAACCAGAGCCAGAGCACTTTTAAATGCGCGGAAAAAATTTCGATAAAAATTTGACATTTTTTGTAATTAATTTAAGAAAAAAATTTATTTAATTGATATATATTAAGTATATATATTTACTATAGCGATTTTTTGATAAATATGATATATATTTAAATATTAAGGTGTGCATTTGAAACTAATTTAGTTCTAGCTCTAGTTTAATACAATGGCGCGAAAATATTAAAACTTGAAAAAAATTTATTTGAATTTTCAAATTTGGATACTTTCGCGCCATTATTTTTAACCAGAGCCAGAGCATTTTCCAATGCGCAGAAAAAATTTGGAAATTTTTTGTAACTAATTAATAAAAAAATTTATATATTTGTTATATATATGAAGTACAGAATAAATAAAGACATTGTTATTTTTAAAACAAGTTTATATATATTTATTATAGCGATTTTTTGATAAATATAATATTTATATATATATATATATAAATCATACGTCATAATCTTAATAATATAACAGATTATGCATATATACAATGTATACATAAACCATTTTTTTATGCTAATTTTCTATACAATATAATTTATTATTATAATAATTAAAATTATAATTAATATTATTGTTAATTAATAATTAATATTATATTAAATTTATTTCAATAATATATTTTAATTTACATTTATAACATTTAGCATTCATCCTTTTTTATTTCTAATTTAATTATTATTATTATTTTTTTAATATCTATCAATTAATTTGTTAATTAGATTTTAATTTACTAGGCAGTATTTATAATTTTTTAAATTTTAATTTTAATTTTTTTTGTACAAGCTCTATTGGCAAGAACCCACGAAACATTTTTTTAATTTTATAATATAAACAATTAATTTTCAAAAATTAATTAAAATATTATAATTTTTTAATTCTAATGAAAATCATTAAAAAATATTTTTCATAGTAATTTTCTCATAAATTAAAATAATCGCTACTTTTTAATGTAATTTTCATGTTCCCATTAAATTTTTATTCAGTTGAAAAAAAAAAAAAAATTTAATCATGAAAAAATATAAAAAAATAATTGACTACACCCGAATTAAAGTACACATATTAAATATAAGGCAGTTTATTTATATCTAATTATTAAATGAAAAAAAAAAACTTTTTCAAAAATAATTTTTTATATACGATAATTTAATATAATGTGATGTTAAAAATATACGGATATAGTCAAGAAAAAAAAGTTATGATTTTTTTTTGTTCTGTAATTGTCCCCACCAGTCTACTTCGGGTGTTTTCGGTTTTTACTCCCACTTCGGGTGCTCTATGTACTACCCCCCTCCCCTTTTTACGCATGCGCAGTTCAGAAATGATCAGTAGTGGGGACGACTCGAGGTTCATTCTCTCTCTGGAAGAAGTTCGTACTTATACTCAATAGTGCAGTGCGACAAGAAATGAAAACAGACGATTTCAGATGAAGAAGAGGTTAATTTCATCAGACTAATTTTTAAACAGTATCTTTTTCTATGCCGCACTCTATTTATTATAATCTGCATTTAAATTTAGAGCTTAAATACCAGGATTTATTTTACTCACTGAAAGTTTAAATTTCTGCTCTGATTGAATGGAAGAAAATCGTTTTTTTTTTTTTTTTATGAGAAATCAAATGTTCAAATTAGCGCTTGCGCGATTACTAGAGACAAGAATTTAAACTTTCAGGTTCAGATCTAATAAAAAATCATAGACACCAAAGAAATTAGAACATTTCAGTTCACGTGTTTGCCATCGTCACCTGTAATGCGGATAGACAATTACACACGCCCGTTAAAATGTTCTACTTTCTACCCTAGGTGTGTAATGCACTAATTATTATTTACCCCGGATGTAAAAAAAATGAGTGAAATAAATAAATAAATTTAATGTACAATACAATTAGATAATTTACATTGCAATAAATCCACGAACGTTAATCTACACCAAAGTCATGGTTTAGCCTTAAAACAGACAACTTTTATAACGTATACAAATATCAATTTTTTTCAAAATTTATATACAGTCGAATTCCATTAACTCGGAGATTTAGTCTACGGAGGAGCGGAAGTTTCTGAGATAACGGATGCCCCCTCTCTTAAAAAGTCAATTTTCACGCATGCGCTCTTACATCGGGTGGGAGATAGTGCAGCTCGTAGTAGGGATCAAGATTCAGGGGAAGTTCCGAGATAATGGAGTTCAACTGTACACAGAAAAAAAGGATTTTTCGGTGCAAAAAATTTTTACTCGCTCTAAGAAAATTTCTACTCGTCCTGAGAAATTTTTTTCATTTAAAATTGAAGACGTAAATTTTCTTGAATTAAGAAAAAATTTTTTGAGCCAAGAAAATATTTTTTAGGCCAATAAATTTTTTACTTGCCCTAAGAAATTTTTGTATTACGAATTGAAAATTTTCTTGAGGTAAAAAAAAATTTCTTGAGCCCAGAAAAAATTTTTTGAGCCAAGAAATTTTTTACTTGCCTTAAGAAATTTGTATATTAAGAATTGAAAATTTTCTTGAGCTAAGAAAAAATTTTTTGAGCCAAGAAAATATTTTTTAGGTCAATAAATTTTTTACTTACCCTAAGAAATTTTTATATTACGAATTGAAAATTTTCTTGAGCTAAGAAAAAATTTCTTGAGCCAAGAAAAAATTTTTTGAGTCAAGAAATTTTTTACTTGCCCTTAGAAATTTGTATATTAAGAATTGAAAATTTTCTTGAGCTAAGAAAAAATTTTTTGAGCCAAGAAAATATTTCTTAGGTCAATAAATTTTTTACTTACCCTAAGAAATTTTTATATTACGAATTGAAAATTTTCTTGAGCTAAGAAAAAATTTCTTGAGCCAAGAAAAAATTTTTTGAGTCAAGAAATTTTTTACTTGCCCTTAGAAATTTGTATATTAAGAATCGAAAATTTTCTTGAGCTAAGAAAAAATTTTTTGAGCCAAGAAATTTTTTACTTGCCTTAAGAAATTTGTATATTAAGAATTGAAAATTTTCTTGAGCTAAGAAAAAATTTTTTGAACCAAGAAAATATTTCTTAGGTCAATAAATTTTTTACTTGCCCTAAGAAATTTTTATATTACGAATTGAAAATTTTCTTGAGCCAAGAAATTTTTATTTGCGCCAAGAAAAATTTTTTTTCTGTGTACGTACGTCAAATATTAATTAATTAAAAAATAATTATCTATAGTAATAATCATAATAATAATTTTTATATAAATAATCTGCCTACTGCCTGCGTGTTACTGATTTCATAAATAAACCAACAACGCAGTGCATTTAGTAATCATTTACCCAAACCAAGAAGAGCCTCATCCATAAGTTCATCATCAGTAATGCAAGGAGAGGCAACAGAGTGAGGAGACGGAGGAATAACTCTCGGAGAAGGTGCCGGGCTCTTAACAATATGAACACTAACCGAAGGACTGGGTGGGAAGGCAGGTGGTGGTGGTGGCGGAGGTGGAGGTGGGGGTGGCGGCGTATTCCTGCAAACCGAAACTGATTGTAAATTAATCGATCTATCAGCGATACCTGCAACGCTCGTTATCTTATTGATGTCTTTAGGTGTCGAGAAATCCAGCAGCATTTCCCCGACTTCTAGCTGACCTGCACCAGCCTTCACATTTGCGACATCAACACCCGCTGCGCTCGATGACGTCAAAGGTGGCGTTGATGTTCTCCCACTTGTCTTGCTGTCAATGATTTTGCGCTCGTCCAATTTGTTGTATTTATTCAGAGCAACATCCGCTGGTTTTGTGCACAAATTCAAACTTTCCGAGCTCGTCGCAGCAGTACTCGAATTTATCGACGAGAATGTCGACTTGGAGTCCGTGGTATCGACACTTATAGCAGAGTCTTCAGCAACAGAACCAGCGCTGGCGATTGATGGCAGCGTTTTGATAAATTGAGAGCTGGACCGAGTGATTGATAAATCTTTGCAATCACGCTCATTATCTGATGACTGCATTGACAAATTTGTCGGCGTGTCTTCATGTGCGCTACTGATTGCTGCTGATGAAGAAGGCGATGGTAAAATCAGCGACGGATCCATCGCGGCTGTCAAGTTCAACATCGGCAGTGCTGTTGTTGATAAATTGTCTGGCTTTGCTTGGACGATGTCACGTCTTATGGAATTTGAATCCAAAATATCTGATGATTTCTGATTACTGGATGCTGTCAAATTTTTCTGATCTTTTGATGACAACGAATCCTTATTCCCACCAGTTTGATCAGCGACAATTCCTACGGATGTCAATTTGTCTGATGACTTTTTATCCGAGTCACTGGAGGCATTGGCGCGCGCAGATAATTTTGGAATTTGAAAATTAGTGTCAAGTTGTTTCATAAGACCTTCAACAAGTGGCGGGTAATTTGACACACTTGTCATTGACGTATGCGCGGCGAGAATTTTAAATGCGCGCTCACTTTCGCTCTCTTCTCTCAATGGCGACGGACTCGCTTTTCTGACATCCGATTTGACGCTAAATAAATTACCACTGGATCCAGTTGTTCCGGTTCCGGAGCTAGAGCTGCTTTTGTCACCAGACTTAGGAACGCGCGCTGGCTTATCACGTCTGCTTAGATCCGTAGCACCTGAACTTGACATCTTCGGCGAACCAGTTGATGCTTTCGTGTTGCTTTTGGTCAAAACATTCCCGGAACTAGACCCAGATCCAGATTTAATTGACGTTCTTTGACCCGAGGCACTCAATTTATTCCCGACATTCAAACTCTGCTGCCCGGAAGCTTTCGACGACGACTGCGACTGGGGTTTCTTGGACGCTGGTCCTGAATTGACACCAGGTTTCAATCCCGTGTGTGTTTTAGGTGACCCGTTGCCTGATGATGAGGATGCTGATGGTGCTGATGAAGATGAAGAGACTGCTGAAGATCCAACCGACCCAACTCCAACACCAGACGACACTTTCATGTTTCCCGCCTTGGAATCTTTAGCGCGCGTTTTATTTATCGTTATTTTCATACCATCGGAGCTGTGCTTGACCATGTACTCAGTCGAATTTTTAGCGTCAACTGGACTACTTTTCCCGGCGCTTTTACCTTCGCCTTTTGCTGATGACGTACCAGGTCGTTCTTTCTGTCCCGATTCACTTGACCCCGGAGTTTTACTCCCACTTCCGCTGCTGCTGCCACTGCCACCGCTGCCATTGTTACCAGGGTCATCAGTGACATGCTGCGCATTGTTTTTCAGCTTATCAATGACAGCACTGAGCGAACCCTTGCGATTCCTCGCTTGCTGAGCAGATTTACTGACATCAGTACCAGCTCCACTGCTGCCAGCTCCACCCCCACCACCAGATGGCGGAGTGCTGCCACCAGATGCTGCAGGCGGTGGTTCTCCAGCATTAGGTAGCAACTCAACAGATTTTAATTTACTGGACTTTGTCTTCGGATTTTGGCTAGAGTTTCCAGTAAAGAGTCCAGTTGCTGCTGATGTTGATGACGATGCTGAAGAACCTGATCCAGATGCTGATGATGATGAATTCTTGCGGTCTTTATCTTTGTCTCGCGTTTCTTTACTTGAAGACTTGGATTTTGAAGAACTGGAATCGCTGTTTTTGTTCCCGCAGGTCGGGGAATTGTTGGCTGCTGATTTCAAAGCAGACATGCTGGGTTTGCCTGAGCTGGTGGTGCTTCCATGCTTTGGTGACGACGTCCCATGTTTAGGACTTACATTAACTGGTATACCAGTGGAAGAATGTTTCGGGCTGTTGTAAACAGGAGAATGTTTAGGACTCGGCATTGATTTGCTGGTGGTGGTGCTGACAGCAGCTGATGTACCGGTTCCAGAAATAGACGACGACTGTCTCAATGTCGGCGATGACTTGCCAACTAGTGCCAGAGGACTGGTATGCGTTGGAGACGGATTTAATTTACGTAACGTCGTCGCCGGTGATGATGGACGGGATCCACTTCCGCTGCCATTCCCTCCACTGCTGCTACCACCCGCGGACTGCGATTCCGTTGGCTTGATACTGACGGATACAGGTTTCGACAGCGGATCCTGCGACTGTTTATGCGGTAATTTATCCGGTGGACCCATCGGACTATCGTCTCTTTTACGCTTTCGTTTTTTATCCATCCGCGTTTTGTCATCAGACGTTTTGTTGCTCTTGCGGTCGCGTCTCTCGTCAGTAGGAATCGGTTTTATCGTCGCACCGGTGATCGGCGTGATTGTTATCGAGCTCGGCAAGTTCGCTTGAGTAGATGATGATATCGGAATTATTTCAATACCAGGCCGGCGATCCAAACCCATACCCGTCAGTACGGAATTGTAATTCGGCGTTTGCTGGACGATGCTGCTGTTATTCCCAGTGCTGTTGCCACCAGAATTACTGCTGCCAGCACCACCAGCAGCACTAGTCCCACTGGCACTTGATATCGGCGTGATACTGACTGACGGTGGTACCAAAGTACTTTTATTATTTTCATCAACAAAAATATTCGGACTTTTCTTGTCATCGCGACTTTTCCTTGACTTGCGTTCGCGTTTCATTACTTCGTTGTAGTCATCCGGCAAATCATGGACCACTTCCATGACATCCGTCTCATTTTCAATGTCGTAATCCGTCGAGCTTCTGGTATCTCCACCGCTGCCACCTGCAGCAGCAGCGATGTCAGTATCAAGACTCGAGAGATCTAGACCAGTGACGAGATTGACAGCCGACGTTGGTGTCGGGGTGCGCGTGCCGTTGGCGTTATCCCGTGACGTCGGTGTCCCGAGTGGAGTCGAGTCAGAACTCGAACTCTCAACCAGTATCTCACTGTCATTATTGTTATCATTTTTATTTTTAGGACTGCGCCAGATGCCATCAGCTGTCTTGCGCTTCCGCGTTTTTTTCCGTTCAACTGGCGACGTTATTGACGCGGTCACAGACACTGATGGAGTTGACGTCAAAGCAGATGTTGATGTCGTCGTGCCGGTACCAGGTGACGTTATCGTCGTCTTAGTCTGCTGATTCAACAGCGCGCTCAGTTTCAATGGATTCAAAGTAACCGATGTATCGGATTGGCCGGAAAACGACGGGAACCCGATACTATTCTCCGTTCCGGCATCTAAAAAAGACTGCTGCTGTGAAGTTGATGATGATTGCGATGACGTCGATGAAGTCGACGAGGACGATGACAACGACAATGTCACATTCTGTCTACTCAATCCATTGCTGCCATTCCCATTGCAATTGGGCTCGGTTTTTATTTTGTCTCCGTTTGCAAAGTCCGAAATAATCGAACCGTCATGTCCGTTCTCGCGTGACAAATTGACGTTATAATTACCGCCATTTGTCATCCCATTGCCTGGATTACTGTTCCCACTGCTGCCATTGCCTCCGTTGTTACTCGACGCGATACCTTTGGGTAAAGTATTCCGACCCTCCCATATTTTAATCAACGCGCGCATGGTCACTGGGATACTAAGGCACCTCTGTAGCACTTTGCTAACTATTTCGGAAGTTTGCTCGGTATTGGTCATGCTGACACCGTACAGTTTACATTTAAGTGCTGATATGTCCGTCAGATCCAACTCGGCCGTAGCCAGAGTCTCTTCGAACGGATGCTCGAGACTTACAGACACGTGCTGCCATGACAGCGCACTTACTTCGATTATTGTCGTCTGTTCCAACTCATGGCGGGCCATTGCACGAACGCAGCTCGTTATCAAGGTATTGAACAACGCCTGCTGACGCAGACTTGATAGGATTTGCGGCACGTGCGCTGGGTGAGTGAACGGAATGCTGCCGACCAGGACACCCTTCATACTTTTCGTTTCCGTCATAAAATAGCAGTGCTGCTGATCTGGTAATGTCACATACAGGCCTCGGTTGTTGCGACAGTCCAGTTGTCCATCGCTTGCATGCTGGACAATTAGACTCAGCAGAGGCTGCGGTGATGACACGTCAGTGCACTCCATCTCGGTTATTTTTTGGATCCGGTTTATCAGTTCCAGGCAGACTGGCATTTTTTTCGGTAATTTTAAGACAAAACATGCGGTCAGTAATGAGGAATTTGAACTGGTCAGCGGTGCGTATGATGGGGAATTTTTTCCTGACGACGTCCGATTCACGGTCAGGATACTTGTCGTTGGTAATTTGTGGGACGTTGAACTTTCGAGGCATACGGTGACGTAGTGGCCTATTTTGCGGGCTATCACTGTCTCGGGACTCAATGGTTCGATGGTGCGATTTTCTGGGTCTATTAGATCGTATGGGGACACGAAGTAAGTCAATTTCATGGGGTGTCCGCCTTTGCGGCGCTCCAATATGCCGACGGGACTTTTGTGGACGATGTTGAATGATTCTTTTATGAAAGTTTGCAACTGGGCTAGACCTCCGAGGTCTGCTTCTAGAGACTGCAGTGCACTGAAGGCTTTGCATTTTACTTTTTTGTCGGCGTTTAGCTGATAGATTGACGCCAGTCCTTCTAACTGGGCGGTGAAGTCGACGAAGTCGCCGCGGGAGAGACAGGACACTAGTTCTTCGCAACTTTGCTGCTCGGTTTTACCTTCGTGGTGGATTTTGACGTCTTTGACGATGCCTGAAGGCTCGATGAGGACTTCCAGGTAAAACATGTCGGATGATATGAAGAGTTCTGTTCCTGAGGGCCCGGACATCATGAATTTCAAACTAGATGTTGGAGAAAAGTGATGATTAATGATAATGAAGGAAATTAATAAAGTTTGTTATGATAATTTTTGGATTTTTTTAAAAATGATAAATTGTAAAAAAAAGTATTTTTTATAAATGTGCATATTTTTTAAAATTTATTCTACTTCTCAATTTTTTCTATGAAATAAAATTCATTTAAAAGTAAATTTATTTACAAAACCTAAAAAATTTCGAAAGTTGACTGCTCAGATCTCAAATTTGTTGATTTATTGATGCAAGTGACATATTGACGTCTATTTAAATTCTGTTTATTTAAGTACCAAAATTACTTATTTCAAACTTTGTAATCTCTATAATTTAATTCAAAGAAATTAATTTAAGGTAAAAGAGCCTAAACCCGATCAGTGCCATCAGTCGCTCACTTTAACTGATTAATGCGTTTTTATAATTTTTATAAAAAAAAATTCCAAGTAAAAAAATTCACATTGATAAATAATTATTTGTGATTATAAATATATTATAATATGACGTATCAAAGTATTTTATAATTTATTACAAATTTAAATTAACTGACTGTTTTAAAAATCCCTTAGAGCCGGACATTTTTTTACTTTAACGTTCGTTCGTTAGATTAAATTTAGGTTGCGTTAAATTATTGAATAATTGTTATAATTATATGTTATTAAATATATATTTTAAATTTGTGAAAATAAAATAAAGTGATATATTTTATAAATTATTCTCCAAATGAATAAACTTATGACAGTTGAATTGATATTGTCTTTGAGCGCGTATAGGGCCATGTGTTGCTCGAGTAATGGGACATGATAACTTTTAGTGAGCGACTATGGGTTCACTCAACGCGCTTATTTTTAAAATTAATAATAATTAATTATCATTATTCTTAAAATTCAAATTTTATTACAATATTTAAAACTAATAAAAATAACTATAAAAAAAAATGATTTTTCATTTAATTTCCAATTTATATTTAATCTCACTCCCTAAAAAGTTACCGGGCATCCATCCTTTACCTCAATAATTTCATTTGAAAAAAAAATCCATAAATTGCTAATTGTCTGCCAACTTCCAATTAATATTTCAACAAAAATAAACTTACCCAAGTTGTCTTGAAAGACTTTCGAGTCTTTCTACCATCGACTGAAGTGATGTAACTTTGATAGAATGCTGTAAAGTGTCCAAACATTTTTGCAACTGACTTTTCTCAACACTATCAATTACAAATCTCTTGTCCTACAATTAAATTACAAATTTTAGTTTTAATTTATTATTATTAAGAACTGAAACAAACCAAAATAAATCATAGACTTAAATAAAAAAAGAAAAGGAATAAATTTTACCAGCATCGCCATACGCAGATTTTTAGCCGTTTCAACCAGACTTTTAAATGCTGATGATTTAGATCTCAGTTTCTCCATAAGTAATTCCATTTGCCATTCTTTGTTTTTATCCATGCCAGTGCCTCCTCCAGTGGACAATTGTCCACCTGATTGATTAATTAATTACAATATTAATATAAAATATCAACTGATAGATTATATAAAATAAGTGCTAGTACTTAACCTTCATTACAGTAATTATCGATAATTTTTTTTTATCTAGAAATTTAATTAGAGGAAAAAAAAAGTTCACTTACTGAGAGGCTTCTGGCCATTGGCCGTATCCATGGGTCCACGATACACAATTATCTTTTATTTATAATAAATGTACTTTAAAAATATATAAATTATTAATAAATGTATGGCCTGACACCCATAACCACTATGAACTTCTGTGTGTCTTTTGCGGGGGGAGAAACTGACGTGCTTTTTTGGATTTACAAAAGCGCAACCCAAGTGGACTCTGAGAGGCAGCTCAAGAACTAAATTGGCGCCATTTTTTTCCAAGCGTAAAAGCGGGAAAATTCAAATGTTAAAAAAACAAACTGGTGTATTTGTTTAAGTAATTAATTAATTTATTAATTATTATTATTTGCGCGGTAAATTTAAATATTTGAAAAATAAATTATTAGAAATTTGAGAAAAATTTAAAATCGTGTCAAAATAAAATGGCGGCAGATTATGATAGAAATATTTAAAATATTTAAAAAAAAACACTTGAGTGTTTGAACAAACCTTGGTGGGGAAATAATATGCAGAAGGGTGTCCTAATACACTTGGAGATTTGAATTAAATTGCTCCAAGTGTATTGCAGCTAAAAAACGTCACTTGACTGCTATTTCCCACCAGACGATGCCAGATGATTTTGCTCAGGAACTTGGAAGTTATCAGCATCAGCAACTCGCAACACTTTACACTCGAACTGAACACTTAACACTTTACACTAGCACTGAACACTTAACTACACCACAGATACTTTGCACAATTTAAATTAATAAAAGATAAATTTTACAATCACTGCACAATTTTACGCGACTTAACTGCAATGGCGTCATAATTCAAACGTAAAGAAGGATCTGGACTACTACTGCCGTTTTCGATGATACTGACTGTCGCTATCGAACCGTCAGTTGATGCAAAGCAATCGATTTTGCGATTCATCGACTCCCCCCACTTTAGCAAACATTTGAACGTCGAAAACAGTGACGCGCAGTAGCGCCATCTTGGCGCGAAATTTAAAAATTGAAATTTAATAATTTCATTAAAATTTATATATATCAATAAATATATTAATTAGACTAAAAAATATACTTGAAAATTTTTATTTTTATTAATAATTTGTTAATTATTCTTATGACTTGCGCGGTAAATTTAAACATTTGAAAAATAAATTATTAAAAATTGGAGAAAAATTAAAAATTATATGTTAAAATAAAATGGCGGCAGATTATGATAGAAATATTTAAAATATTAAAAAAAAAAAACACTTGAGTGTTTGAACAAACCTTGGTGGGGAAATAATATGCAGAAGGGTGTCCTAATACACTTGGAGATTTGAATTAAATTGCTCCAAGTGTATTGCAGCTAAAAAACGTCACTTGACTGCTATTTCCCACCAGACGATGCCAGATGATTTTGCTCAGGAACTTGGAAGTTATCAGCATCAGCAACTCGCAACACTTTACACTCGAACTGAACACTTAACACTTTACACTAGCACTGAACACTTAACTACACCACAGATACTTTGCACAATTTAAATTAATAAAAGATAAATTTTACAATCACTGCACAATTTTACGCGACTTAGCTGCAATGGCGTCATAATTCAAACGTAAAGAACAATCTGGACTACTACTGCCATTTTCGATGATACTGACTGCCGCTATCGAACCGTCAGTTGATATTCAAAGCAATCGATTTTGCGATTCATCGACTCCCCCCACTTTAGCAAAAATTTGAACGTCGACAGCGACGCGCAGGAGTACCAACTTGGCGCGAAATTTAATAATTTTATTAAAATTCATTTGTATCAATAATTGTATATATTAATTAGATTAAAAAATATACTAAATTTTTTATTTTTATCAACAACTTAACTGCAGTTCTTTGTTTAAATTTAAATGTAAAGAAGCATCTGGACTACTATTGCCTCGATGATACTGACGTCAGCTAAGTTCAGTATCATAAATTCACACTCATTCAAACTGCAGATACTGGAAGTAACAGACATCAGAAGATTTGTAATTTTAATAAACAAATTACCAGTAAGTAAAAAATTCAATTTTTATAACATACGCACAGATTTTTACGAGTAAGAATACCGACAAGTGGGAAATTTTTAAATTTTTGAATAAGTAATTAAATAAATTCTATCGAAAAAAAAATCTAAAAATGCGTTTTTATATCAATGAAAAATCCATACGCGCATTTTTTAAAATTTCATTCCTTCATTTATTTATTTAAAATTCAAAAATTTCTCATCTCCGCTACATTCACACTCGTAATTTTTTATGAGTATAATTACATATAAAAAAATTAAACAATTACATTAATAAAATTTTTAAAAAAATGCATGTATTGATTGTAGAATTTTCTAAGAGTCCATTTTTTAATTTTTTTGTTTAAACGATTTCATTTTATTATTTAAAAATTTAAAAAATAGTCAGTTGTCCGCCAACTTTACTGTCATTAATTTTTTGTGATCGTGAAGTTAGCAGACAGTTTAAAATTTTTGAATTTTCTTCCAACTAATCAGAGACAAAAAAAGAAAAATCTAAAAATATGCACATGTAGAAAATTTAAAAAATTACAGGTGCAATTTTTTGAAATATGTTTATTTTTATAATTTATCATTTTTTGAAAAATTCAAAAACTAGTAGACGGCTGCTAAATTCAGTATCATAATTTTTTAAACTTTCCGTCATTTAATTTTGAAAAATTTTCTGTCTAAATTAAATATTTTATTAATTTATTAAGAAATAAATTTTCCTACTGAAAAATTTCCGTCAACTTGCAGTTACGTCACTGCCACTCCGTAATTTTCCAAAAAAATAAAGAAATTTCTACATAACCTACAATTTATCTCAAAAATTTCTGTCTTAACTACAAATCTTATTTTACCGACACCATGACAGTCGACAATTATTCGATCTGTCGTTTCATGTAAACATTCATTATCAAAATAATTTTTATCAACATTTGTTATGTATACAATTTATAAAATATATAGTAAAATATTAATTACAAAGATGGAATATAAGTGAAGTAAATTATCAGTATTTAAAATTTTTTATTTCTACAAATTATTTTTAAAAATTATTTACTGACAATGACTCCTAAGCGCAAGGTAAAAAATTATTCAAAAATAAGGTTATAAATTTTCAAAAATTACTTTAATTAATTTATTAATTAATAATATAAATAATTATTATCTGTCACAAAAATTTAAATTATTTACCAGACTACAAGTTCAGAATCAACGTCATCGAGTAGTTCTGGTTCATCATCCAGCAGCTCATCAAGTTCTGGAAGCGAGTCGAGTTCATCAGACTCAGAAAACTCAAGTAGTTCAGCCCGCAGTCAAAAAGTATCTGATTCTGATAACAAAAACAACAAAAAGAAACCGGTGACGACATCAACGTCTGGTAATAATAATAATAGTAACAGTAATCGTCATGTCAAGACAAAAACAACAGAAACATCATCAGGGACAGCAGCAGATAATAAAAGTAAAGATAAGACACCTCAGAAATCAACAGCGCGCGCTATTTATTCATCAGAATCAGAAGAATCGCCGGCTAAAACAAAAGCGCAGGCTAAAAGAAAACCGCCGACGAAACCCAAAGCAACGGCGACTGTTGCGCCTGTGATTAAAGCACAGAAGCAAGTAAACAAAACCCAGACAGTACAAAGTAAAAATTCAATTTTAGCATCAAAATTAATAAGTAGTAAGCAGAAAGCTGCCAGTGGTAACGGCAATAGTAATAATTCTGGTGGCAGTACAAGTAAAGTTAATGATAAGGGGAACAAATCCACTGGGGAAAGTGGACAGAAGAAAATAAAAAAGAAAAGTATTTTTAGTCCGGAAAATAGCAGTGAGAGCGACAGTCCACCAGCTAAATCTGGTATCAAATCGGCTAGTAATGTCGCGAGATCGAAGCCACCACCGAAACCTAAAGCTGCTGAAAATAAATCACGGCCACCAGCTAATAGACCTAGTGAGTAATTTATTTAATTGTTTTATCCATGTTATTTTTAATTAATTTGTAAAAAGATTGCAGAGTAGTCCAGTTTGCAAAATGTCTCAAATTTTGCTGTATCTGAAAATCGAAACGTTTTTCGCGCAATGAAAAAAAAGGAAGTAAAAAATGTACTGGAGGATTTCTGAAATGTTTCGCTGATAGATGCTGGTATGGTGGCTGAAAATTTTAGGCCACAACCGGAACTATCTCGTATGCAGTCGAATTTTACAAAAATTTTTTAATTTCCGTTGCGCGGAAAACGTTCCGATATTCAAGTACGTAAATTTTGCTTTGATATTCCATGAAAGTCAAACCAAATTAGCTGAAGTTCTTGACAAATTCAAATCAGGAAGAAATATAAATATATATTTGCTTATTCTTGTACATATTTTTTAATTTCCGTGATTTTATTATGATACTGAAGTTAGCCGACGTCTGATAATTTTTTGATTTTTCTTTAAACAATAAATTATTGAAAAAAAAAAATATTTAAAAAAATTGCACTTATAGTTTTTTAAATTTTCTACATGTGCATTTTTTTTTCTTTTTTTTTTTTTGTAATTCATTTGGTGATAAAAAAAAATAAAGAATTTTCGATAGTCTGCCAACTTCTGGGTCATAGTTAGGCGACATCTAATAATTTTTTGAATCTTTCCAAAACGATGAATTAAAAAAAAATAAATATTTAAAAAAATTACACTTGTAGTTTTTTTAATTTTCTACATGTGCATTTTTTTTTCTTTTTTTTTTTTTTAATTGATTCATTAAAAAAAAAAATTCGAAAATTGTTAATTGTCTTCTAACTTCAGGATCATATTTAATTTAATTTATTTATTTTAAAAACCAAAATTTTAATTAATAATTTTTTTTTCATATACAATTAATTTTTTATTTAAAAAATTTCATAGCAATTAGCAAAAACTAATTAAAATTTTTTTAAAAAACTCAGTACTACATTTTAAAAATTTTTTGAATTAAAATCCCACTCAATGTCTTGATAAATCAAACAGAAAATATATTTTTAGTTACATAAAAAATAAAAAATCTATTAAAGTTGATACTATTTTCAGATCTGGTAACAAGACATCAAAAATCAGAAAGCTCTGCCAGTTCAAAAAGTTGCTCAGGTGGTTCTGGTAACTCGGAATCATCTGGTTCATCAGCAAGTACTTCAGATTCCGACTCATCTGATAGCGCTCCCAGTCCCACACCACCGAAAAAAAAAGATACTCATTCATCCTCCACTTCGACAACAGCAAACACAGCAAGTATTGCATCTAAGCGACCATCAGCAGTCGTTGCTGCTGTGAAACCTCAAAAGACATCAAAGCGACCTAGTAAGATATCGATCTCCAACTAAAAAAATTCTATTTTCCATTCGTCTTCTTATTTATTTTAATTATCACAGTAATAAAAAGTGAAGAAGACGTTTCTGACAGCGACAAGGATGATGACGAACCAATTGGCCGCATCAGCTCATCAGCAACTTCACCGAAAGGAAAAAAAAAAGTGCAGCAGCGCAAAGGCAGTAAATTACTTCAGTCACAAATTAAAATTCCCAGTGATTCTGACTCAGATGCAGGTAAATTTTAAAAAATTTATTCATTAAAATTCAAATAATTTGCTGGTGTTTTTTTTAGCGGTTGAAATTAAGAGAAGTGCAAGTAAATCTCCAGTAAAACGCGCGCCAGGACGACAATCCTCAACGATATCAAGAACGAATCAAGGGTCAGGTAGCGGAGGTACAAGTGGACGTGGAGGTTCAAATTCAGTGTCACGATCTCGCAGCGTCAAGGAACGCGAGTGTCCTTTAGCAGCATCATGTGACTCCAAAGGACATCTCTCTGGGAAATTTGATACTCATTTTACATTAGAGGCTTGTCCTTTGTATCATAATACTACGCCGCAAGCTTGTGTGTATGTTGGGTTTAATTAACTTCAATATTTATATTTTTTTTTTATGAAGAAGATTTATAATGACGAGTATTTGATAATTTTGCAGGGAATTTTATAAAGAACGTAAAAAGCGGGAGGAAGATCGTAAGAAAGCGCTGATAAATGTCGGGAAAAAATCACCTAAGGGTGTCCCCCATCAGACGAATGAGCAACGGAATTATCAGTTGAAGATAAAGGATTTGAGAAGCAAATGGAAACGTCCGAATGATGGTGGGAATGATAGTGACAGTGGGGGTGAACGGTCGGCTATTGAAAAAGATCGGCAGCCGCGACTGACTGGACTCACTTCTGATTATGATTTGAAACTTTTCATGGAGGCCCAAGCTATTGCTAGTGAGAAAATTGTACGTAATTTTTTTAGTTTTGGGGAAATGAAACTTATCTGGGTCTGAAGTATGAGACCTAGTTCCTGATCGGGTACTGGGTCTCTTACTTTACAAGAAAATAAGAATTTCTTGGTCAAGAAATTTTTTTTTTTTTAATTTATAGTAAAAAAAAATTTATTGGGTCAAGTAAAAATTTTCTTGGGGTGAATAAAAATTTTTTGCGCCAAGAAATTTTTTTTTTCTGTTTAACTCCAATTAAATAAAGAAATGGCGCGAAAATATTAAAATTTAAAAATTCAAATATTTATTTATTTTTTTATTAAAAAATTTGTATGGAGATTAAAATTATTTTGGTTTTTAAATTTAAATATTTTCGCGCCATTGATATTATTTAGTTAGAGCTGTATTTTTTAAAGGACTTAATTTATATTAAATTTTGTGTGAATGTGCATTAATATTTTGGTGTAAAATTTAATGTAGGAAAAGGAATTAAAAGATTTAGATTATGATGTTGAGGGAAAAAATAATGGCGGTACTAAATGTGTAGAAATGGGCAAATGGGAAATGGAAGTTTGGTATCAAAGCCCGTATCCTGAGGAATTTACTCGTGCACCGAAGCTTTATTTGTGTGAATATTGTCTGCGTTATGCTAAAAGTAAACAAGTGCTGAGGAGACATAGAGAAAAATGTGTGTGGAGACATCCACCAGGTCACGAAGTGTACAGGTAATTAATTTTATCTTTATTTAATTTAAATTTTCAAATTATCAAACATTTTATTTGAAGATAAATTACAAACTTTTCATAATTGCCATCAAAGTGCATGAAAGTTTAAGTAAATTAATTAATATTTTAAATAATTACAATTTTAATCAAATATAATTATGATACTAAAATTAACCGACTAATAATTTTTGAATTTTTTAAAAAACGATAATTTAAAGAAAAAAAAAATTTTCAAAAAATTGCACCCATAGATTTTTCAATTTTCTACATGTGCATTTTTTTTTTTTAATTAAATTATTGAAATAAAAATTTTTAATTGTCTTCTAACTTCAGGATCATATTTTTATAATACTCAATATAAGCAGACTAATAATTTTTAAATTTTTCTAAAAACGATAATTTAAAGAAAAAACAAATTTTCAAAAAATTGCACCCATAGATTTTTAAATTTTCTATATATGCATTTTTTTTTTTTAATAAAATTATTGAAATAAAAATTTTTAATTGTCTTCTTACTTCAGGATCATAATCTTATAATACTGAAATTAGCCGTCTAATAATTTTTGAATTTTTCTAAAAACATTTACAAAAAAAAAATATTTCAAAAAATTGCACCCATAGATTTTAAAATTTTCTACAAGTGCATTATTTTTTCCATTAAATCATTGAAAAAAAAATTAAAAAATCCTAATCGTCTGTTAACTTCATAATCATAATTTATGTCATTAAATAAAATAATAAAAATATTAATAATTATTTTCAGAAAAGACAAAATAGGAGTTTGGGAAGTTGACGGCAAACGTTACAAGCAGTACTGTCAAAATCTCTGTCTTCTCGCTAAATTTTTTCTCGATCACAAAACACTTTATTACGACGTCGAGCCATTTTTATTCTACGTAATGACAATCAATGATTCTGAGGGCTGTCATACTGTTGGATACTTCAGCAAAGTAAGTAAAGTTATAAATAATATTACATGTATATAAATTTTAATGCCTTAAATAAGTCATCAATAACCAGCATATGCTGCTGTACTGTAACATATATATATTTATGCGGTAACGTCAACTTACACTATCGATTTTGTATTTTGTAAGCTCAGTTATCGGTGGTTATTCGTTACATTGTATATAAGTTTACCCTCATTTTCATTGTTGTCGTCATTGTCGTCATAGTGGTAAATATAAAAAATATATATGTATATATACATACATATATACATATATACTTGATGTCGTATTGGCGAATCGAGATTTCCAGGGAGTGGCTATGCGGTTTTCTAGTGTCTCTGCAAGTGGATGCTGCCGGTGCTGATATTTCCCGGGTGCATGCGCCTTTTGATCACTAGATCAAAATCATACATGACAATTAATCCATTATCAAGATCTCTATTATTCATTTCTATTCAATACTTCAATCATTTTTTCCTCTTCAATTTATTATCAGCAAAAAAAATTCTATCAACGATAACCTTTTCAAGGTGACATTTAATTTAACCAAATAAACAATTTGGTGACAAAAAAATGTCATTACTAAATTTAATACCGAGTCTTTGGTGGACCCAGAGGCCCGTGAGACTGCTCCTGAACAAACAAACTGAAGAAAAGTGAATAAATTATTGGGGAGAGACAAGCAGTCAATCATTAGCTTTGACGTCTCTCCCTTGATCTCTGTACTGCAGTGGGCATTTTCTGCAGTACCAGTACCAGTACCAGTACCAGTGATAAAATACCAGTTACAATGGCACCAGCAGCAGCAGCATCAAAATCTTTATCGACGTTCAACGACCCCGACCCTGGCTAGACAGTCGAGCCAAGCGTTGAGGGTGGCCGGGTTCAGGATATACGCATCCAGTACTATATAGTACTGTAGCTACAGTAGTATACTACAGAGGCTACAGAGTTTAGTGTAGAGTGGATACAATTGGTAGTAGTATGGAGTTGAAGAGTAAACGAGAGACAAGGACAACGATGACTGGATTGCGTTGGCCCGTATGGTCTCACGCGACGGCGCGGCCTCTAGATACTCTGAGGGTTGAGGATAAAGGATGTATATATGTATATATGGCATGGGGTTTGAAGGATAGAATAGGGTGGTGCTGATGGTTATGCTAGTAGTGGTATTGGTACTAGTGTAGAAGTGCTCGGGTGTCCCTAGCAGCCAAAGGACGAAGAGAGGGCGTCGCCGCGCGTCAGGTCGTCAACCTCTCTGCAGCACTGCGACGTCGGGGTCGTTATTATTTCCTCCTCACCTTGTCTCTCTCTTTTTTTTTATATATGTATATATGTATATATGTATGTATGTATATATGTATCTGTATAGAGCTTAGTTACTATAGGTATTAAGGGTAGCTTAAATCGCACAGTGAACGCCGCCTTTTTCCCTGGATAACTTCAATTCCGACCAACCAGCCTCCTCTTTACCACCCCTACATATTTTTCTCACCTTTTTCTTTCATCAAACGTAATAGAAATTTTAAATTATTTAGTTTTTTTTTGTCACCACAATGGTTTTGTTTTTTTTTTTTAGGTGTCGCGAAAATATAATAGTGGAAAATTTTTATTTTTTGAGAGGAAATCTGATTAATAGTTTTTGGTTTTTTTTCAAATTAGGGTATGGGCAAATATATATAGATATATATAATAATTTATTTAATTGTCCGTCTCGGGTTTTCAAATTTTTTTTGCCATGATCATGAATTGAGTAGACGAAAAAATTTTCCGATTTTTTTTTTACGAATAAATTACAAAAATAAAAAAAATAGAAAATATACACATGTAGGAAATTTAAAAAACTACATGTGTAATTTTTTTAAATATTTTTTTTTTTTTGTAATTTATCGTCTGAAAAAAAATCAAAAATTATGCGGCGGCTAACTTCGGTATCATTTTCCTCCCACTATTTTTTTTAATTTCTTGTCTATTTTTTCTCATTAAAATTTTTTAAAATTAATGTCTGTATTTAAAAAAAACGTAAATTTTCTGTAGTCCCACTAGTGGCCTCATTACTCCAAAAATTAATTAAACTCATTTACAAATGATCCTGAAGTCAACAGACAATTAAAAATTTTCTGATTTTTTTTCAACGTCAATTACAAAAAAATAAAAAATAAAAAAATGCACATGTAGAGAATTTTAAAAACTACAGGTGCAATTTTTCAAAAATTTTTTTTTTCTTGTAATTTATTACAAAAAAAAAATCAAAAAATTCTTGACGTCGGTTAACTTCTATCATTTAAAAATGTTCCAAAATTCATATTTTTATTTCGTAAACTCAACTAAATAATTACGATATTTATTTGCCAGTAAATATATACATTAATTAAAGTTTTGTGTACGATGATAAAATTTTCACCAACTTCGTTATTGATATAAATTGCAACAAGTTTTAGATTGTTTGCGTAATTAATGCGGCTCAGTATTAATTTATCATGACCTTGAACGTTTGATATTAAAAAAAAAAATTTTGCATAAAAAAATAATTAGCAGTCAAGGCGTTAAATTTTTGACGTCAAAAATTAACCAAATAATTTATCACCAAAAACTCATTAAATTAAAAAAAAAAAAATTTGTACACTCGGGATGTCTGGAATAAATTTACCCAAAAGTTATTAATCCAACTTACAAATGCGGTCCTTTGTGTCATAAAAAGACCGAATACTATGGGTAAATCGCCGGGAAATAAATACAGCATTACGTTATATCCCGTTGGAAGTCTCCTTATACTCAAGGACAAGAAGGCCACGTTTTCTTTCTATTCCTATATCCTCTGATAGCAGACCTCGCCTATACCCAGGTTCTATATCTGAATCCTTATAACTATGGGTAAAAAAGAGTAGCGAAAAATGTAAAAAAAAGGACTGAGACAGAGGGTCGGGCAATTTCCTTTAAAAATACCCGCAGAACAGGATGAGTAGAGAGAGAGTTGGAAGACAGTGAGACGACGAAAGGAATCGAGGCTACCATGAGAAAGCACCAGAGCTACCAGGGTTTTACCCAGCATCCATCCATCCTTTTATTATATATATATAAATATAGTTGTAGCAGTTGGGTGTATGGTTGGATTGGTGGATAGGAGCTGGGTTGGTTAGTATGACTTGGTACAGAGTCCCAGGATAACTGGATAGAGAAGAGAAAAGAGAGTAAAAAAAGAGAGAAAGAAATAGTCGTCTAGGTCGTCGATACGATACGGCTGTGCACTCTTGGTGAGAGGTTGGGGTAGGCTCGCCATGCCAGCCAGTTCTCAACCCCCTAACTACCGGCTGCGTACAACCAACCCGACCGACGACTGGGTGCGATCGATGCCAGACAGACCTGTTCACACTGCCAAATCCTGCAGAATACAACGCCCTATTCTATTCCATTACTCTCATGTTGTACTCATATATATATTTATATATATATAAATATATGTATATGTTAGTGTAATGTGAGTTAAGTTTAAGCAACTTTATTTGTTGTCTTGTGAAATATATACGATGACAGTAAAGATGACTGAGGGTGAGGAGGACGACAAATGACATGGTACGAATGACAAGAAAATAAATAACGTAGGATGTGAAATTAGTCCCGTGAGGGTGCTCTTGAGGGTTTCAGATTCAAAAATCTACGTGTCAAGGTCACGTTTAATGGATGAGTTTTTTTATATGGGGTGCGTATGTATTTCAAGTGGAAAAGGAGTAAAATATGAGGAAAAAAAATTATAAGCAGATAATTAAAAATTTTTTAATTTCTTTTTTTTTTTAATAATTTTATTTGAAAAAGGAAAAAGTAAAAATATGCATGGGTAGGAAATTTAAAAAACTACATGTGCAATTTTTTGGATTATTTTTTTTTTGAAAATTTATCGTTTAGAATAAAAGCAAAAGTTATTAGATGACTAACTTCAGTATCATTGAATTTGAATGTCTAATAATTTTTGGAGTTTTTTAAAAAATGATAAATTATGAAAAAAAAAATATTTTAAATAATTGCACCTGTAGTTTTTTTTAATTTTCTACATGTGCATTTTTTTCGATTTTTTTTTTTTTGTAATTAATTAATTAAAAATAAATTCAAAAATTTTTTAATTGTCTGTTGACTTCAGGACCAGAAAAAAATGATAGATTAAAATTTAAAAAAATAAATTGAGGGGATTAAATTTAAAAGTAGAATTATAAAAAAAATCAACGGTGCTAATAACTCATTTAATGGAGTATTGACTATAAATTTAATCGGGTCAAATTAAAATATCGAGTGGAAATAAAAATATTATTGATAAATTTATTAATAATAGCGGAAGTATTATTGAGATTGATTCAATTTGCGGTTAATTATTTTTAGTTATTTTATATTGAGTAATTCGAGGGAGAACAATTTATCTAATGAGATAAATTTAATTATTTCAATAGAGCTAATTTTGGATACTTCGCCGTATTGATTTTCAAAAAATAGGTCAATAATTTTTTTTTTTTACGTCACATTTTATTATGAGCTTCAAAAATTCACATGCGAGTCTTAGTGACATGAAAATAATTTTTTAGTAAAAATTACCATGAAAATTCATGATACTGAAGTTAGCCGACTTCCAATAATTTTTGGATTTTTTTTTTAACAGAAAATTATTAAAAAAAAAATATTTGAAAAAATTGCACCTATAGTTTTTTAAATTTCCTACATGTGCATTTTTTTAGTTTTTTTTTTCTGTATTTGATTTATTGAAAAAAAAAATCCAAAAATTTTTAATTGTCTGTCAACTTCAGTATCATGAAAATTTTGCAAATTGGAGTTGACAAAACTCGAAAAAAATTTTTTTTATTAAAAAAAAATTGAAGTAAAAATTTTTGGCTGAACAATAAAATTTTTAATTCAAATTATCAGCATTCCGTAAAAATTTTAATTCCGCTTGATAAAATATCTTACCCCTATATATATTTTATGGTAATGACACTGGATTAGTTTGCATGAGTGACGTAAAATATAGGTTACTATATACTTAAAAAATCACTCGATGTCATTTAATTTTTACTTGCAGTTTTCATTAAAAAATATCTTTTACTCAAGCGTAAATCCGTCACGTCACAGTTTAAATTTCTCGCTAAATTCAAGTCATTTTTTTGTGCATAAACTTAAACTATGCAACAAAAATTTAAAAAAATATTTTTCTTTGGAGTAAAAATTTATTGTCAAAAAATATTTTTTTTTGTGTAAAAGATTTTTGACTTATCAAAGTTATTTCGTGTTTCATCTGTAGACGTACAAACTTTGAATATACATGTACATTGTACATATATATAAATATATGTATACATTAGATAGTTCTCTATTCATTCACTCCAATTATAACTTTATGAAAAGGTTTGGTAGCTATTGAAACTACTCAAGACTCATCAACATCTTAATATTACTTGAGTCATGACTTTGATCATCTTTTATTTACTATTTTTCATATTAAATGTCCACCAAAGTTCAAAGATTCTTTTTTCTTTACAAAAAAAAATGTATGAAAGAAAGGGGACGGCCTCCTATTTCGTGATGGCCCAGCTCCGAAAAATGTTTCAAAAAAAAAAATGACATTTTTACGTTACTGGGAACTTGATGATTCATTGATGCAAATTTACCGGGTCAAGTTGGACCCATGACAAATTTTAAAAAATTTTATTTTTGTTAATTTTTCTGTTTGTCGGAAGAAAATAAAAATTTTCTTAGCATGAAAAAATTTAGCGCAAGAAAATTTTTTTCAGACGTCAATTTGTGATGCAAAAAATTTTTTTTTTGGCGTAAAAATTTTTTTTTCTGTGTACTTTTAATTATTATCAAATTAATTATCTGCTCAGTAATTATTAATTATGAAATTTTTGAAAATATAAAAAATAGGCGCGAAAATCATAAATTTAAAAATTAGGAATAAAATTTTCATTTTTTATTTTCGGTGTCCAATTTACCTCAATGAAATTTATTTAGCCGCGAGAAAATTCAAAAATTCAAAAATTTATTTCTATTTTTCAAAGGGAGAGATCGCGCTCTTTTTTTAAATTTTCAAATATTAACTAAATAACAAAAATGACAGAACGTCACTCAGTAAATTAATAAAATCTTTTAGAAGGCCATCTTACCCCCTAAAAAAATTATTTCTAGTATTTTACTCTCCTCAAGTCCACTGCATTAAAACTCAATACCAGAAATTTCTTTGATGAAAAACTCTGAGCTTCTTACGTCGAATGTTTTCCACTAGAGGTCATTTTTGTTTTCCATGATAACAAAAAAAAAAAAAAAACAAATAACTAGAGATGGAAAAATGACAAAGAAAATTTACAAAAAAAGTATATAAATATATAAGATAAAATAAAGTCCTCGTGAAAAGAAATGACAAGATTATACAGATGAATGACCATAACATAAAATTAAATACAAATTTATACAAAAGATAAAGACAAAGATTTTCTTAAGCATCGCGCGGTTTCTGTTCACTGACACTCCAGTAAAATAATTTTTTTTTACCTTAAAATAAAACGATTTATTAGTATTGCAATAACAATGAAGAAAGATATTTAAACCGCATTTATCTTGTAACATAACATAAATAAGAGAAAACTTGTAACTTAAAATACTGCAGAGGCGATAATTAGTGGCAAAAAAAAAAAGAAAAAAAAATATTTTTCTTTCCTTCCTTTTTCTTTTCTTGAATTTTTTTTCATTCTTGTACAGACTTACAAACTAAACTCTTGATTCTTTATACTTCTGACTGAAATTCCTTCTTACTCTTGACTGTATCCAGACGCAGGGCTCAGGTAAACAATTCTCTTAAGGGTATTAAGAATTGTCGGTGCAGGTGAACAAAGAATGACACAATGACAATGACTAATGACGTTTGAAAAAATTTATATATATATGTATACATATTTTAAGAGATAAAATTTTTCATTGCAGCAATTTTACCTTAACTTAAAATATGGATTTTTTTTGTTCGGAATGTAATGGAAAATTTTAAAATAATAACTCATGAAATCTACGGGTAGGTAGAGATGAGTAATAGGATTTCGTGATGGAAAATATACAGAGTAAGAATGACTTTTAGAAATGTAGCTTCTGCTGACAAGAAATTATGCTGTTGGAAAATTTCATTCTAATATTTTTTTAGAGGAAAAGTTTTGGGATTTTAGTGAAAATTGTTTTTTTAATCGAAGGAATCTGAGTTGGACTTGAGAAGTGTTTTTTTTGGATACTGTAAATAAATTTCGATTTTCGTGTCAAGAAAATTATCCTTAAATATGGAATTAGTGTGATAATTTTAATTGATTTAAGGTAAAAGTCCTATTACCCGGTTACTTTTTAGGGAGTGAGATTAAATATAAATTGGAAATTAAATGAAAAATCATTTTTTTTATAGTTATTTTTAGTAGTTTTAAATATTGTAATAAAATTTGAATTTTAAGAATAATGATAATTAATTATTATTAATTTTAAAAATAAGCGCGTTGAGTGAACCCATAGTCGCTCACTAAAAGTTATCATGTCCCATTACTCGAGCAACACATGGCCCTATACGCGCTCAAAGACAATATCAATTCAACTGTCATAAGTTTATTCATTTGGAGAATAATTTATAAAATATATCACTTTATTTTATTTTCACAAATTTAAAATATATATTTAATAACATATAATTATAACAATTATTAAATAATTTAACGCAACCTAAATTTAATCTAACGAACGAACGTTAAAGTAAAAAATGTCCGGCTCTAAGGGATTTTTAAAACAGTCAGTTAATTTAAATTTATAATAAATTATAAAATACTTTGATACGTCATATTATAATATATTTATAATCACAAATAATTATTTATCAATGTGAATTTTTTTACTTGGAATTTTTTTTTATAAAAATTATAAAAACGCATTAATCAGTTAAAGTGAGCGACTGATGGCACTGATCGGGTTTAGGCTCTTTTACCTTAAATTAATTTCTTTGAATTAAATTATAGAGATTACAAAGTTTGAAATAAGTAATTTTGGTACTTAAATAAACTGAATTCAAATAGACGTCAATATGTCACTTGCATCAATAAATCAACAAATTTGAGATCTGAGCAGTCAACTTTCGAAATTTTTTAGGTTTTGTAAAATAGTCAATTTTTCGCCATAGATATTTATGAATTTTTTTAAAAAAATCAAAGTAATGAAAAGTTTGATGAAATTTTAAAAGTGATGCATATCTAAATATAGAAATGACTTGTTGGATTAAGCGTACATTGCTATTAAGTCTTTTATGCACTCACATATGACTAAGTAATTGTAATGTGTATGGAAAAAAAATATAAACTAGTAGCATAAAGTATGAATGCGAAAACAAAAGGCTTTATGTTGTCTATTTTAATCAAAACAATTTTTTCTCATGTTTTCATTGCGGTAATAATCCATAAAATTAAAATACATATATCACACTATTATATGCTAATCGATATATTGCACAATTTCCAACATATTTATGTACAAAAAAAATTGTTAACATTTTTTTTTAAATTCGAGTCCATTCTCCGTTTATCTGTCATCAACTTTGGAATTTTTCCCACGTAAATTTATTATCACTATTTTTTATTTATTTTTTTAGTTTTCTTTAGCTCTATTTATAAACACAAATATTTTTAAAAAGTCCCATTGTGTAAAAAGTAAATAACTTTTGGTACTGTGAGCTTGAATCAAAGACTTTTCCCAGCTTTTTTAGAGCTTACTCCATAAAGTTTTGCGAGCTAATCGCGTCTGGAATGCGGTCATTGAACCTAAGAAGCATTTACTTCATTGAAGGTTCACTGTAATGTCTGTCTTTTTAATGTCTATACTTATATAGTCTATAAAATTACATAAAATTTTTTTTATTATTTTTATTTAACATCTATAACAACTATATAGTGGCGAGTGGGAGTGGGGGCAATACGGGATATCACCAAAATTTTTTTACTGTTTTCGCAAATGTTTTTTTTTTTTGTAAAAAAATAGTAGAAATTTATTTGATTTTTTTTTTATCGATTTACAATAAAAATCTTTTTAGTGTCAACTTATTTCAGATGTATTTCAATAATAAAATTTAAAATATTTACAATTTTTTACATTTTTAAATTTCATTAACAATTTAAAGTAAGCGGTTAAATTTTTTCAAAAATAAAAAATGTCAGTCGAAAAATAGTAATGACTTTTGTTTTATGATAAATTAAAAATTTTTTCTTCCTTGCATTCAATTATTATATGAAATGTAATTTTTTTTTATGTAAATTACCAACAAGAAAATTTAATTTAATCAAATTTATTTAATATCCAGAATTTTTTTTACGGGCTACCCATTTTGCCCGCAAAAAATGAAATTTTTTTTTTAACTGCAGCTAAAAATTTTTTTTATTCAGAATGTCATTAAAAAAAAAAAAGATTTAACGTATTTGAGTCCTCGAAAATTTAGTACTTCCTTAAGTAGCCCGTTTTACCCCTCCTTCCCTTATTTATGAAAACATAATTTTTTCTCCATAAAAAATAATTTTTTTCAAACTCCTAAAAATAAAAAAAATTGTTTTTTAAATTCGTACAAAAAAATTAAAATTTTTAGCATCGTCTTTACAAATTTAAAAAATTTTGGCGCGAAATTTTCAAATTTCAAATGACGATCTGATAAATTTAAAAATTTTTTCTATTCACTGAATGTCAAAAAAAAAAAAAGATTTCAAGTAAATACTTGAGTCCCCGGCGTAATATTTCCTTATTACCCCGTTTTGCCTCCTCCCCTTTCCCTATCTATGAAAACATAATTTTTTCTCCATAAAAAATAATTTTTTTCAAACTCCTAAAAATAAAAAAAATTGTTTTTTAAATTCGTACAAAAAATCAAAATTTTTAGCATCTTTACAAATTAAAAAAATTTTGGCGCGAAATTTTCAAAATTCAAATGATCTGATAAATTAAAAAATTTTTTCTATTCATTTCAAATCTCATAAAAAAAAAAAAATACCGTATTTAAGTCTCAAAAAATTAAATATTTTCTCAAATACCCCCATATATATAAATATATGAAAAAGTTATAAATAAAATAATAACAATAATAAAAAATAGTAAGTGAGTAAAGTCGATAGTCTTGCAGACTAGGTCTAGCTTTATTGCACCTCTATACTCCCACAAGATTGCAGTCACGTTTAATTTATCGTAGGCCGAAGCAGGGGAGGCAGTTGATCAATTTTCAATGGAAGGTTTGAAAAAAAAAAAATATAATGAAATAAAAATAAAAGCTGGTTGTTGTATGGATCCGCATGCCTTATTACGCCTCAACACTCCTTGGTTTAAACTTCTTACCAATCGTCGCGGTATCTTTTTGTCTCACTTCTTCCTCGGTCATTTTTTTTCTTATATATTTTTTATTGTAGAATTTCTTTCTCTTTTGATCTTGTGTGCAGAGACAATCAGGGTCTTTTTCTTCAGTGTATACATATACAATCAGTCAAGTTGTATGTTGCGTTTTTTAGTCGCGCATGTGCGAGACTCAGGAGCTGCAATGACTTCTGCTGCATTCCAATATCTGCAACACACCACGCATGCACTCACTGCGGTCGACGTCGCAGTCTTTTACATCCTCCTATCTATTTTATTTAATATCTTTTCTGACCTGTAACTTTTACGTCAGCTCAAATATTCACATTACTCGGGTATATATTTTTTATGTGTATATGTATGTATATATATATACATGATATGGATAAAAAAAAAATTAAGTACAGGTTGGCTCAATGCTTTGCCAATTTTTTTTATTACGGAAGTCAACATCAAACCAATAGACGCTTTTGGCTCTAAAGTTTAAGATAATATATATAGATATATATTTATATATACCTCAAGATAGGAAATATTGAGTAGGGCGTAGTAAATTTTTTAGTTTTTAACAGAGATCAATTTCTATAAAAAAAAAAATTATTCATTTTAATTAACAAAAAATTACACAGAAAAAAAATTTTCTGTGTAAAAAATTTTTACCCCCAGAAAATTTTTCGCATTATAAATTTAAAAAAAAATTATTGACACTAGAAAATTTTTAAAGGAAAAAAAAATTCTTGGGGCAATAAATTTTTTTTTCTGTGTATAGTAAAAATTTCATTAATAAAAAACTACTTAAAAAATTGCCACTTTTATCAGTTAATTAAAAAAAAGTTTAAGTATTAATTGATAAAAGGTCAACGTTATTAAAATCTCGCCATGTAAATTTAAAAAAAAATTACTTACAATTGTTATCAATTAGGAATTAAATGAAATTTGTTATGATACTGAAGTGAGCCGACGAATAATTTTTGAATTTTTTTTCAAAGCGATAAACTGTAAAAAAAAATATTTTAAAAAATTGCACTTGTAATTTTTTTTATTTTCTACATGTGCATATTTTTATTTTTGATTTTTTTTTTTTGTAATTATTTTTTTTTTTAAATCCGAAAATTTTTAATTGTCTTCTAACTTCAGGATGATAAATTTGTTACGTAAATTTCAGGAAAATCTTTATGTCAATATCGTAATTCAAAATGTCAAATTTTTCAGGCCAATTTATTTACCAAATTTCGTTTTACTCCTAATTGATAACTGCAAGTAATTTTTTAAAATTCATATCTGTGACAATTGCAATTACGTCGTCTTTTTTTAAATTAATGCTTTAATTTTTCCAGTTAATTAATAAAATTTCTCTTTTATGACAGTTCAAGGTCATTGAAAATTTTCAAAAAGTAGGAGGGGGTCTTAGAATGCTCTAAAAAATTATTTCACTAAAATTTACTTGAAAAATTATGATCCTGAAGTTAAAAAGACAATTAAAAATTTTTGGATTTTTTTTTCAATGAGTCAATTACAAAAAAAGAAAAAAGAAAAAAAATGCACATGCAGAGAATTTAAAAAAATACAGGTGCAATTTTTCAAATATTTTTTTTTTTGTAATTTATTATAAAAAAAAAAATCAAAAAATTCTAGATGTCAGTTAACTTCACTATCATGATCCTGTAGCAGAAAATTAACAATTTTCGGATTTTTTTCCAACAAATCCACACAAAAAAAAAATCAAAAATTATGCACATGTAGAAAATTAAAAAAACTACAAGTGCAATTTTTTCAAATATTTTTTTTTTCATAATTTATCATTTTGAATAAATTTCAAAAATTATGTCATCGGCCAACTTCAGTATTTACTTGAATTCAAAAATAATTTTTTTAAAACCAAAATTTCTTAATCTTCTCCATCATCTTTTTCAAAAACTCCCCATAAAATTTAATTACCAACTCGCAATAATTTTTTCCATTTACTGTCAACTTCCCATAAGTTCCTTAAAAAATTCCGCACTCAAATTAATGAGTAAAAATTAATTGACCCTCACCTGATTAATTAAATAATTAACAACAAAATTCCGTTAAAATTAATTAATTAATCAAAATTTTTCTGATCGCATCGCGAATCTTTACCGGAGTCAAAAAACGCACATGGGGGTCGAGAGGATTGGGAACAAAGATGGGGAATTTCCCCTTTAAGAGGTTGATATAGCAGACAAAAACGTGGGGGAATGGATCTCAACATAGCGAAACGGATAGACGTACAAACTAGGAGACGACCCTGAAATTCAGCGGGTCTGGGAAGGCCCAAGGACGTCGCGGGCCCCAGATTCTACACTCGTTTCACTTTAACTTTACTCGTCCTCGTACCATTCCCTCTACTCCCACATATATATTTATACTTTCTCTTACTCTTGTTCATTTTATACCCACATCTTTTTCTTGCTCTTATATATATATATATATATATATATATATATATATATATATATATATATATATATATATATATATATTTATAGTATAAAAGAAGAGCAGACACATCAAGTATTACTTGTTCACAATGATTCGCCCATTTTCGTACGTCCTTATCCCCTTATTTAGTCGTTATAGCTTTTAGCAGTTGGCCTACAACAACATTGTACTAAATTACTCTAAATTACACTAGTGTAGTTGTAGAAATTTTAGCTTTGTCCTTCAAATCACTGATTTATTTTAACCGTTTTGTTGTTGCTATTACTATTGCTTTGTGTTTCTGTGTTTGGATGGGAGACAGACTGAGGACTAACTGGACAGGAGGCAGTTAGCAACAGTCTGGCAATTCCGACTAATTAAATTTCATTTACTTTTTTTTTTTTTTTTACTAATATATTTATTTTAACTCTACGACTTCATTTAATTATTTATGTATTACTGGGTTTTATGATTCGTATTTATTTTTTTTAATAATTGTAGAGAAAAAAAATGGTAATTAGAAATTTTTTTTATGATTACTTATGTATTTATTTTTATTTTATGAGTTTGTTTAATTACTTGTGTATTAATTGGGTTAATAAGAGATTTTTTTTTTAATTAGAAAAAAATTATACTGGTTCGCTGACATCTGGTAATGTTTGAATTTAAAAAAAAATGACAAATTATAAAAAAAAAAGAAATTTGAAAAATTACACCTATGGCTTTTTCTATTTTCTACATGTGCATTTTTTTAGTTTAGTTTTTTTTTCTTTTCTTTTCTTTTTTTTTTTAATTGAAAAAATAAAAAAAATACTGCAGTTCGCTGACATCTAATAATTTTTGAATTTTTTTAAAAATTACAAATTATAAAAAAAAAGAAATTTAAAAAATTCCACCCATGGCTTTTTCAATTTTCTACATGTGCATTTTTTTAGTTTAGTTTTTTTTTCCTTTCTTTTCTTTTTTTTTTTTTTTAATTGGAAAAATAAAAAAAATACTGCAGTTCGCTGACATCTAATAATTTTTGAATTTTTTAAAAAATGACAAATTATAAAAAAAAAGAAATTTCAAAAATTACACCCATGGCTTTTTCAATTTTCTACATGTGCATTTTTTTAGTTTAGTTTTTTTTTTTAAATTAATGAGGAAAAAAAAATCCAAAAATTTTTAATTGGCTACTAACTTCAGGATCATGAAGAAAATGTTCATTAAGATTTTTTTTTTAATTATTAAAATATTTAATGGGATAAAGTTTAACATAAACAATTTTGTACTTGATTAAATTTCGTACTAGACACAAAAAAGGTTCTTTGTACCGTACACCTAAAGTCAATAGTTCAGAGAAGAGAAGTCAAACGTTTGAACTATGAACTTTGTTATTTTATACAAACCATCCTTGTGGTATTAGATTTTGATTAAGAAAATTATTTAGTTATTATTATAGTATCAAATAACGTTACATTGAAATTTAAAAAAAAAATATGTAATTTAATTTTAGTAGATTTTGTGGAAATTTACCGCGGCCTAATTTGAAAATCTAGTAACTAATGAATTTTTTTGAATTTATTTTTGGACATTTTTGATTCTATTTGAATATTTTACATACAACTGAAAAAAAATTCCGTATTTACTCCATACCTGGAGTGTTTTTTTTTAACTCCAAAATTTTGAGTAATGAAGTAAATTTTTAATGGGAGTGAATGTAGCAGACATCAGACAAATTTAAAATTATAAATAAATAGAGTAAATAATTTTAAAAAAATATTTTGAAAAAATGCACTTATTAATTTCAAAATTTTTTAAATGCCCATTTTTTAAAAATTTAATTTTATTAATTATTTACTTTATTTATTTGTGATTTTAAATTTGTCCGTCTGCTACATTCACACCTAAAAATTTACTCCATTACTCAAAATTTTTATTAAAAGAAAATCCATTTTCATTTCGACTAAAATATTTTTTATTCAATTTTTGACAGCTACTAGATTTTGAAATTTGACAGCCGCCTAGCAATTATATTTTTTTATATAAAATTCCCATAAAATTTTGCAGTAATATGACCAATTTTTTTGGTGTTAAAAATTATTTTAATGGAAAATTTATTTCCATCCCAGCTGCCGGATGAAATTTTTTTAAACATCAATTTAATTACAAAATTTACTTGAATAAATTTGTATTAATTATAGAAAAAAAAAATTTTTACCGGCATTTTTTATTATTCATAATTTTTTTATTTTACACTGCGTAAATTTTTTTTTTCTTACAAATTATCGCATTACACAAAGTCAGACCTCAAGTATGAGTCATTGTTTCGGCAAGGACTTTTTACTTGCAATTCAAACTTGAAAAAGAAAAAAAATTATCACAAACTTTATTAATAAAAAAAAATTCTAATAATGATAATTAATAAAAATCTAAAAAAATTTATATTTACAGGAAAAAAATTCATTTTTAAACTACAACGTCTCGTGTATCTTGACCTTACCACCATATCAACGTCAGGGCTATGGTCGACTTTTAATTGATTTTAGTAAGTAAATAATTAAATTATTAAACTAAAAAAAAAATTTATTTTAATTGCGTTTTAAATTTATTGATAAAAAATATATTTAATCGTCAGCGGTCATACTTCCGGTCTGAATTAAATTAATAAATATTTTTATATGAAATTTTATAGATATTTTTTAAAATACTAGTGTTTGTTTTTATTGGGAATTTTAATTTAAAAATAATTTGGCAAATAAATCGAAAAAATGACTTTACGGGAAATAACTAAAATTTTGGGAATTTTAAATATTTTTTACTAAATTTTGTGGTAAATTATTGAGAAATAAATGGACTTTGATATAGAGCCGATATAAAAATTTAATATTCCAAAAAATATGATTTTTTTTCTAAAAGAAGTAAAAAGTTCTCATTTGAAATTTAAAAGTCATAAAAAAAAGTGTGGTTGGTTTTTTGTAAATATCTCTGTAAATATTGAATTTTTTCAAAAATTGCAAGAGACCTTTTTTGTAGGGATTCAAATTCTCTACAAAAAAGATATCTTATACTTTTTTCAAAAATTCAATAGCTAGTGAGATATTTTGAGTTTAAAACTCCAAGAATTAAATATAGAAATTTGGGGTTCAAAATCATCTGTTGGTTTTTTGTAAATATTGAATTTTTTGAAAAATTGCAAGAGTCGTTTTTTGTAGGGCTTTAAATTCTCTACAAAAAAGATATCTTATACTTTTTTCAAAAATTCAATAGATAGTGAATTATTTTGAGTTTAAAATTCCAAGAACTAAATATAGAAATTTGGAGTTCAAAATTATCTATTGGTTTTTTGTAAATATCTCTGTAAATATTGAATTTTTTCAAAAATTGCAAGAAACCTTTTTTGTAAGGCTTCAAATTCTTTACAAAAAAGGTATCATATACTTTTTTCAAAAATTCAATAGCTAGTGAGATATTTTGAGTTTAAAATTCCAAGAACTAAATATAGAAATTTGGGGTTCAAAATTATCTATTGGTTTTTTGTAAATATCTCTGTAAATATTGAATTTTTTGAAAAATTACAAGACATCTTTTTTGTAGGGCTTCAAATTTTCTACAAAAAAGATATCTTATACTTTTTCCAAAAATTCAATAGTTATCAAAATATTTCAAGTTTAAAATTACTTGCCGTCCCGGGCTCTATATGACCATCTTCAAAACTATTCAAAAATTAACTTCCTCAAAATTATTATCTATTTCAAAATTTCCACTCATTATCTTCCACAATCACATATTCAAAATCATATCATAATAATAAATTACCAAACTTGATTATAATCCATAATTAATTAAATGTCGCTCAATTAATAGGCATATCGTATTATTACACACAATAACCTAAGTGACATAGTAAACTACAGAGTATATATTTATAGAATATATATCTACATATATATTCTATAAATATAAATATAAAAATAAATAAAAATAAAAATAAAACTTATGAACAAAAATAAAATATATTTTTGATGACGATTAAAACTCAAGAGTTTTACTAGTGACGTCATTTTCATTGATGCTGACGTCGTGCTCGAGTTTGTTACACCGTCAAACGTACTCTACTACGTGGGTGGTTAATGTTGTCCCCTACGGGGATGAAACAGAAAGAAAGATAGATTACTAGGGAGCGAGATAGATATAATGAATCGGTAGTTGTGATATATGTATATATATGTATATATATATTTGTTAAAACCAGACGAATTGATGGTAGTAGGATTTTATGGTGATGGTGGTGGTGATGATGGTGGTAGGGTAGACGTCTGGTGTGGTCGTGGTGTGATGCTGATGATGAGGGTGGGGGTGGGGGTGGGATGGGGTCGGGGGCGGGGATATGCTACGGGGTTTCGTATCAATGTTGTGAAGTGGTTGGGTTCGCTTTATATATTAGTATAAGGGAGAAAGAGTATAAGTGAAAGATAAAGATAGTAAATTAAAGAGAGAAGAGACGGTGCAGAAAAGTGAGACAGTCGATGTCTCGCCGCATCGATCGTCACCCACCCTGTTCCTGGGTTGTACCTACACACGCGCATCAACTGTGTCCCTGGTTACTACTGATGTCGATCCTGGAAACCAGTGACTACTATATGTATATATATAAATTTTATATATATATGTGTATGTGTATGTGTATGGATAGAAAAGGAGTAGATAAATTTAAAGGAAAAAGAAGTAAATGGCAAATGCGCATGTACGAAAAATGCCTGGATGGTACGTCAAAAGTTCATTGACTTTGATATAAAATATATATATATGTATATATATATATATTATTATTATTTCAAATGCAACTGATGGTGTAACTATTGACTTTACATGAATATTGTACTGTGATTACTATTATATTTTTTTTATTGTGTCAAAATATATATATATATATATATTTGTTATGATTGGTACTTATATATAACTGTAATGTAATTGAAGGTACATCCGATATAATTTTGAAGTTAGCAGACAATTTGTAATTTTTAGATTTTTTTTTTCAACAATTAAATTTAAAAAAAAAAAAACTAAAAATATGCACATGTAGAAAATTTAAAAAACTATAGGTGCAATTTTTTCAAATATTTTTTTTTTTACAATCTATCGTTTAAAAAAAAATCTAAAAATTATTAGCGGCTAGCTTTAGATGATACTGAAGTTAGCCGACGTCTAATAATTTGGAAATTCATTTGAAATGATAAATAATAAAAAAAAAAATATTTCAACAAATTGCACTTATAGTTTTTTAAATTTTCTACATGTGCATATTTTTGGTTTTGGTTTTTTTGTAATCGGTTTGTTTAAAAAAAAATCCAAAAATAATTTATTGTCTGCTACTTTCAGTATCATAGCTTTAGTATCTTACATCCGATTTATATCAAATAAAAATTATTTTATTCCGCAGGTTTGCATCTGCAGAGTAAATTTTTCAATATGTGATATAAAGTAAATTTAAAAAAATTAATTTTAGTTTTCTTAAGTAATTAATGATTTGAAAATTGCATTAAAGCAATTGGTCGTAATAAGTTTACAGTTGTATGATACATAATTTTTGGATTTTTTTTAAGCAATAAATTATTAAAAAAAAAATATTTGAAAAAATTGCACCTTTAGTTCATTAAATTTTCTACATGTGTATATTTTTATTTTTATTTTTTTTTTAAATCAAGTTCAAATAGAAATTCGAAAATTTTAAACTGTCTGCTCCAGTATCATTACAGTTATCGATATTTTATTTAAAATTTTTCATTTGAAAGAATTAATTTTTTAAAATTATAAATAAATAGAGTAAATAATTAATAAAATAAAATTTAAAAAAAATGCACATTTGAAAAATTTAAAAATTCATAAGTGCATTTTTTATAAATATTTTTTTTTTATTATTTACTCTATTTATTTATAATTTTAAATTTGTCTGAAGTCTGCTACATTCTTACTCATTATTGTTATTATTAAATTTTTTATGTGCTACAAAATTTTTTATTGTTTATCTGCACCGTCAATACTTCATATATTGTATGTATATTACTACGATTTATATCAAAATTTAAATATAAGTGCGATAAAATCCCAACAAAAGTTTATCATAAAACTTTAAATTACATTTTATTCGCACTCTTTTTCCCACAAAAAAAAAAAAAAATCAACTCCATGTAACTGAAATGTAAAAAATTCTACCGTAAAACCCAACCTCCGCTCTGCAATATAAAACTCCAAATCAATACCATGTTACAACAAAATTAAAACAAATCCATCCTCCAAAGGTCAGAACCCAGGATCCAAAAAATCATTTTCATAACAATAAAAATAATAAAAAAAAAAAAAAAATCTAATCTACTCATAAATATATAAATATCCATCTATACATACAATAACCATAACAAAATACCGCATTCTCATATGAATTACAATTGCGTGACCTCACATGACCTCTCCCATAGCAGATATTAGACAAAAGGGTTAAGGGTGGAAAGGGTTCATACCGACCTGCGCCCTTGATGTTAACCCGAGAATGATCACCGACACTCCCGTCTGTGTTGACTTGTGTTAGTTATTTTATTTTATTGTACGTATAGTAAATAGCAAACAGGGAACTGCTCACTCGAAAAAAACAGAATATTAAAAATTCATAAATAATAGTAAAAAGTGGAATCTGTTATCAGTAATTAGTACTGTTATGTACTTAATGCAAAGTAGTTTACTAATTTTTGTAGATTCCTAAAAACTACTATCAATTATTTCAAAAAGTAAGAAAATATTATTACTTTTAGGTATAATACGCGACTTATTAGTGAAAGTTAATTAATTTATGGCATAATCTATTAAAAAGTAATGATTGGTCAAATTAACAATTGCTATCTTAGATACTGATTTTTCCAGCCGAAAATTTCAAAAGTTACAAACTTTTATTTTATAAATTCGATATCACTGATCAATTATCAGCTTAAAATATCATTTATTCATCATTATAAATTAACTTACAATATACATAAATCGAATAAGTGGTAAATAATAAAATGAAAAATTAGTATACTAGATACTGATTTTTTGCTCATAAAAATACCGAAAATTTTTAACTCTTATTTTATAAATTCTATCCCATTGACTAATAATTAATATAAAATGTTATTTATTCGTTATTATAAATTAATTTATTACATACATATATCGTATAAGTGGTAAATAATAAAATGAAAAATTAGTATACTAGATCTTTATATATTAATATGTACGTTTACTAATTTTTCGGTTCCTCATTTTTAAAATTTTTCTGTTTATTTGAATAGTAATAACTGTAGATACCAATTTATCGATTCTTTTTCATATTAATTTTAATATACGAAATTAAAAATTTTGCTCTTTTATGTGAATCAAATTTGAATATAAATAATAGCCATTTTGTAATATATATAATGATCCTGGTTTGATATTAGTATCGAATATCCTAATTCTAGTCGAAAATAAACTACAAACTTAAAATTCTGAGCATCATTTTTTTCCGTGGGTCAGAAAGTCCACAAACTGACCAGGAACGCGTAATAAATGCAGCTATCGGAGTCGGAGTTAAATCCAGAGCCTATGCTACTGTCTCTTATATTACCCGTTTTCATCCCTTAGATGGGTTACATATCTATATATATATGATATTCTCCACGGTAGGATATATAGGGTATGCTAGAGTTGATGTTGATGCTTTTGTACTAGATGTCCTGTATGTTTCTGACGCATATATCTACCCATCTATCCATCTATCCGTCCTTTCTCGCGGGAGTTTGGATCGCAACGCAGCGACAGGGGTTGCGTCAACTGGAGGAGGTAAGCGGAATTTTGTTGGGAGACGGTCGTTGAACTTGTAGAGGGTATAGCTAGATAGCTAGTTGCTGGTACTGGTGCTGGTGCTGGTGCTGGTGGTTGCTGGCTGGCTGGCAGTCTGTCTGGCTGGTTGGTAGCCCAGCCCCAGAATAGCAACGGTGGTGGGAGTTGTGGATTTTCAGGGTTTATCAGAGCTCTGTTAACTCGGGGATTTCGTTGAGGCTAAATAAGGGTATGGGTATGGGTATGGGTTTATATATTCCTCATCCTTGGAACAAAGTGTTACATTTCTAGATTGAACGCTCTGAATTACAATCCCTTGAGGTTCCAACAAATTACTGATTGATTTTGCTAAGGATGAGGAAAATTATACTCCTGTTTAATTGTTACTATTGTCCATGATATGAATATGATTTTTTTGTGTGAAGTAAAAGATGTATTACTTGGTCACTATTTGAAAACTTACAGTTGAGACAAATGAAATTTCAGACAGACATTTAATGATATTTGAATTTTTTTTTAATAAAAAAAATATTTTGACAAATTGCATGTATAAGTTATCAAATTCTCTACATATGTATTTTTTTAGAAAATTTTTTTTTTTATTTATCTGTTCAAAAAATTATTCAAATTTCAAATGTCTGCTAACTTTACTGTCATATATTTGTGACAGTAAAGTTAGCAGACATTTAACAATATTTGAATTTTTTTTTGACATGAAAATAAATATTTTGAAAAATTGCATGTATAAGTTATCAAATTCTCTACATGTGTATTTTTTTTTTTTAGTAATATTTTTTTTTTATTTATCTGTTCAAAAAATTTATTCAAATTTCAAATGTCTGTTAATTTAATGTCATAAATTTGTGACAGTAAAGTTAGCAAACATTTAACAATTTTTGAATTTTTTTTTGACATGAAAATAAATATTTTGAAAAATTGCATGTATAAGTTATCAAATTCTCTACATGTGTATTTTTTTTTTTTAGTAATATTTTTTTTTTATTTATCTGTTCAAAAAATTTATTCAAATTTCAAATGTCTGTTAATTTAATGTCATAAATTTGTGACAGTAAAGTTAGCAAACATTTAACAATTTTTGAATTTTTTTTTGACATGAAAATAAATATTTTGAAAAATTGCATGTATAAGTTATCAAATTCTCTACATGTGTATTTTTTTAGAAATATTTTTTTTTTTATTATTTATGTTAAAAAAATTTATTTAAATTTTAAATGTTACTTTACTATGCGAAATTCGGTAAATAAATTTTGGAATAAGAAATTTGACATACAAATTTTACTGGAAATTATTTGACTTCTAATTGATGACAATTTCGAGTAATTTTATTTTTGATTAAAGTTGAAAATTTTACAAAAAAAAAATTTTCTTACTAGATTTTGAATAAATTTTTATTTTACTGCAGTTCAACTGCTCGTATCTTATAGACGGTGCACTTTAGCAATAAAAGTGTAAGGAGCAATTTTGTAGAGGACAAAATTTCCTAAAAGATTGGTATTATATATATTTTTCATAGGATGAGCCGTTTTGTCACTATTATCAAAAATATATGAAGAAAGTTAAAAATTGACAGTTGACATGGATCGAGTCAGAGCAAAATCGTTTTATAGACTTTCAAAAAGTTACAAATTCTCTGCAAATTGAAACTGGTTTTAAACCGATAGCTTAAAACCCAGCAAAGTTATAAATTTAAAAAAAAAAGTCATGCGATTTAGAAGTTTTTTAAATGAGAAAATTTTGATGCTCGAGGAAAATTAAAATTAAAATTAAGAGCTGAAATTTTCAGGGAATTTTCTTGTGTCAGCTAAAAAAAAAATGTTCGTTTCAAACGAACCACCCTAATATATATATATATATATATATATATATATAATTATTTGAAAATTTTTTTTTATCATCAAGTTTAATTTAATGAAATTTTGAAGATAATAAATAATTAAAATATTTTTAATGATCTCATTTATCATCACTTTTATGTAGATATGAAGTATTTTCTTGTCTATGTAAATGATATATGTAAGAAGTTTAACTTATAGTAATGCTGAATTAAAAAAAAAAACGGTTTAATTTACATTTAATATTTAAGATAATTACAAACTTTTATAATTTATTCAAGAATTATTTTTACCAAAAAAATTCACAGAGTATTTTTAATATATGAGCTACTATATAAATATAATTAACTGTTTTATTAATTATAAATTGTTAATTGTTAACTTTAAGTGAACCTTCAGATGCCACCGTCCATCTTACGGCTTTAAATAAATTACATTATTATTAATTAAAATTTTTTATTATGTAAAATTTGTGTTTTTGAAAAATTTTCCAGACACTTTCTACAGACTTTTGATAGAATTTCAAAATTTTTACCAAATTTGTAATTATACTGAAATTAACCATCTAATAATTTTTAAATTTATTTTTAAAAACGATAAATTAAAAAAAAAAATATTTTAAAAAATTGCACCTATAGTTTTTTAAATTTTCTACATGTGCATTTTTTTTATTTTTTTTTTATTTTAATTTAAATTGTCAAAAATAAAATTCAAAAATTGTCTGCTAACTTGAGGATCAAAATTTGTAGGGTAGTCCCGTTTTGCCCACCCTTACATATACATATACATATACATATACATATACATATAAATACATATTACATATATATATTTAATTTTTTCGCTATCAAATATATGATTCCCATCCTGATCAAATTTGTGATCAAAATTACTCACTTGTAACTCAAAACTTAACATCATAAAAATTCAAATTCAAAAAAATTTGGAAGCCTCACTAAAAAAAAAAGTATAAACAGTAAATTAATATGATTACTTGTCGTTATAATCATCATCATAAATGATTATAATGATTGTATCGGTAGTATTTTATTCGCATCACGGCTCAAAAAGTGAGTAGCCAATCAGGGAGCTTCGCGGATTCGCGTCATTACAATTCCTCGGTGTAACGAGGTGGAACGATCGTTCAACTAAGCATCAGGGCCAGACGTCTCATCCTCTACCGGTCACTGATCTCTTCTTCACACTCATCATCGCCGTCCCTATACACAGCTCTCATATTCTCTCTCTCTCTCTTTATTTTTTAAATTTATGCCCAAAGTCAAATAAATATATTTTTACCTTTCCCAATCCCACTCTCAATAATTTACTACACATTGTTGGCTATCTTTGTTTATTGTGACCTATCTCTCTCGAATTAAACTCTTAAGCCATTTCTATCCGCAAATCGTATGTTCATTCAATTGAATTTAATTTAAACCGATCCCTAAATTCAACCGACAATTCAAACAAATTCATCAAACCCGTCGAATTTAATCGTCAATACCAACCCGACTGTATCTTTTGTATCGGGTTTTAAACTGTTATACCTTTTGTTGTTTCCATTGTTTTCATCTTTTCATACATTTGTGTACAATACGCATTATATTTATAGATATGTGTGCGCGTGTGTGTGTGATTGTATAGTATGTCAATTTCAATTGTTAACTTACGTCAGCCATATTTTTATATTATAATTATTATTGTTTTTTTTTTATATTTTTTGACCCTGAAGTCAAAGCGGGATGGTAATTTTTTTATAAATTTATGGATAAAAATAATACGCAGAAAAAATGATTTTGTGGGCGAAAAATTTTACTCGTTTCAAGAAAATTTTTACTTGAAATAAAAAAATTTTTTGTATTAGGAATTGAAAAAAAAATTTTCTTGGGGTGAGAAAAATTTTTTGTGCCAAGAAAAGTTTTCTCGTTCTAAGAAAATTTTTACTTGACCCAAGAAAATTTTTACTTGACACAAGAAATTTTTGTATTAGGAATTGAAAAAAAAATTTTCTTGGGGCGAGAAAAATTTTTTGTGCCAAGAAAATTTTTACTTGACACAAGAAATTTTTTGTATTAGGAATTGAAAACAAAAATTTTCTTGGGTCGAGAAAAATTTCTTGTGTCAAGAAAAGTTTTCTAGTTTTAAGAAAAATTTTTCTCGCTCTAAGAAAATTTTTACTTGACCCAAGAAATTTTTCGCATTATGAATTGGAAAGAAATTTTCTTGGGGCGAGAAAAATTTTTTGTGCCAAGAAAAGTTTTCTCGTTCTAAGAAAATTTTTACTTGACCCAAGAAAATTTTTACTTGACACAAGAAATTTTTGTATTAGGAATTGAAAAAAAAATTTTCTTGGGGCGAGAAAAATTTTTTGTGCCAAGAAAATTTTTACTTGACACAAGAAATTTTTTGTATTAGGAATTGAAAACAAAAATTTTCTTGGGTCGAGAAAAATTTCTTGTGTCAAGAAAAGTTTTCGTTTTAAGAAAAATTTTTCTCGCTCTAAGAAAATTTTTACTTGACCCAAGAAATTTTTCGCATTATGAATTGGAAAGAAATTTTCTTGGAGCGATAAAAATTTTTTGTGCCAAGAAAAGTTTTATCGCTCTAAGAAAATTTTTACTTGACACAAGAAATTTTTTGTATTAGGAATTGAAAACAAAAATTTTCTTGGGTCGAGAAAAATTTCTTGTGTCAAGAAAAGTTTTCTAGTTTTAAGAAAAATTTTTCTCGCTCTAAGAAAATTTTTACTTGACCCAAGAAATTTTTCGCATTATAAATTGGAAAGAAATTTTCTTGGGACGAGAAAAAATTTTCTTGGCGCAAGAAAAACTTTTTTGAGGCAAGAAAATTTTTACTTGTTTTAAGAAAATTTTTGTCTGATATACTCATTCTTTGGGCGATGGCCTTAATCAAGTTTTAAAGTTACGAAAATTGTTTAAATATTTGAAAAACGGCGGGAATTTTAAATTTTGAAATCAAGAAAAAACGCGACTTGCATATCTTCTTTATTAAATGAATTTCAAAATGTATTGTTATTTTACAGGTTATCTTTTAACAAGAGTAGAAAAAAAAATCGGTTCACCGGAAAAGCCATTGTCTGATCTAGGTCTCATTTCCTATCGAAGTTACTGGAAAGACGTATTATTACAATATCTTTGTCATTTTGGTGGCAAAGAATTATCTGTAAAAGGTATATATATACATCTATATATTTATATATCACATGATAATCTTATGATATTTAAATAATGAAAATAAAACAAATATAGTAAGTAAGTTAATTGAATGTTGAACATTTATAAATATAGACATTAGCAAAGAGATGGCTATCGACTCGTATGATATCGTCAGCACATTACAAGCTCTGGGAATGATGAAGTACTGGAAGGGTAAACACATCATACTTAAAAAACAGGTGAGATAATTATGATATATATTTTTTTTTATTTATATAAATATACAATTTAATTTTCTGCAAAAAAAATTGTTTTTGCGACAAAGATTAATTTTACTGTAATATATATAGTAATAGTTACCATTACAGACACGGTAATAATTACCATTATAGTCATGGTAATAATTACCATTATAGTCATGGTAACAACTACCATAACATTTAGAAATTCTTCATATCATGGAAATCATTACTATAGATATGAAAATCATTGTCATAAATATGGTAATAATTACCATAATATGTATGGTAATAGTTACCATGATATGTATGATAATAGTTAACATAATATATATGGTAATAATTACCATTATGGTTACGGTAATAATTACCATTGTAGGTATGGTAATAACTACCATGTCTATAATGGTAATAAATACCATAATATTCAAACATTCCTCATGTCATGGAAATTCTTACTATAGATATGAAACCATTGCCATATATATGGTAATAATTACTATAATATGTGTGGTAATAGTTACTGTGATATGTGTGGTAATAGATACCATGATATGTATGGTAATAGTTAACATAACATATATAGTAATAGTTATCATTATACACACGGTAATAATTACTATTATAGGCATGGTAATAACTACCATAACATTTAGAAATTTCTCATATCATGGAAATCATTACAATAGATATGAAAACTATTGTCATATTTATGGTAATAATTACCTCAATATGTAAGGTAATAGGTACTTACCATAGGCACGGTAATAATTACCACAAGATTTAGAAATCTCTCATATCATGGAAATTATTACTATGGATATGAAAATCATTACCATATATGTGGTAATAATTACCATATATATGATAATAATAACCATAAAATTTAGAAATTTTTAATATCATGGATATCATTACTATAGATATAAAAGTCGATACCATATATATGGTAATAATTACAACTATAGACATGGTAATAATTACAATTATAGGCATGGTAATTATTACAATTATAAGCATGGTAATAATTACAAAAATATTATGGTAGTTACCATAATGTATGGTAATCATTACCATAATGTATGGTAATCATTACCGTATATGATGGTAATTATTACCGTATAGGAATGAAACCCATACATCTAGAAATGGTTCCCATAATTTATATGGGCACCTTTCCTATAATCGATATTTGTAAAAAACCGGTCCCCATTTCTTATGGAAACCATTCCCACCATACATTGTAATTATTACCATAAATTTTTCTCCATATATATATCGTTACATCTACATCACATACTATTGTATTGGAAAATTGCGATCAATGTAATGGCAAACATGATGCGCAGACTCGTGGCTTCTTTTTCGACTACACATATATTTATATATATATATATATATTAAAGTTTCTAAACAAATAGTAATAAAAACTGACAATTATTACAGGACGTAATTGATGATTACAAAGAACGTGTAAAACGACGAGGTCCCGTTTACAAAGAAATAGATCCCGAATGCCTCAAATGGAATCCTTTCCAACCGCCAAAGACTACAGCAACTTCTAATTAATTAATTAATTATTTTATAATTTGAATACTCAATTAATTATTACTGTCATACATTTACATAAAAAAAAAATTACAACAAAGTAAATACTTGTCATTACAAGTCTCCTCGGCGTTATTTTAAAAATTTCTATCAAAGAATACTCTCCCTAATTAATTAATTAATCAATTAATTAATTAATAAGTATGACGACAACAAAAGTTCATAACTTGGATTAATAATAAATGTCTTGTGCCTTAACGAGTTTCTTCTTAAATTTAAGGAGAATCTGTTAAGACGTAATTGTAGATAAAAATACATGTTTAGAAAATAATTAAGTAATTAAGTAATTAAGTGTAATGTAATGAAAAATTATAAATAATCTATTATTGTTGAATTTTTAAAAAATTATGTAAAAAAAATATTTAACATTATTTTTATTAACTTTATAATGTTTTGACATTCCTTTGTATAACAGCCATGTAAAATAATTAATAATAATTTAAATTTTAAAAAAAATTATTTTTAATTGTCAATTATTTGACACCTCAGAAAATTAATTGGAAAAACGGTTGAAAATTTAAGTACTAAGTAATCAAATTTCGATCATATACATATATATATATATATATATGTATATGTAATAGTGAATAAATGAATATCATTAAAGAAAACGATCATTACACACGTGTACCATACGGTGTTTTATTTATAATAAACGTGCAAATTACCCCCATAATTGCATTAGACGGAAGTAACGTAAAAAAAAAAATCGTTAAAAAAACGTTTATTCTTAATTTTAAAATATGACACAATGACCAACTTTTTTTAAATTTCTAATTACAAAAAAATCAAATTTTTTTTTTAAACTTTCCCATGAAAATGAATAAAAATACAAATTTTCCGATAGTAAAATTTTTGAAATGTGAAAAATTTGAAAACACACAAAAATTACTTGAGCGCCAAAAAAAGGTGAAAAGTTTCAAAAAAAATTTTCATTGAGGAATTTTTAAATTTTTCGCGCGCGATTTAACAAACGGAGCTGCCCTTTGCATACAAAAAAAAATTTCTTGACCGGAAAAATTTCAAAAAACTGTCAAAATTTTTTTTGAAACTGAATTAAAATTTTAAATAAATCAGAAGCTTCCTGTCAAAAGCGCGCGTAAAAATATCCTTTTAAAATTATGAATAAAAAAAAACAATTTTTCAAGAAATTTTTTTTTTTAACCAGACCCTCCCTTTTATATATATATATATATATATATATATATTTTCCCACTACTCTTATATATAACTTATATATAATTCTATTTAGTTGATGACCACGGTACCAACTATACCATATGTGTAAGAGACCCTCGTAACATTATTATTCCATTAACTGCTATACACTAAGTGTATTAGTAAATATATACATATATATATATACATATATATCTTCAACATGACCCTTTATTGGCAATTCTATAAGCAAATGTTTAAAATAAAAAAAAACCTGTTCAATATATCATTGAATTTCGACTAGAGAATTAAATTTATAGATAGATATATATATATGTATGTATATATATACATTAAAACCAAAACTACTTCCAGAAAATAAGGTCTAACGATTAATTCGTGACGGCCATGAAATCTAGGTCAACGTTGACGATGATGGTAAACTGGAATTCACCAATGAAATCGGAACGACCATATTCGCACGTCCTTCTCTTTCATTCTCGTTGTCCTCAGTATGGATAAAAATATATATATATGTATATAGAGAGAGATGAATATATGGGATGTATAAATGTATTTACTTGAAGGGAAAGTTGATAAATATACACGGTACGTCGTGAATCATGATGTATAATAAGCGACAAAATGTAACCGACAATTTTGCAATAACGTGATGTGGGTAAATAATTAAAAATTTTTTTTTTTAATGTTTATAAATTGATTATTTTTTTTATTTATTAAATATAACAGTATTTATAATCTGGTAACATGATAATTTGATAATTATTAATTAGTTATTACGAGCGGGAATTATGATGAAGTTAGCAGACAATGGGAAAATTTTGGATTTTTTTTTTGCAACGAATCAATTTTAAAAAAATTTAACTAAAAATATGCACCTGTAGAAAAGTCAAAAAACTGCAAGTGCAATTTTTTGAAATTTTTTTTTTTTATAATTTGACGTTTTTAAAAAAATCTAATTATTAGTCGGCTAACTTCAGTGTCATGCGGGAATTCGGCTGACAATTTGAATTTTTGAATAAATGATTAAAGGGTAAGAGTAAAAATTAAAAAATGCGTATTTAGATAATTTGAAAAACAGTACGCGCATTTTTTTCAAATCTGTTAGTTCAAATAATTAATTAATTTATTTAAAATTTATAAATTGTCTCATATGATACATTCACACTCATAAAGTTATTGAGTTTATGGACAATGAAATATTTAGAAGGACGCTAACCTCAAAAGTAAAAATTGATTCGACTTTTTTTATATTCTTTGTATATATTTAAAATTTATTGATTGGTTCATATATTTGTACCTTGTATAAAGAAGTTGATATATTGAACAAAACGCGCAAAATTTGAAAATTTAATATCTGATTATTTTTGGCCAAATGATAAATTTCGAATTTTGATGAACTTACAAATTGACATCAGTTTGCAGATACTAGTAAGTGTTTTTGAATTATTATATAATTATTTTTCATCATTAATTTATTTAATGACATTCAAATTTTTAAATATTACAATTTATGTCAAATAGTTTTTTTTTAATTTTTGAAAAATCGAAACTTTTTGGAAAAATTTATTACTTTTTGATTAAATTTTTTTTTGTAAGTAATCGATACATTACAGTCGACTCGTCATAAGCCTGGTCTAGGACAGGGAAAATTTTTTTGAAATTTCAGTCTTCCCACCGTGCGTTTAGTTTTGATCTCGACTACTCGTTATAAGCCTGTGTATTTTATATCATTTTAAACGTCAAATTTACGTTCTGTCACATGCGCCAGTGTCCCGATTTTTCTAGTGCTTGTGCGCTAAAATAAATACTTATCTTTTTACACAAGTAATAATTGTAATGTAAAAAATAATAATGACTACGGTATTAATTACAGTAATAATAATAATAATTGTTATTGATCAACATAATGCTCAATAAAACTTTTAAATTGTAACAGAAGCTTTAATTGTAATTAATAATTACAATTATCATCAATAAATAATTTTTAACTTAATATTTATAAAATTATTATCCGCGAAAGATCGATAGTAAATTTTCATAATTAATTTATATATTTTGTTCCTTCTGTTAGTTTATAATTTATGGAATTTTAACGGAGGCTTATAACGGGATGTCTGCTAAACTCAAAAAAGTGGCCAAGTGGGTGCTGTTTGGACTCAGTACCCGCCAATTAAGGGGAGAGACATTACGAGCAGGCTTATGACCTAGACTGCAACTTAAAATTCATAATTAAAAAAATCATCTTAATTTTCTAGAAAATAAAATTTTTTTCCACGCACATGCCTCGTTAATTAAAATTTACATCCATGTAATTTAAATATACAAGTAATAAAAAGTGTTAAAATTAATGTACAATAATTATAATTAAATTGCACTTTTAATTGCGAAAAAAAAACCCTCAGTAATAATTAAAAAAAAATGATAAATGCAGAATGGCACAGTCATATGAATTGCGCTCCAACAGGTGCCGGGTTTCAGACCTACCAGAGCACCTGATGAAGTACAATCAACATGCAGCCTCCACGGCCCCAAAAAACTAAAAAAAAAAGGTCTTTTATCTTGATGTTAATTTTGAAAATGAAACTTCCATTACTTGACGTTAATTTTATTCAGCAGACGTTTTCCGGTCAACTTCTAGTCCTTATTTTCACCTCACATAATAACTGTCCACTTGATTTCACCACCCAAGGTCTCGTACTTCCGGTTCTTTATGTTGTTTTATTATTTTTCTTCTCATATATATATTACTTATTTAAAAGTGTTGCTTTCTTTGTACTTTACTCGTTTATATGTATGACAAGAAGACATTAACTAGCTCGCGGCGCGCGCTACTTCAGGTACCTGACTGGTTACTTAATTAATTCACAGCCGGAAGTACTTGAGTAACGCGCGTTACAAGCAGCCATTTTTGGTTCACAAATCCTCCGATGATTTTTATTCCTATAAACAAAAGAAAATGTCAACAATAAAGATGATAATTCATTTAAAAATTAATAAGTACACAGAAAAAAAGGATTTCTTGGTGCAAAAAATTTTTACTCCCAAGAAATTTTTTTCAATAGACGGAAAAAAAATTCCCGACTGAAGGCGAATTTTCTTGATTCAAAAATTTTTTGGAAGCCTCAATTTTCTTGGCTCAAAAAAATTTTTTTTGTGTAAGAATTGAAAAAAAATTTCTTGTCGAGAAATTTTTTTCTAGTCTTAAGAAAATTTTTGTCTTCATTTCGAATGGAAAATTTTTCTTGAGCCAAGAAATTCATATTTTTTTGTATAAATTTTTATAATGATAATTTTTATTGATTTGAGGTAAAAGAGCCATATTACCCGGTTACTTTTTAGGGAGTGAGATTAAATATAAATTGGAAATTAAATGAAAAATCATTTTTTTTTATAGTTATTTTTAGTAGTTTTAAATATTGTAATAAAATTTGAATTTTAAGAATAATGATAATTAATTATTATTAATTTTAAAAATAAGCGCGTTGAGTGAACCCATAGTCGCTCACTAAAAGTTATCATGTCCCATTACTCGAGCAACACATGGCCCTATACGCGCTCAAAGACAATATCAATTCAACTGTCATAAGTTTATTCATTTGGAGAATAATTTATAAAATATATCACTTTATTTTATTTTCACAAATTTAAAATATATATTTAATAACATATAATTATAACAATTATTCAATAATTTAACGCAACCTAAATTTAATCTAACGAACGAACGTTAAAGTAAAAAATGTCCGGCTCTAAGGGATTTTTAAAACAGTCAGTTAATTTAAATTTATAATAAATTATAAAATACTTTGATACGTCATATTATAATATATTTATAATCACAAATAATTATTTATCAATGTGAATTTTTTTACTTGGAATTTTTTTTTATAAAAATTATAAAAACGCATTAATCAGTTAAAGTGAGCGACTGATGGCACTGATCGGGTTTAGGCTCTTTTACCTTAAATTAATTAATGCACTATAAATATTGTACTTTTAAAAAAATACTCAAGACGTTGAACCGACGAAAGTCGATACAAAACTGACATTGAATTACAAGGTACGTCTGAAGTTTGAAGGAAGTTATAAAAGAGTATAAAGAGGAAGGGAAAGTCTCAAAAAAAAAAAAACCACCTCATCATGCATTCTTAGACTTGTTCAATAGGGGGAGAAAGAAGCCGACAGTAAAATGAAATTTTCAATCTATATATGTATGGATATATTTAGAATGAGGTGGAGAGTTTATAATAATAATTTTGGGATAATTTTAGAATGGACTGCAGGTAGAAAATTTTAACGATATTATTTTTAGAATTTATTGTCTGCAGAAGTAACAACAAAAAACTCAAGGAACTTTGGAATTTAGTATAGTGAAGGTGAAAAGGAAAATGTAAGTTATAAAAAATAAGATGAAATGGAAATGTTTTTGATTTTAGTTCTTTAGTTGATGAAAACGTTAATATTTTAAAATTTTCCCATTTGAAATTCAAAAGTTATAAAAAAAAAAGGTATGATTGGTTTTTTGTAAATATCTCTGTAAATAATGAATTTTTTGAAAAATTGCAAGAGACCTTTTTTGTAGGGCTTCAAATTTTCTACAAGAAAGGTCTCTTGTACTTTTTTCAAAAATTCAATAGCTACTGAGATATTTTGAGTTTAAAATTCCAAGAACTAAATACAGAAATTTGGAGTTCAAAATTCTCTATTGGTTTTTTGTAAATATCTCTGTAAATATTAAATTTTTGAAAAAATTGCAAGAAACCTTTTTTGTCGGGCTTGAAATTCTCTACAAAGAAGGTATCATATACTTTTTTCAAAAATTCAATAGCTAGTGAGATATTTTGAGTTTAAAATTCCAAGAACTAAATACAGAAATTTGGGGTTCAAAATTGTCGTCCACGTGACTGTCCGGTTTAATTTACTTCTATGCAATTCGTACTACATAAATATATATGTCCTCAGTATACAACTAATTAAAAAAAAAAAAAAAACAATATAAATATTTTAAATTAACATCAAAAAGTCACAATAAAAGTTTAAATTAAACATCATCTAACTTTTTTTCCAAAATGTTAATAAAAAAAAAAAAATATATACGTTGATTTACATAGAATTCATTGAGAAAAATCCCAAAGGATCCTCGAGTTGACCCGCGGTATTTGAACCGTGTGTACATATGTGTAAATTGTGTTTGTGAGTACATTATGTACATACACATGATTTCCAGTGAACAAGTTTGAATAAAAAATATATATAAAAGGTCAAACTTTATATACGAATTCTCCATGACTTTTATCGTCCGTGACCCCTGGAAAAAAGTTAGGGTCTATTCTGTTCATTTCCCTCTGCTCGTTTTATTTCTACTTTCCAGGTCACCAATACGACGTTAAGTCTGTTTATAACTCACATATATACATATGTATTATACTATTATATATGGTAATTAAATATTTTTGAGATTATTTTTACTTAACCTAAATACTAAGATTGTAATCTCTGATAAATTTTTATTAATAATCTGCTGCTAATAATAAAAATAAATTCATTTAAAAGTGATAGTAACAATAAATTTTTTAATGTCAATTTTTATTTTTTAATTTTATTTTACTCAATTTTTTATATTTATGGATATTTCAAAAATTTATATAGTAGGGATTGTTATTGCGCAGATGACTCAAATTTGACGTTAAGAAATTAGTACATTTATATATATTTTTTTAGTTAAATAAACATAAAATAAAAATACTTTATAAGACAAATGTAATATTTAAAGAAATTTTGAAATTTCATGTACGTCATAAATTTAAAACTGGTTCAAATGATATAAATATAACAAAACTGGTTATTTAAGTTTTTTTTTTTTTTGCAAATAAATCGTTTCACTGGAGATCATATCCACGGACAATATTACATACGTCATAAATATAAGTATATATAATTTAGTATATATATATGTATATATAGATATATGACTCAGACTTCTTTACATTCGGAGTACAATAATATAAAAGATATAGAAATATAATAATAGTACAGTAGGTGTTATATTCTGTCGATATAAATTTAAAGATACATCAAACTACATATATATATATATATATATATATATATATATATATATATATATGTTGTATACAAAAAAATATACATAGAGAATTTCTTGACGCAAGAAAATAGTTTCCGTCCAAAAAAAAATTTTGATCCAAGAAAAGTTTTTTTATCCGAAGAAAATTTTTTCTTGATCTAAGAAAAGTTTTTTCCCCCAAAGAAAATTTTTTTCTTGATCCAAGAGAAATTTTGTTTCGTCTGAAGAAATTTTTCTTGATCTAAGTTTTTTTTGCCTAGAGAAAATTTTTATCGGCCCAAGAAGTTTTTCTCGACTGAAGAAAAATTTTTCTTGATCTAAGAAAAGTTTTTTCGCCAAAAGAAAATCTTATTCTTGATCCAAGATAAGTTTTTTTTTGTCTGGAGAAATTTTTCTTGATCTAAGAAGTTTTTTTTCGCCCAGAGAAAATTTTTATCGACCCAAGAAGTTTTTCTTGACTCAAGAAAATTTTTTTCTTGATCTAAGAAATTTTTATTCGACCCAAGAAATTTTTTTTTTTTTTTTTTTTTTTTCAATTTAACAGAAAAAATTTTCTTGAAGTAAGTAAAAACTTTTTCCACCAAGAAATGCTTTTTTCTCTGTATTTATATATGTATAGAATTTGAATTTTTGATAATATTAATTACTCTCAAATTATTAATTATTTTTTTTTTCTTTTTAATAAATAATGATAATTATTATTATTAAGTAGTTATTAATATATAGACTCAAATTCATATATATATATATATATATATATATATATATATATATATATTTTTTTTTTTTTTTTTTTTTTTGCTGATTGTAAAAAGATATATATGTATATGAGGAATTTTAAGAACGAGTGACGCAAACGGTGAAATTGAGATTGCGATAAACACGTGGATACACGCGACCTTGAGACAGCACAGACGATTGCGATGTTAATATTCTTTATATATATTATTTTATAATTTTATTACTATTATTTTTTTTCCACTCGAGTTAAATTTTGTGTAGTCGCAGACTACCGTTACGCGAATTAATTTAACGCCAAAAATATCTATCACTTTAAACAAAAAAAAAAAAAAAAACAATAATGATGATAAGTTTGCAAAAAAAAATGATAACAATAATAATAATAATAATGTTTGCTGATAATAGACTTTAAGATATATTTAAATGTAATTTAAATTTTATAGACGTCTTTAAGGAGCAGTAAGATATTGTGGGCGTCGAGGCATTTCATGATAAAAAGAGAAATTAAATGAGAATTTAAAAAAAATAAATAAATAATAATTTTAAAAATGAGAGTAATTAAAGATAATTCATTACGGTAACACTGGATGTTATCATTCTGATATTTAAATCAAGTAATTTGAGTTCATATTTTTTTTATGTTCAAATATTTCTTACTAGTCCATATATAAAATAAGTTCATATATAAATATATATTAATTGAATGAAGTGAAAGTATAAAAAAACAAAATTTCGGTTACTTTTTTCAACAAAGGCATTTTATAACGGTCGATTTTTGAGATGGAGTCGGTTATATATTAGGGAGATCCGGGGATTATTGTAGAGGAATTCGAGATTTGTTGCTGGGGGAAGTTCAAGGGAGTAAAAAAAAAGTACTAAAGTGGGTGTATATTTAAAAGTTTGTCAGACTAATTTTAAAATTTATAAATTTTTAAGTAGTCAGTAACTACTTTGAAAAATTTTCGACCATATAAATCTCAATTATTATTATTTCATATTATAATTTTTTATGGGATTTTTAAATGTTGCAGCTGATGTTAAAAGAGCCAAATAAAAATTTAATTACCTTAAGTATATTTTAAGATAAAAAAATTTCAGTGCTTGTAAATTTTAAAAGTTTCACCAAAATAACCAACTTCAATATATATATATATATATATATATATATATATATATATATATATATATATATATATATATATATATATATATATATATATAACATTAAAGGCCTCGCAAAATTTAACGTCCCCTTATTATGTACTTCATATATAAGTTTACTACAATACTTATATATATGTATGTATGAATTACATACTTATAATTATTTTCATATGAATTTCGAGAATAAAAATTATTTTAAACCCGATTCTGCAATTGCAGTTACAGAAAAAAAAATTTCGACTGAAAGTAAATATTTTTTACTCCAGAAATTTTTTTTCAAAACCTCAATTTTCTGAGATAAAGTAGAAATTTCCTCTGACAGACAAATTTTCTTGGCTCAAGAAAATCTTGACTCAATTACCGAAAACTTTTGTCTTCAAAAATATTTTTTTTCTGCGAAGATTTAAAATTTTTTACGTAACTAAAAAAAATTCTATACATGTAAAAAAAAAAAATAAAATTTTGAAGCTGATCTAAAGTTAGACTGCGAGGTCTGGGTACTTCCTCTTCATATGAAGAAAGCTCGGGTCAGTTCAAGGTTCTAGTGTCCTTGATGTCAATTCGCGACATTTGCATTGAAAGTGAGGAAAGCCAACAATACAAGACACAACTGCCGATACTATGCATTTAATTAAAAATATATAATTTAATTAATATTCAACTAATTAATTATCAAATATGACATGAGAAGTTTCAGATACCAGATAATTTTATGGTTTTCACAAATTTTACTGAATAAATTTAAATTTTTAAAAAACGCGCGAAAAAATTTTCAAATTTGAATTTTTAAAAATTTACCCATAAAATTTTCTATAGTTCAAAATATTTTGCACTAAATATTATAAATATTTAATTTATAAAAAACGCGGGAAATTTTTTAAATTAATTTCAAGGACAGCGCATGAGCAAAACCGGCTTGTGCCAACTTTGGAGTCAAACTCTTTTTTAACGTCTTAACATTTATATTTTAATGCTAATTATTTTTTCTTCATTAGTATGTTCAATGTATTAATTATTGTCTTAAATATTTTTTCTCTCCTTAATTTCATTATTAATATTTCAGCACTTTTATATACAATTTCTTTGTAGTCTTTGCATGCATACGTTTTTTTTTTTATGCACACTGACGTCATTAGCATTTCCGTTTGACGTTCGATGCAGGTCTTTCTTTCTTTCTTTATATATTTTTTTTTCTTTTTTACATTTTATATTTTTTATTCGATGCGTCTTTTGGCTTCTCAGAAACCCTTCGGTATATTATCATAATTTAAAGTAATAGTCTACGACGCCAGAAACTCAGACTATTAAGAATAAGAATACAAAAAAAACAGAAAAAAAAAAATTTCTTAGTGCAAAAAATTTTAATTCGCCTCAAGAAAATTTTTATTTGACTCAAAAATTTTTTCTCATCAGAAATTGAAAACAAAAATTTTCGTGTCGAGAAAAAATTTTTTAAGGAAAGAAAAAAATTTTTGAGTAAAGAAATTTTTTTTGAATAGAAAAAAAAAATTTTAATTCAATTTTTAAATTCAAATTTTTTTCGCGGTTTTTTTTTAAATTCCGCGGATTTAAACTGACATTTAAAATAAATTTAATTTACCGCCACTTAAAATCTTTTATTTGAATAAATTAAAGACTCAAAAAAATCAGCATAAAAAAAAGTTTATGGTAAAATTACAGCATATAAATGTAATTAAAAGTTTAATTAAGATAATTAAATGCTATAGTTAAAATAAGAATACGACAATTGTGAATTTTGCCTTAGTTGGGTCGATGCCGACAAAGAAAAAGTAAAGAATAGAAAAAGAACAAGACAAAGAATGAGAAGTAAAAAAATGTATGAAGTAAAGACAAGAAATAAAAGTTTTGAGCTTCAGAGATAGCGCGAAATTAAAACCACTTGGGGGAATCCCAGGCTCGAGTTAGACGTAAAAGACAACTTGATACCAACAGCACTTGGGTCCGCTTTTCATCACCGACGACACGATATAGAGATAACATTTTTTCAGTGTTATTGCACTTTGTTCATATACATTTTTAGCTACACTACTATCCTTTCTTTATCTTGATCTACATCACTTCTTGTTCTTTATCAAGCTCTCTCAAGTCTTTTTAGTGTGATCTAGGTCAACGAATTACTCGAGTATGTGTAATATAAGACAAGTACGTCTAGTTCTTATAACGTCTATAAGGTAACTAGACACACGGTCCTTAAATATTTTATTTTAATTAAGAGAAAGCTTTCTTTTTTAATTAATTAATTATTATATTTTTTGGTGCAAAAAATTTTTACTTAAATCAAGAAAATTTTTACTTGAATCAAAAAATTTTTTACTTGACTCAAGATAATTTTTATTTGCCGTCAGAAAATTTTTCCTGCACCAAGAAATCATTTTTTTTTTTCTGCACAGAAAAAATAATTTTTTGACACAAGAAATATTTTTTATTATAAAATGAAAAAGAAAAAAAAATTCTTAAGACGTAAGAAATTTTTTGACGTAAGAAATTTTTTCTTGACGTAAGAAAATTTTTTCTTGTAAGAAAATTTTTTCTCACTCCAAGAAAATTTTTGTTTTCAATTTATAATGCAAAGAAAATTTATTAAAGAAATCCATTTTTTTTTGTGAGCTGATTTTTTTTTTTACTTAAATTTTATTCTTTAAAAAATAAAAAAAATTTCCAATTGTCAGATACATTGACACTGATAATTAAATAAACAAATTAAAAATATACTTGAATTGTCTAGACAAACTACCGTGTGTTATTTATTTAATAATTTGTAAATTTATTTAACAGGTGTTAATTATTACCACATTTTAAGAAATTAAATTTCATTAATATTTAATTATAATAGCTATTGTTAAATTTATTATCACAAGTGATTTACTAATGTTAATTAAGAATCATTAAAAAAAAAACCCGTTTATTTTTTTTTCAGTTTGTAGAGGACTTCAAATTTGAGCTGAATATTTTTCATAAATAAATTTCATTAATTAGTAAAAAAAAAAATTAATACTTAAAATTCAAAAAAAAACATTTGCCGCCTAATTTTTGAATTTTTCTAAAAATGCCAAATTACAAAAAAAAAATATTTAAAAAAATTGCACCTACAGTTTTTTAAATTTTCTACATGTGCATTTTTTCATTTTATTTTTTTTTTAATTGCAAAAAAAAAATCAAAAATCTTTAATCACTAATTACAGAATCGCAAAAAAATTTAATATAAATATTAAATCAATAATTATGACATAAAATATATTTAAATAAATATTTTATCTAATCTTCAAAAGATATATAAAATATTTAAATCCATTTAAAAAATTATTGCTGTCACAATAGCAAATTAAATTTAATATTAAACTGATATTAATTATCAATGAGCGAAAAAAAAATTTGTTAATAAAATAATTATGCCAAAAGTCATTAATAACAATAATGATATTAATAATAATAATAATAATAAAGCAAAAAAAAAAAAAATTAGCAAGTGACCCCCATCACATTGGTAGCAAATCTTAAAATAATTCCCGGGACACGAGGGACGTCTCAAGGCCTACTATCGGCAGAGAGAGGAAAGGGGACCAGAGTAAAATTCGCAATAGTGCGGTCTGTTAGCGGATGAACCGGGAAAGATACAGAAGCGCGACAAGAACGGGGGGTAAAAAAGAGGGAGTAAAAAAGTTTATAAAGAAGAAATAGAGTAGTAGTAGTAGTAGTAGTAGTAGTAGTAGTAGTAGTAGTAAATAGTAATAGTAGTAGTAAGTAGTAAGTATAAGAGAGGAGAGAAAAGAGATATTGTAATGTGAGGGTAAAGAGAAGAGAAAGGGGTCAGACAGGGGCGGGGCACGATGGGCCCGCAGGAGGGGGCGCTTAGCAACAGTCCCGCTGGCGGGCGTCCGCCAGGAGGCAAACGCGATTAAATAAAACTGGCGTCGAATACGCCGACGACCCACCAGGCGTTGACATCAGTCACATATATATACAAATATATATACTCATACATACATGAATATCATGTACTTGTACTGATGTACTACAAAACATTACATGTAATTTAAAAGTTAAAAGAAGAAAAAACGAGAATGAATTTTTAAAAAAAATATGGAGGATAAATGAAGACACCGTGTATGGGTTTTCCCGGCCCACATATCCCACATGACTTGCGTATATTTTTAAGTCTGACCAATGAAAATAATTTTATGTACTGATGACGTCTACTGATGGACTACTTAATATATCACACATTGTCGAAACATGTGTGTAAATTTTTATTGAGCGATTTGCGAATGAAATTAAATGTCAGTGATGACTGAGGTTTATAATTTTCTTTGATAGATTTTTTGGTGGGGGATAAGTACTAAGTTGGGTGTATGGATTTAAGTTGTGAATAAATGTAAATATGTGGGGTTTTGTGTATGTATGGATTTGAAACGATGCGCATCCGAGCATGTCTGGTTTTTGATTGTATTGGAGCTGGCTCAAGCAGGCTTTTGATACCACGACCTGTCTCGAGGTCGAATTGTGAATATAGGAGCGGCTTGGTAACAGACATGATAAAAGAAAAAAAAATTTACGCTGTCTGGGTTATAACAATGTTGACAAATAAAGTATTTTCAGTTTCAAAGACCGGTGACGTCACTAATATTGGGATCAGAGGGGGTGTCATTTTTTTTGTAACTTTTTGATGTACAAAATAAATTACAAGCAATTTTGCTTTGATTTAATTCTTGTAGACAATTAATTTATTCAAAATGTTTCTAGAAAATTCAAATTGAAATTTCAAAAAAATATTAAATTTTTTTTTTTTAATTTATACTCCAAAATTAATTACGCGGAATTTTGATTTAATTTCATGAAAAAACTTTCGGTTTTTTTTTTTAAATAATTTAATTTAAAAAAAAAAAAACTAAAAATATGCACATGTAGAAAATTAAAAAAACTGTAGGTGCAATTTTTTAAAAAATTTTTTCTTGTCATTTATCGTTTTTAAAACAATTCAAAAGTTATCATGTCGGTTAATTTCAATATCATCAAAATATTTATACAGAAAATTCAAATTCAAATTTCAAAAAACTATTAAATTTTTGTTTTTTTTTAAATTTATACTCCACAATTAATTACGCGCAATTTTAATTTAATTTAATTTTCATATAAAATAAATTTATTCAAAATATTTGATCTTGAAGTTAGCAGACAATCAAAAACTCTGTTTTTTTTATCAAGGATTAAAAAAAAAAAAACTAAAAATATGCACATGTAGAAAATTTAACAAACTATAGGTGCAATTTAAAAAAAAATTTTTTTCTTGTCATTTATCGTTTTTAAAAAAATTCAAAAGTTATCACGTCAGCAAATTTAAATATCATCAAAATATTTATATAGAAAATTCAAATTCAAATTTCAAAAAACTATAAAATTTTTGTTTTTGAAATTTATAAACTCCAAAATTAATTAAGAGCAATTTTGCTTTGATTTAATGCTCATATAAAATAAATTTATTCAAAATTTTTCTACAGAATTTTTTAAAATTAAAATTTCAAAAAACAAATTTTTTTTTTTTTTTTTTTTAAATATACTCAGATGCAAAATCTAAAGGATATTTTTTGTAAGAAATTTTCTATAAAATAGTTTGAAAATTAGATGTATTATTTAGCATAATTACCGCGAAATTTGAATTTAAGTTTATGAATAATTAGATAAATTACTATAATTTTTTTAAAAGCTTTACAATTCAAATTATTATACTAGAAATTTTCAGAAGTATATATGGTATTTTTAAGTTTAAAAAAAAAGTTTGACTAAATAATTTACTCAATAATCTGAGGTATGGAACAGAAGCGTTTAATAATTTAACAGAGTATTCGATAAACTAGAATAATAATTCAACAAACCGCTAGTAGATAGGTAATAATAACAATATATAGGTAAATTTAACTGTCAGATATCGTATACAATATATATTGATTATATGTGGTATATAATACTGCGACTGCAAATGTGATCACCTCAAGATTTCGAGGACAATAGTTTAGTGTAAATTGTCCCTGGAAACTGATCGATCATTTTGCAGTAACAGTAGAAACCTCGAGAATTTAAATAATACACTCAAGGACTGATGGCTGCGTGCCAACGATAAAAATTATTATTGATTTTCAGGATAAGAGATTTTAAAACTGGGCCGTATGTAGAAAATTTTTTAATTCTACTTTTTTTTTTAATTTATTAATCAACTGTCATTATGAAAATTTTTTATAGCCTTTGAAAAATGGCTAAAGAGAAATTTTTCAGATTTTCATCAGTTGAGTGACATAATTATTAGAGTAATTTAAAAAGTACACAAAAAGAAGATTTTTTGGAGTAAGAAATTTTTTGAAATATGAATTGAAGACGAAATTTTTCAGAGGACTGAAAAAAATTTCTTGGCGCGAGAATTTTTTTTTTTGCAAAAAAATTTTTCTTGATCCTGGACAATTTTCTTGAGGTGAGTAAAAATTTTTTTGAGGCGAGTAAAAAATTTTTTCTTAATCCAAGACAATTTTCTTGAGGTGAGTAAAAATTTTTTTGAGGCGAGTAAAAAATTTTTTCTTAAACCAAGACAATTTTCTTGAGGTGAGTAAAAATTTTTTTGAGGCGAGTAAAAAATTTTTTCTTAATCCAAGACAATTTTCTTGAGGTGAGTAAAAATTTTCTTGAGGTGAGTAAAAATTTTTTTGAAGCAAGAAATTTTTTTTTCTAAGTTTAAAAATTTGGTTAATACTGACCATCCTTAATAAAAAAATTACATATATATGCAAAAAAAAAAAAGAATTTTTTGATGCAATAAATATTTTGCATTATGAATTAAAGAAAAAAAATTTTCTTAGTACTAAAAAATATTTTCTTGCCTCAAGAAAATTTTTGTTTTTTCAAATTTTAATGTAAAAAATTTCTTGGGTCAAATAAAAATTTTCTTGGAGCAAAAAATTTTTTTTTTTTGTGTAATTAATAAATTTTCATCTTTTTATAAAAAATTGAATCATTAAATGATTTTATAATTAATAATAATAATAAAAAATTAATACATTGTAAAAAATAACTTGAATTTTTTTTATACTGTCATCAAATACTAAAGTGATTTAATACGTATTATATATATATATATATATATATTTGATACAAAGTTATTGTAAAGTAATACGACATCAGTAATAAAAAAAATCTCAAACACGTTAACGAGTGATCCGCGAATACGATCCACGGGTTTAAAAAACGTAAATAAAATTTATTGAAGATCTAAAAAAAAAAAAAAATGTTTTAAATGGCAATAAAAAATTCAAATAATTTTAAAATTAAACCTTTGATAAAATAATTAGTATTAGAAAAAAATTGACAGCGGGTGTCAATTAACAATTAGTAATTGTTGTGATAAAATTTATTAGAGTAAGAGGTCAAGGTAACTCGGAAGTTCAAGTTCCGTTTAGAATTAACATTTAATGTTACGTTAAAAATACTTGTATTAATTATTACTATTATAGATTTGAAATAAAAAATTATTTTTTGTTTTAATTATAAAACCCGACATGAATTAGTCGGTTCAGAGTAGAGTACACTAATCAATCTTGCGCCCACGCATTAAACATGAATGGGCATCTGGCTTGAAAGTATGCAATAAAAAAAAGTCTCGATCGGTTTACAAGATACCAGATTAGGTTCTGTTACCATAAATTTAATATTTTAATTTCTAATTAAGTATTTTACTGTAAGAAAAAAAAAATTTTTTGCGGGGAAGAATTTAAAATTCAAATTTTGGTAATGAAAATTTAAAAAAAAAAATGTAATTGTATTTTTGTATTCAAATCACAGATGACAGTTTTTTTTTTATGGAAAAAAAATTTACTCCAAAATGGAGTCGGTCAGATATGAAAATATTAATGAAAGACAAAGAAGTTGAAAAGAAAAAAAAAAAATCCGAATGAAGTGTGTTAAGATTAAAAAATAAAATAATGATGAATAAAATTCTAACAGATGATAAAGTAACGGATAAGTAATGATTCATTTCCTCATTATAACCGAATATCATAAAAATATTCTTGGAATTTATATTTATAGCCAAGTACTAGAGAAAGAAAGAAAATATTCATTGTAAGTATTGAGATTTCATTATTAATTACTGATAATTACAAATAATGATAAAAGTATTTACTAGTAATTTTATTTTATCTAATTACTTGTTTAAATTATTTTACTTGTTCATTTATTTCTTCATACAAATAAAATTAATTTTTTTTATGTCACTGAAATTACCCAATAATTTTTGAACTTTTCTAAAATCGACAATTTAAAAAAAAAAAATATTTTAAAAAATTGCACCTATAGATTTTCAAATTTTCTACACGTGCATTTTTTTTTTTTTTTTTTTTTTTTTTTAATTTAATCATTAAAAAAAAAAATTCAAAAATTATAATTGTCTGCTAACTTCAGAATCATAATTTTTTAAAACTGAAATTGACCAATAACTTTTGAATTTGTTTAAAATCGATATATTTAAAAAAAAAAATATTTCAAAAAATTGCACCCATAGATTATCAAATTTTCTACACGTGCATTTTTTTAGTTTTTTTCTTTTTTTAAATTGAATCGTTCAAAAAAAAATTCAAAAATTATCAATTGTCTGCTAACTTCAATCATAATTTTTTGTTACTGAAATTAGACAATAACTTTAAAATTTTTTTAAAATCGATAAATTAAAAAAAAAAAATATTTCAAAAAATTGCACCCATAGATTATCAAATTTTCTACACGTGCATTTTTTTAGTTTTTTTCTTTTCTTAATTTAAATCATTGAAAAAAAATTCTAAAATTTCCAATTATCTTCTAACTTCAGAATCATATTTTTTTTTTTTTTAAGTAATAATTTAAAAAAAAGTAATTAATCCCATGTATAAGTAATCGAATAACAATAAAATTGATTATGAAACCCCTATTATCTCGAAATGAAAATATTGTTAAAGTATTTCGCAGAATAAAAAAAAAAATTAGCAAACTTATTCATGCCGTATTATTGCGTACTATTTATAGTAGTTACTATTAAATTGCTAGTTAGATTATATTATATTACCTTTCAAACACGTGTTACATCTAGTCAAGACTCAAGACCTCAAAAGTAAGAAAGAGAAAGATGAAAAAAAATTTATAGTATTGAAAAAAAAAATATTGAGAGGGAGAGAGATAAGAAGATTCATATGATGAAAAAATGATAAAGAAAGAAAGAGTTGACCGAAGGTTATATTACTGAGTCGCGACGAACCGGCGTCGAGGAGACGACTCACACACGTTACTCTCTTTCTTTCTCTTTTGTCATTCTCAACGTCCTTACTGATCAATGTATGTATGTATGTACTGTATATATGTTGTATGTTACATACATCGTGTACTGAAAAATTGCTTTTGCAAACGGCGATATTTTAATTCAATTGCTATACTCTGCAAAATATTAAACATTTAAACAAGAAGTCTTTTTATGATTAATGATTTAATTATTGGAAGTTAAGTTTCATTTTAATGAATATTTCTACAGATATATTTATTTTTATATAGAAACTAATTTGATTTAATTAAGAGTGCAATTGTGTGGAAATTTAAAAAAGTGAAGATTTCTAAGCGAGGGAATTTTGAAAATTTTTAATTTAAATCAAATTTTTTTATTTATGATACTGAAGTTAATTGACGTCTAATAATTTTTTATTTTTACAAAAATGATAAATTATAAAAAAAAATTGCACCTGGTTTTTTTAATTTTACGGGTTTTTTTTTTCGTAATTGATTTGGTAAAATTTGAAAATTTTTAATTGGCTACTAATTTCAGGATCGTAATAAAATTTAATTAAAAACAAGGGAAGTTAAATGGAAATTAATAAAAGTGATGATTTCTATGCAGTTTAAAAATTTTTGTATGAAAAAAAAATTTTGAATAATTTTTTACACAAAAGAAAAAAAGTGGAAAAATTTCTAGTTGGTAAAAAATTAAAATCAGTGATTTTGAATAATTTTGAGTTTTCTCGAGTAAAAATTATTAACTTAAATAATTTTTGACATAATGTCTATTTTTAATTGTGTTGAGTTTAAGTTTCTAAACTTCTTTAAAAATTTAAATTTGAATTGTCAAATTTTCCCCCATTTTTCGAGTCCTTTATATTCACAGGACAAAATAAATAAAAATAGTAGATGTATATTTAAATGATTGTAATCTGAAAAATTTAATCAAACTATGAATCTTGACAGTATTTACTTTAGTATTAAAGTATTTGTCAGGATTAAGATAATTAAATTTTATAATTTAATAAACACTAAATTATCTTTATCGCACACAGAAAAAAAATTATTTCTTAGTGCAAAAATTTCTACTCGACCCAAGAAAATTTTTCGCATTATGAACTGAGAAAAAAAATTTTTCTTGTGCCGAAATCTTTTTTTTTCTGTGCACATGACAGATATTTATTTATAAAATGAAATAAAATTCATTTTATTTAATGATTTAAATAAAATAATTAACTTGTTTCCATATAATTTTTTTTTTTCAATCCTCTTTTCAAATTTTTGTATAAAATATTTCCCAACTCCATTGTTTTTTATTAAAAAAAAAAAATTATACTGAAGTTAGCCATGATAGTGAACTCAGCATACGTCAAATAATTTTTGAAATTTTCCAAAACGATAAATTATAAAAAAAAAATTATTTTAAAAAATTGCACTTATAGTTTTTTTAATTTTCTACATGTGCATTTTTTTACTTTTTTTTTTTCTAATTAATTTGTTGAGAAAAAAAAATCCAAAAATTGTTGTCTGCTAACTTCAGAATCATAAGTTAGCTGACGTCTAATTTTTGAAATTTATGTAAAACGACAAATAACAAAAAAATAAATATTCCAAAAAATTGCACTTGTAGTTTTTGAAATTTTCTACATGTGCATATTTTTAGATTTTTTTTTTCTGTAATTTATTTGTTGAAAAAAAAATCCGGAAATTTCCAATTGTCTGCTAACGTCAGAATCACAAAAAAAATGAGTATTTATAAATATATGAATTAACAATAAAAAAAAATTCTATGGAAATTAATTAGCAAATAAAATAAAATTTAAAATATCATTATTAAAAAGAACTAAAAAAAAAAACGTGAATTATGAGTTTATCATAAAAAAACAAAAAAAAAAAAAAAAAGATCTCAACTAAATAAATAATAATAAAATAAATATCAGCTTACCAGTTATTAGTTTCGTTGGTTTGAACCTTCCAGAAATATATTTTACTTGTGTAATATAAAAAATAACCGCAACTGCTGATCCTCAGTAATTTAATATTTTTTTTTTAGATTAAAAATTGCCATGATAGTCGCGAATTTGAATTTGAATTATACAAGACGTAAATTAAAAGAGATAAGCCTTTGACTTTAATTTTACTGCTATTACTTTTTTATACTTAAAAAAAAAAAAAAAAAATGGACAAATATAAACCCATTAGCAATTGGCCTTGCCGAAAAAAAAGGTACAAAAAAAAGAAACGAAAAATTTGCAAATAAGGCCACGAGCGACGACGTCCTTGCTGTCGTTTTTTTTTTATTTTTTATGAGGACGAAAGGAAGAGGAACAAAAAATTTTTTAAATGGCGTTAACACGTCACCAATCACTCGTAAATTTTTAAAAAATTACTCTGAATATAATTTTTTTTCTCTTCCTTTTAAAAATAAAATAAAACTTACGTACTCTCGTATAATTTACCGGAGGACTTAATTATAAGAGACGATTTAACAAAAATGTCATCACTGGCCGATAAAACAGATTAAATTTAAATTAAAAAATGAAATTTGAAAAAACCCGCCGTTTTTAAAATTATAACTTTTTATTTTAAAATAATTTATTTGCAAAAATAAAAATGTCTCTTTTGAAATTTACTTGTGTGATTACAAGTACAGACTACTTGGATAAAATTTAAGTTTTGTATTATACGAGAATATAACTTTAAGGATAACCTTCCTCACAAAACGCCGGTGAAGAACTGGCCGATAGTCAGTTTCGCGACATAACCAGAACCAACCCCCAATTCTTTCTCGATTACTACTACCATTGCAGTATACATCGGCTACCCGATTACACACGAGTATTTACGAACGTCTCTATACATTCCCGAAGCTTGACGTTAGTATACGAGTGGCTACGAAATTACACGAGCGACTCCGAAATATTTAAGACCGGAAATTCCGTTGACCCGGTAAATTTAAAAATTTTTTGTTTTTAAATTTATTCTCTTATTCTTGGAATCAAAATTTTTCTTATCATATATTTATATATATACATAGGGTGTGTATATATATATATATATATATGAAAATTTTTTGATTTAATTTTTCTTTCAGTCTTCAAAACTTAAGTCGATAAAAAATTTTTAAAAGTCCGCGCATATTTTGAAAATTCAAAAAATGATTGAAATTCAAATTTTTTTTTTTGAATTTTTTCTTTTCGCGGCAAAAATATTTTCTGCAGTAAAATCAATTCCACTGAAAATTTGAATTCAAAATATAAATTTTTAAATGGCGGTCAAGAATTTTGAATATTTCCAAAATTTGTCTTTTTGACAATATATATTATATACTATATATATCTTATCGACTAACTACTTTCGAGGGTCTTCTGTAAAATGACAAGTATAAGAAATCTAACAATTTCATATGTTTGAAATATATATGATAACATCTAATGTATGAGATAAAAAAATATTTTTCTTTTTTCTATATATATAGTAACTTTTAAGAGATAAATAAAAATATATTCTGTCAATAGCAAAGAAAAAGTATGAATAGTGTAATGACTCACATTAAGTGGAAAGAATCTTTATGAGTCATATTATAATTCAATGTTTCTGACGTATATTGACTTGACATATTTCATACAAAGGATCTTTATTGCTGGACAATTCAAATTTACTCATTCAAAATTCATTTTAATTTGAACAATAATTAAAAATTTTAAGACTGACAACATTTTTGAATTTAGTATCTAATTTTTCAAATTTTCTGAATATTTTGGCAAAAAACAATTATACCCTGAAATGGATAAATTGGATAAAATGGCAAAATTTTATCCGTTGAACTTGAGAGAGCCAGGTGTCGGGTAAAAAAAATAGCAAAGGTCGTGAGAGGGATGGGAGATAGGTGATGTGGGGCGCGACGAGTATAAAAGTATAAGAAGAAGAAGAAGAAGGAGCTGAAGAAGAAGAAGAAGAAGAATAAGGCAAGCAAGATCATCAAGACAACTAATGTAAGACGTCCACGGCCACGACTATCAAAGACTACGTCTGTACAATCACACACAATCATAGGTAGAGCTCTGTTATAGAAGAGTAAAAGCACAGGCAATGGATGTTTGGTGGGGCAAGTAAGCCGGGGTAAAATGTATTATATAGGAGAAGAGGCTGCCAGACATAGTGGGGCAAAGAGGGTCTGAGTCTGAGTCTGAGACTGGTGAGACACGAGAGAGTAAGAGTCTGAGGCTGAGGCTGAGGCAGTCTGAGACATGGGTCTATGGGGGATTTAAGGTGGTATGGGAGTACAGTAGTAGGAGGAAGACGGCTAAAGAGACGGGTCCTTCACCCAGACAAATGTGTACAAGGGCGGGACATCGAATTTTCTATGCTTCTAGTCCTTCGGTGGCCTCCAGTCTACAGTTTATATCTCCCACCCATCATCATCATCATCATCATATCAAAATTATATGTAACGTATCATAAACCCCCTGTCTAAATTGTCCGCATTCGTATTTTACACTCGTGGATAATTAGATGTTACTTAACTGAGGATTCAGAACATTGTGATTTGAAGCTTAGTATAAAAGTATGAAATGGATTTTTTTTTTGAAGACAATGTGGGAGACATTGGAACCTAAATCATGGTTTAGATACTTTTGAAAAGTACTGAAGGGTTCATCTGGTGCATGGCAAAACGTTTCACTTTGGGTGGCTTTGAACCCTTGGTCTTTAATCCTATGGGAGGTAACAAACAAACGGTATTATGCAGTACATAATAGTATGTATGTATGTATGTATGTAATAAATTCAGTGGGTATGTATGTATGTATGTATATACATTGCAAATTCCGCATCGACTATCAACCGGTGCCAATAACATACAAGATAGGGCAAACCCGAGAAAACGAGTAAGAACCCAAGGACTATTTTACTGTTTGCAGGAACGAGGCTATTCACCCTTGGCACCCGATACGCTTTTGTATATATATATGTATATGTAAGTATATATATGTATTTTTTTCTTTTTGTTCAATTTATATTGAGCTTTTTTATTTTTCAATTACTTACACAAAAAAAAGAATTTCTTAGCGCAAGATATTTTCTCTGGCTTTTAAATGTTGAGTTACACAAAAAAAAATTTTCGTGGTGCAAAAAAATTTTAATTACTCCGAGAAAATTTCATTTTCTCAAATTTTGTATTAGGAATTGAAAAAAAAAATTTCTGAGGATTAGAAAAAAATTCTTGGCAAGAAAATTTTTTTTTGCTTTTAAATGTTGAGTTGCACAAAAAAAAAAAATTTTAATTACCTGAAAAAAATTTCATTTGCTAAAATTTTATGATACTGAAGTTAGACGACGTCTAATAATTTTTGAATTTTGTTTTAGACGGTAAATTATAAAAAAAAAAAATTTTGAAAAAATTGCACCTGTAGTTTTTAAAATTTTCTACATATGCATATTTTTAGTTTTCATTTTTTTGTTATTGATTTGTTGAAAAAAAAAATCTGAAAATTTTTAATTGTCTGCTAACTTTAGGGTCATAATTTTATGATACTGAAGTTAGACGACGTCTAATAATTTTTGGATTTTGTTTTAGACAGTAAATTACAAAAAAAAAAAATTTTGAAAAAATTGCACCTGTAGTTTTTAAAATTTTCTACATATGCATATTTTTAGTTTTCATTTTTTTGTTATTGATTTGTTGAAAAAAAAAATCCAAAAATTTTTAATTGTCTTCTAACTTCAGTCATAAAATTTTTCATTAAAAATTGAAAACAAAAATTTTATTGGAGCAAATAAAATTTTCTTAAGATTAGAAAAAAATTATTGACGCGAGAAAATATTTTCTCACCGTAAGAAAATTTTTTTTTCAATTCCTAGTGTAAAAAATTTTAAAAGTAAATTTTCTTGCGCCAAAAAATTAATTTTTCCTGTGCGTAACTAAAGATTTAAAATATTTTAATAATTTTAATAAAATTCGTCCTTGCAAACAGATGATTAATATTTATATATTTAATATATCTTATACATTTGGTATTTAAAAAAAAAGAAATTATTGTCACTACAATAATAATGTAAATTAAAATCACGTTTACGTTATGTATACACAAGTTGGAATAGCAATCATGCGCATTTAAAGATTACCCGTCTCGACATCGTTATGAATGGGACGCTAAATACGGTAAAATGAATCCATACCAAAAACATTCATTTGCAATTTAATTTATTTATTTACTTGGGTTTCAGTTTTATTACTCGTTATCGCTAAACAAAATTCATATATATTTAATTTAAATTCTTATCTCCATTGTCCGTTATAAAGCAATAAATAATAATTATTAATAATCTTACGGTAATAATCACCTTAATTATTATTTGCATTTGTATTTATTTATTATAAACACTTTTTTAAATTTTTCGTGGAATTTATGCCAATTATTTTGCTTATTAATAACGAGTCAAAAATATAAAATGTCATATTATGGGATTCATTTATTTATATACATTTGGTTTACTTTGCTTTATATTTTTGACGTAAATATTTTTAATCTCAATCTTATTTTTAAAAAGTTCATAAATTAATAAATAATTTTTTTGAAAAATTAATAATTTAAATTCTTCATGTGAATGTAGCAGACATCAGAAAAATTTTAATTATTAATAAATAGAGTAAATAATTAAAAAAAAAATATTTATAAAAAATGCACTTATTAATTTTAAAATTTTTTAAATGCCCATTTTTTTCAAATTTTATTTCATTAATTATTTACTCTATTTATTCATAGTTGTAAATTTTCCTGATGTCTGTTACATTCATACTCACATGTAGTAGACAGACAAATTTAAAATTATAAATAAATAGGGTAAATAATTAAAAAAAAAAAATTTATAAAAAATGCACTTATAAATTTTTAAATTTTTTAAATGCCCATTTTTTTCAAATTTTATTTCATTAATTATTTACTCTATTTATTCATAGTTGTAAATTTTCCTGATGTTTGTTACATTCATACTCACATGTAGTAGACAGACAAATTTTAAATTATAAATAAATAGAGTAAATAATTAAAAAATAGAATTTATAAAAAAATGCACTTATTAATTTTTAAATTTTTTAAATGCCCATTTTTTTCAAATTTTATTTCATTAATTATTTACTCTATTTATTCATAGTTGTAAATTTTCCTGATGTCTGTTACATTCATACTCACATGTAGTAGACAGACAAATTTAAAATTATAAATAAATGGGGTAAATAATTAAAAAAATAAAATTTATAAAAAATACACTTATTAATTTTTAAATTTTTTAAATGCCCATTTTTTTCAAAATTTATTTCATTAATTATTTACTCTATTTATTCATAGTTGTAAATTTTCCTGATGTCTGTTACATTCATACTCACATGTAGTAGACAGACAAATTTAAAATTATAAATAAATAGAGTAAATAATTAAAAAATAAAATTTATAAAAAAATGCACTTATTAATTTTTAAATTTTCTAAATGCCCATTTTTTTAAAAATTTATTTCATTAATTATTTACTCTATTTATTTATAATTTTCCATTTGTCTGATGTCTGCGACATTTACACTCATAATTTTTCTATTATTTGAATGAAAAGAAATTTACCCAAGACTTTAATTACTCGCAATTTTTAAAAAAATAATCAAAGATTCAAAAAAAAAATTAATTTTGAATTTTGAAAAATTTTTAAATTAAAATCCAACTAAAAATTTAAATCCCATAGAACCAAGTTAAAAATTTTCAAAATTTCCAGACAATTATCCTTAAAAAAATAATAAAATCAGTGTTTAATTTTCAAGATATTTAATAATAAAATAAAACCTGTGGGTAGAGAAATCGACGTTGAGATTTAGCTAATTCCAAGGATTAGCAAAAATCTCAGACTTTAAAAGATTTAGAGAGGGTCCTACTTATACACTGAAAAATATCAGCCCACACAATGATTCCTTCTTGGTTTGGACAATCTGACCGCACTCAACTCGTCGTAGCCAGGATCTGGACGACCTTGAACAGGCACCAAGATGACCGTTTGAGTCATTGTCGCAGTGGTTCTCCCCGATTTGCAAAAATGTTCCAGTTATTTTCCATTGTTCTCACGTATGTAAAAAAAATTTTTTTTATTCATACAAAAAATTTTATCCTTAAAATGAAAAATAAAAATAAATTATATTTGTCTCATATTAAATTATTATATGTTTTTTTTTTATTATTATTATTATTATTATTATTATTAACGTATGTATTAAATGCTGTGTCACTTATCCTCTCTTTGTATTGGGGCTCTCCTGACTAAAATTGATTCGACCGTTCAAGCATCAGACTGCTTCGCAAAGCAAAAATACATCAATGTAGTTCAAGGACGAGAGTTTCTTTGACGACGAATACGACGACGATGATTATGTGAGCTGTTCATTCGAGAGCCAGCTGCGTGGCAAATTTTACGGACGCGAATTATAGTTTTTTTTTTTAAACCGAAAAATAAAAAAAAAACATTTTTTTACACTGAGTAATGGTGATGGTTTGAGAAATTGCTGTAACGTAAATATACAAGCCCACTCTAATAATTTAAAAAAAGAAAAATATGACATTTAAAAAATTTTTAAGTTTAATTTTAAAATCGCAGACTAAAGGATTTGGCGCAAAAAATTTTTACTCGTCTCAAGAAAATTTTTACTTGAACGGAGAAATTTTTTTGTACTCAAAATTGAAAACGAAAATTTTTTTGGAGCAAGAAAAAGTTTTATTGATGATACTGAAATTAGCAGACGTCTAATAATTTTTTGAATTTTTAAAAAATGATAAATTATAAAAAAAAAAATATTTTAAAAAATTGCACTTGTAGATTTTTTAATTTCCTACATGTGCATATTTTTAGTTTTGTTTTTTTTCTAATTAATTTGTTAAAAAAAAAAATCCAAAAATTTTTGTCTGCTGACTTCATGACACTGAGGTTAGCCGACTAATAATTTTTGTTCTTTTTTTTAAATTATGAATTATAAAAAAAAAAAATTTTTTAAAAATGCACTTGTAGTTTTTTAAATTTCCTACATGTGCATATTTTTAGTTTTGTTTTTTTTCTAATTAATTTGTTAAAAAAAAAAATCCAAAAATTTTTAATTGTTTACCGACTTCATAATACTGAGTTTGGCCGACTAATAATGTTTGTTCTTTTTTAAAAATGATGGATTATAAAAAAAAAATATTTAAAAAAATTGCACTTGTAGCTTTTTAAATTTTCTACATGTGCATATTTTTACTTTTTTTTTTTTCTAATTAATTTGTTAAAAAAAAAAATCCAAAAATTTTTAATTGTCTACCGACTTCATGATACTGAGCTTAGCCGGCTAATAATTTTTGTTCATTTTTCAAAATGATGAATTATAAAAAAAAAAATATTTAAAAAAATTGCACTCGTAGTTTTTTAAATTTTCTACACATGCATATTTTTACTTTTTTTTTTTTTTATTAATTTATTAAAAAAAAAGCATCCGAAAATTTATAATTGTCTGCTGACCAGGATCATTTTTATTGAGCCAATAAAAATTTATTTGGGGCGAAAAAAAATTTAATAAAGCAAAATTTTTATTGCACAAAAAAATCCTTTTTTTCTGCGTATAAAAATTTTTCTGTAACGAACAATGAAAAAATGATTATTTTTACATTATAATCATAGCGAAGTCACGACAGTAAGATCCTCCCTCATCCTGCCGTTTAAAATTTACTCTTGAGTTGGTATCTTAATTTAATATGTAAGTAGTCAAGCTTTCATCGTTCTATCAAGGACATCTTTTTTTATTTATTTATTTTTTTACATACAGAAAACTCAACAATGATACGGTTGAAATGATGACCCTCATGAAGACAAGGAAAATCCCATGAGAAATGATTAAGTTTCGTGACCGTCTTCATTTACTGTCATACATATCATGTACTTACTTTTCATACTACTGTTCACCCTATACAGAGTGCATTATAATGTAGAGTAGTAAAATAAAGGCCGATGAAAAAATAATAAAGTAACGCATTTTAAAAAAAAATAAAAATGAGTCTGGTAAGTTTGCCAGAGCTGAACGTCTGTCGTCGCGGATAGTCGGAGCCAGTGCCGTGAAAAATAAAATATGAAAATAAAATAAAAAATAAGTTGTTGGAGTACAAATTGCCACGAAGGTGAATAGAAGGCGGTAGTTGTTGGGTGAAAGAAAAGAGCGAGGTCAGTTATCCATACCACCACGCCCGTTTGAATCGTTACGCAGTGCAACGCCGCATTGCACATATTCACAGAATCTGCATTCACTACTTGAGTAACTTATTATATTTTTTTGACTTTTATTTTTAAGCTCATAAAATAATTTTAGCTCCAGATTTAAAAAGTTCTCCAAGTTTCAAAATCAAAATTTTTCTGAGCGCGATAATTTTTGAACTTTTGAAAATCAACGAACTCTTCTTTTTTTTTATTTTGAATTCTTAGTTCAATCTTTTGTATGCAAGAAATATTTTGCTGTGGAGTCAAAAATTTATTGGGCGAGTCAAAATTTTTTGCGCTAAAAATCCATTTTTTTGAAGTTTTTCTATTGAAAAATATTAAAATTTTGTTTTTAATATAAAAATACTGTTTTTAATATTAATATAGTAAATATTTATTTGCATGTAGAAAATGACAAAAAAAAAGTCTAAAGTAATAAATTTATTTTCAAAAATATTGACTGATACTGAAATTAGCCGTCTAATTTTTTGATTTGTTTAAAAATGATAAATTAAAAAAAAAAATGAATTCCAAAAAATTGCACCTATAGTTTTTTGAATTTTCTACATGTGCATATTTTTAGTTTTTTTTTTTTTTTCAAATTAAATTGTTAAAAGATATTAATTTTACTTAAAATTTAGGTACATATATTTCTCTACGGCCTAAATAAAAAATGATACTGAAATTAGCCGACTTATAATAATTTTTTGATTTTTTAAAAAACGATAAATTATAAAAAAAAAAATTTTTCAAAAAATTGCACTTGTAGTCTTTTAAATTTTCTACATGTGCATATTTTTATTTTTTTTTTTTCTTCAAATTTAATGGTTCAAAAAAAATCCAAAAGTTTTTAATTGTCTGCTTCAGGATCGTAATGAAAAGATTGAACTGGTGATGACCCGAAGAAATTTGAAAAAAAATTGGTTTTATTTATTTTCAAAATTTTGCAAATCGAGCGACTTGTAAAAAATTTTTTAATGACGAAACTTGGAACGAAGTTTTCCCAAATTCAAACTTAAATTTTTTCTGAGCGTTAAAAAACGTCAAATAAATATTGCCATCCTTATATATATCTATATATAAATATATAGATTAAATACATTTAGTATCATAGTTTTCGCGTATTATCATCGCGCAATTGCCCATAGAATAAAACCGTCATGATGTTTATCCCCATTACCAGCCACTGTAAAAGATTTAACGCATTAAATAATAGCTCTTACTCGTCTGATCTTACTCCCATACATTCTTACTCTTGTAAATGCACTTTACGAGTCGCCGAAGACTAAAAAAAATTGAGTAAAGAGGTTTTGATTTAAAAAAAACAACAAAAAGACTCACTAGTCGTAATTCAAACGGATGCTTTTATCCCTCGTAAATTTATCAGCTTTACTTAATCTCTTATATTATCTGAAAAACATGTTAAATAAATTTCCATTAATTCACCTACTCCTTCATATACTTTCTACAGCATCCATTTTATTTATTTACAATCAATAAGTATTTAAACTAAGCAATAAACATTTAAATATTTTGCGCGCGAAAAATTAAATATTTAAATAAAGTTTCTGTTGTTTTTTTAATAAACATCTAAATTGAGTGAACGTTGACTCCTTAAATATTTAAGAGATCGAAGAGAAATCTTATACATGTACATATGTGTGTATATATGTATATATATATTTTCTTGAGGGTGCCAAGACGCATTGACTTTACGCTACCCTTAGACTAGGACCAATCTACTGTACCACCCATTCCACAATCCCTTTTTCCCTGCCCTACCATACCATACCTTAGACTTTACCCGTACCCGCACACGAATTGGCAGACTGCTGTCTGGCTGTCTGGTTGCTCGGCAACGCGCCATTGGTCGTTGGCTGAGAGGGTGCAGAAAAGGCTTCAACTAAACTTATATCTAACAATATAAAAAAAATTTTTTTAATAGATTTAAGTACTTGAAAAAATTTTTTGTCAAATATTTTTAATTGCAAATTATTAATTAGAAAAATATATAAATTATCCGTAAAAATAATCGGCAAATTTATTATTAATTCGGTTAAAAATTTTTTTTAATTTCAAGGATAATTGACATAAAAAAAAAAGGATTTTTTGCTAAAAATTTTTACTCGCCTCTAGAAAATTCTCACTGGCTCCAAAAAAAATTTTTGCATCGTTGATGGAAAACAAAAATTTTTTTGGGGAGAGACAAAATTTTTTGGACCAAGAAATCTTTTTTTTTTTGGGTAGAAATTTAATTAAATTTATATGAATATGAACTCGGTCATATAATTTTGAAAATTGAAACATCATTTTTAATGAAATCAATGTATGACTAAAAATATATACTTTGTAATTAATCACGATAATGAGTTGGGTTTTAATTCAAAAATTTTTAAAACACAGTACTAACTTTTTTAAAAAAAAACTTTAATTAGTTTTTGTAATTGCGAGCATATTAAAGTCTTGGTATAGAATTTCTCGTATTTAAAAATTAATTACACGTAAAAAAAAAATTTTAAATTCAAATTCACGTTTTTAAAATAAATATCAGCTTTAGAATTATAATTAATTGAAATGGGCATTGAAAAAAAAATAAAATAAAATACATATTTTTAACATTTATGAAATTTATCACTTGGAAATTAAAGTTAAGTAAAAATAAATTAAATTATAGGTCATATTTTTAATTGACGAACTTGTTAAGAATTTCATGTAATTTTCCTGTAATTAAAAAGAAAATTTTTCCTCGCCCTGAAAAAATTTTTTTTTTCTCTGTACTTTCAATTATTTAGTTTATATATGTCTAGTTAATTTTCATATATTTACTCCGTATATTTTTCAAATCATGATACTCATTATCATGTACATGATTAAGAGCCAGAGTATACGCCCATAAAAAATCAAAACATTTTTTTTTGCTTTGTCAGTGGGTTGTTACTCGTACATTTTTAACTGTCATTAATTAATAATCACTAGTTCATACATATATATACATATATATTTTCAAATGCACGCAAATGTTATCAGTATAATATAATTTAATGGAAAATTAAATATAATGTAAAGCAAAGTAAACCCATCAGTACAAAAATATCATATATATTGATGTTATTTTAATGTAACTATATTTTATGATACCAAATAAAGTTATATGATATATCTATTGTATATTATCGATTAGCATTAATGCTAATCGATTTAATAAATAATATTTAATGGTATAGTGTAATGTCACTAAAAACCTTTCTAATTTATGTGACAATAAAATTCCATTGTTGAGAATGAATTTTAGTTTTTATCCTTTCTCTTATTTCTTTATATAAAACTCAATATATATGTATATATTAGTTATTGGTTGCAACAAAGATTTCTTGGTGGGCTTTGGAGATGAGTCACTCTAGACTCTGATGAGTCAAGGCAAAAGATTGCAAACAATTTCCTGGGATAACTTGTTTTCAAAACCTTAATCTTGGGTAAATTGGCTCGGATTTTAATCCACCTGTTAATTTTATTATTAATTAATTTTAAGATCTTTATAATTTAAAAATTCTATAATTTAATTGCCGTATAGAATGATACTGAAGTTAACTGACGTCTAATAATTTTTTGAATTTTTAAAAAATAATGAATTTTTAAAAAATAATGAATTTTTTAAAAATAATGAATTTTTAAAAATTGCACTTGAAATTTTTTTAATTCTCTACATGTGCATTTTTTAGTTTTTTTTTTTTCTCTATAATTTATTGGGAAAAAAAATCCGAAACTTTTTTATTGTCTGCTGATTTTATGATACTGAGTTTTACTGACTAATAATTTTTGGTTTTTTTTTAAAATGATAAATTATAAAAAAAAAAAAGTTTGAAAAATTGCACTTGTAGTTTTTTTAATTTTCTACATGTGCATTTTTTTAGTTTTTTTTTTTTTAATTGATTTGTTAAAAAAAAAAATCCAAAACTTTTTAATTGTCTGCTGATTTTATGATACTGAGTTTTACTGATAAATAATTTTTGGTTTTTTTTCAAAATGATAAATTATAAAAAAAAAAAAAATTTGAAAAATTGCACTTGTAGTCCTTTAAATTTTCTACACGTGCATATTTTTAGTTTTTTTTTTTCTCTTTAATTTGTTGAAAAAAAAAAATCCGAAAATTTTTAATTGTCTACTGACTTCAGGATCATAATATAGACAAATATAATAATTTTTTTTTTTAATTAAAATTAAAAAATTACTAATTTATAATTAATTGTGAAAAAATCATATTTATTTGAACTTAATTCTTATTATATAATTTAATAATAATAATATTAATAATGTTATTAATGTTAATAATTACAAGATGAATTGTCATGAAATGAATCTGTTACTTAACGTATTATTACAATCAAGACAATTACCTATACAATAGTAGGCACGCATCACTCATCTCATTATCATTAATTATTAATTAATTAATTAATTAATTTTTTTATAACAAATGCCTCATAAATCTAATCACAAATTTTGTTATTTATTTATTTATTATCGCATTCTCTCGCTTATTTTCTACGCAATATACAAAAATTTATAATTACTTTTTTATATTATTTATATTTCAAATTAAAAAGTTAACATTTGTCTTCAAAGTGTTAATTATTAATAAATTATTTTAATTATTTTTTACTAAATGGAATTTAAAAATAATAAAAATTAATAGTTTTTAAATTACAGTCACGTAAATTAAAAAAAAATATTTGTACGTAATCACATAATGATTGTAATTTAAAAACTAAAAATTTTTAAAATTATTTTTTATTTTAAATTAAAACTTTGAAAGTTTAAAAATAAATATCAACTTTTTAATTTCATTCCTGTCAAAATTTTTATAAAATAAATGAAAAATAATAATTATAAAAGTTGTCAATTTATGTATCTAATAAATTATAGATACAAAAATAATATCAGATTATTAAAATTATACTTAAATTTAAAATTACACCGCACGTTTATTTTTTATTGAAAAAAAAAAGCTGTCAAATTTAAAAAGAAAATGAATTATTTTTTTTTTTTGTGAAATTATTTTCCCACCAATTTTATTTTTAAAAATATATTTTTTATCTGACTGACAATTGCACTTAAAAAAATACTGGTGTCAGATATATTTTTATTTTCAATAAAAAAAATAAATAATCCGATGTAAAGGTCGTAGAAACTATTTGTCGGTGTAAAAAAATGTAATTATTTAAAAAAAAAATTACATGTACATACTGCGTAATGTCAACGCAAGTAATTTAAATAAAAAGGGTAATTAATTTATTTAATTAGCAATTATAAATTTATTACTCATAATTATTAACGATTTGTCGATTGGCTTAGCGGAATAATCGTGCGAATGTTCGCACTGCGTTCATCACAGTTTTCGGTGAGTCTGTTGTCCTGTTAAAAAATTTAATTTATGATTATTAAAAAATAGTAATTAAAATTTATTATTATCATTATTATTAATTATTTTGATAATTACGTACTTTAAAATTGTACGATGAAATTCGTAGAGTTGTTCAGGTGTTGCTGTAATTGATCCTGGTGCATTTTGAGTTGGCATCGATTTGATGGCTTCTTCCAACCATTTTGCCATCGACTAAAAATAATAATTTTTTATTATAAAATTTATTTTATTATTAAAAGAATTTTTTTTTTAATTCTAAAGTGACGTAGAAGTCATCCGGTGACATTTCAACCCCAGGTAAAAAAAATTTTCACTACAAAAATTTCCAAAATTCATTTTTTAAATTCAAATTAAAAAAAAAAATTTTTCTCAAATTCGCGCCATTTTTTAAATTTTTAAATTAAAAAATAAAAATCTTAATTTTGAAGGATTGATTTTTTAAAGAAATTGATGTCAATTGATGATAAAGGCGGCAAATTTGTATTTGGCGGTAAAATTTAAAAAAAGAAAAATTAATTGAAAGTAATCTGGGGTTAAAATGATACCAGGTGTCATTTGATAAAAATAAATAAATAAAAAATCTTACTGTTTGATCAATTAACGTCAATTCAATGATAACATCAACAGTATCTTGCAACATGTAAGTTGGCAATGAAAATACAGCAGCATGAAGAAGATTCGTAACTAAAGTCTGTCCTTTTTCATTCAAAACATTTTGTACTAACGCCCGTCTTATTGTAAAGTCAGATCGGTCCTAAAAAAACAAATTCATCAAAATCCGAATCATTAAATCACATAAATTTAAAACCAGTGAAAACTTACGTCATTATTTCTAGCAGAGTGGAGAAATTCGTATAAAAATTTCATAACGGAAGCATTGGCATCTTTGTGGTCAAGACTACAAGCAGACAACGCGCAGTCGACGATGCTGTCTTTCGGCGCCGAATGTAAAAATGCAATAGGAGCCCGCTGTATAAATCTACGAATAAAAAAATGATTAAAGTTAACCGTAAATTAAAAAAAAACCCAAAAAAAATACCATACCTTGAACACAATCTGAACAAATCATCAACCGTATCGGGATGATGTTTCAGCCCATTCTGTTCCTGCAGTAGCGTGAACGTGGGTCCAATAAAAGCTTCCAGCATCTGCACAAGTCCAGCAGCGCACTCATGGTCAGTCGCGTACTCATCCACCAAAATGGAACCGAGGTACAGAAAGCAGCTGTGCTGATGCGTCGCGTAGAGCCCGACAATTAATTTAACAATGTCCTCCAGCAAATGCACCGCGTGCTTCCTGATGCATCTGATCGCGTGTCTGACACACCGACAGCATCGTTCCATGATCCGCGAATCAGCTGAATATTTATTGAAAGCTCTAGACAACACCGGCCAGATTTCCGTCACTACATCCCTGCAAGGGTGCGGCAACGCGTCATTGCTATCAACACTAGGGTTCGTATGCCTGAAAATGGCCGCGAGTCTGTCCAGCCAAAAGACTGGATCCGTTTTGGTCGCGCGCGTTACTGGAATACCCGTGAGTTCCATCAGCGCGCAAAGTGGCCTCGCTTGGAACCAGCAGAGCTCTTTCATCGCCCGAGTTATCTCTTCCCTTGGCAATCTCGCCAAAATAATCGAGACTCCCTTCAATAATCCAATGGCCGCGTCGTTGCTTATCGGGTACCCGTCAAGACATCTCGCGATTTCCAGCAAACCTGGAAAATGCGAGGCCATATGCTCTGGACACGCGGTACAGATGCTGTGCAATGCACCGGATGCGACACTCGCGAGTCCATTCTGACTCAAACACACCAGTAAAAAATTTAAAATCGGTTCTAATGAACGCGCGTGACTATTTATCCACTCACACAATTCCCCAAGTAGTAAAATACTCGTATGCTTGACGGCAATATGTGTATTTTCGTGAACATTCAAAATGGCTTCAACGACTTCCGGTACCACTTGATCTTCTTCAGGTAAAATATTTTTAGCGACAGACTGCATGATAAAAAGCGAAGCTTCGATGCTGTCCCAGGTCGGGGAGATGATCGTCACTCCATCCAGACTATGCTGCGTGCCATTGATGCGCGAAAACATTTGACGGAAGCAATGACTGCTGCCAATTATAAAGACGACGTCTTTTATCAGCTCAGAAACTCGACTGCGGAACAGCGAAAAATCCTGGCTCAGAGGATCCTGCTCCAGTAAACCCAAGTAGTCTGGTTCCATCTGACAGTGCTTGCAAAGTGCGCTGATCAATCTCTCAATGTACGGCTTGAAGACTTTGTTTAACTCTTCGGAATTTCTCTGGTACAATTCCTCGGACAGTTGGTACCAGAGGTTGAAAGTTATTTGAGCGACTTCGTAGTCGTGGTGGCCGACGCACATCAGCACGAGGTCCAGGATTTTAATGGCGTAGTGCTGCTGTTCAGACGTGCACTGATTTATTATCGTCACTAAAAACGTCTCTGCGAATTCGGTAAAAATGCGGCAGTAGTTCATCAGCTGACCGGTTTCTTCTTCAGCGACTAGGAGATGGTACGGCTGCTCTAGGGCGATTACGCTGGTGAATAAACACAATTGGAGACGTTGGATTTGCGGTGACTCGGGGTTGTGTTGGTTGTGATGATGCTGGTTGTGGTGATGGTGGTCGTGGTGATGATGGTAATTGTCGATGTCATGGTTGTTGTTTAGTTGCAGCGACTGGAGGATGGAACAGACGCAGTCGGCAGCTGCTTCGTGCAATTGGTCATTGGATGTGTGATTGCCGAGGACTTGAAATGCATACGCTATTATATCGCTACTGGGTATGGCTTCGAGCGGCACAGCGTGGACTGTTATCCAGCTGGTGAGACATTTTATTATTCTTATGTGTATTTGGATATTGTCGGTGTTGTTTGTCGATTTGAGGGAGAGTTTTAAAAACTCGGATACTGTGTCGGCGCATGATGACAAGTCCGCTAATACCTGGTCACGTCTGTTAGCACCAAGACTTAGAGTATTTGTTTCTTCCGGAAGAAATTTTATTAGTTCGAGTAGAGGCCAGAGACTTGATGTGTTGCCGCCGAAGCGGTTTATTAGATCTATTACGGGCTTGTGCCAGGTTGGCATTTGGAGAGCCAGGTCTGCCAGGGCGAGACATAACTGTAACAGTTTTTTTAAATTAAATAGGAGGAATTACAAATTAAATCAGGGAATTTATATTTTTTAAAATGTGTATTGACTGTGGGAAGTCATCAATTGCCTACATTGGAAATTCTTACTGCTCGGCTACTAAAATTTATTCTACGGTTCTATTGCCTATGGAAATATTAAATATGTAATTTAATTGCATACAAAATAATTGCACTGTTCTATTGCTTACAGAAAAATAATTCATGTTCAATTGATTGCTATTTAATTGTGAACCCAATCAAAGAAATTCCTAATTAATGTAGACAAGCTTCTGATTTATTTGCTGAGAAAATCTTGTACTTGTTGAGGAGAAATGATCAACTCAAGACCGATCACTTGATAAAAAAAAGAGGATTGATCTGTAAAATATCAGAACCGCGGTAGTCTTGACAAAAGTATAACTCGCCCGGTCCATAATAAGACACTGGGTTGAATCTCATAGTCGACGCAGGGAATCACCTGATCAGGTCACTAATTTCTGATAGAAAACTCTGTCAAGTTTTCCAGTTGCTGTTGTCAAGACTACCGAGGTTCTGATATTTTTCAGACCAGCTGCGTTTTTTTTATCAAGTGATCGGTCTTGAGTTGATCATTTCTCCTCAACAAGTACAAGATTTTCTCAGCAAATAAATCAGAAGCTCGTCTACATTAATTAGGAATTTCTTTGATTGGGTACACAATTAAATAGCAATCAATTGAACATGAATTATTTTTCTGTAGACAATAGAACAGTGCAATTATTTTGTATGCAATTAAATTACATATTTAATATTTCCATAGGCAACAGAACCGTAGAATAAATTTTAGCAGCAAACTTAGTAAAAAATTCAGCAGCCAACATTCATAATATAGACAACTGATGTCTCCCCACAGAACAATCAAAGTATTTATTTATTTTAAAAAAATAAATACTTTCTTTTTTCCCGCGTAATTTAAATGTAATTTAAAAAACTTAAAATACAGATAAATTTATTTATTTCAATACTTGGCAATAAAAAAAAACGAAACCATAAAAAGGTACAAATTTAAGTCAATAATTTTTCAACCCTACCAAATTTAATAACCAACTAATTTTATCACGTGGCTAGAAAATTAATGATAGAAAAGTTACCAGACATCCGAAAATTTTTTTAATTTTCAGAAAAAAAAATTCAAATATTCATAAAATAAAAGTAAAAAAATCCATGTTTTAAAAATTCAAAATTCAGTACATGCATTATTTTAATTATTTAATTTTTTTGTATGAAATTAAAAAATTGTCGCATGTCTGCTTCATTGACACTCATGGAAAATTCTTCTTATTCTTTTAAAAATACAGATAATAATAATAATTTAAAAGTACCTGACAAACAATAGCTGGACTCGTGTGCTCATCAATTTGTGATATATGTCCTATCAATGAATCACGTAATGATGTATGAGCTTCCGCCGGTAATTCATGAAAATCATATTGAATTTTTGCACGCATTGTTTGGGCAGCAAAAAAACATGAGTCTAAATCCTTTTTTTCTTGCAAAATTCTGTCGGAAATTTTCCATGCGTACACCTGTCAAATAAAATTAATTAAATTATATTATTAATTAATCACTCGCTTAATTAATTTTCTTCATTAAATTTCCTGAGCTCAGAGGTTATGTTTAGGTTATGACAATTATTTTTTAGCCAGTTAATTAATTAATTTAACGGGATCCAGGATTTAATTGGGAAGGAAGATGATGATTAGAAGTTTTATAAGTAATTTAAGTATTTAATTAATTAATTAATTGGAGTAAAAGATGATAAAAACTTACGGTTTTTTGTAAATCTTGTAACCATAATGATGCCCTGTGTTGTTCAGTTGAGTTTGATGATTTGTGCATAGAATAAATGGCTTCATAAACGGTATCTATTTCTGGCGGTACATCCATCATTAATTATTTTTTTTAATTAACTACTTATTGTTATTTACTATTTATTATTATAGTACATATACAGTTTATATGCTCAGTTTGAGCTTAAGCCAAATCAACTTATGATATAAATTCGTTTTTACAAAAAAAAAAAAACAATATGGAGGGGAGTCCGCCATTTTTATTTAATTTTTATTACCGCGAAATTTAAAATTGAAATTGTGGGTTTTGAATTTTTTTAAATATTTCGCGGGTTTTTTAAAAATGTTTTTATTTATATTTTTAATGAGTACTTAATAAAATTGATTTTATTGATGACAAATTAGTGAAAAATTTAAAAAATATACAGAAAAAAAAATAATATGGGAGTCCGCCATTTTTATTGCCGTGAAATTAAAAATTGAAATTGTGGGTTTTGAATTTTTTAAATATTTCGCGGGTTTTTTTAAAATGTTTTTATTTATATTTTTAATGAGTACTTAATAAAATTGATTTTATTGATGACAAATTAGTGAAAAATATAAAAAATTTACAGAGAAAAAAAATAATTTGCGTTCATCATTTTTATTACCGCGAAATTTAAAACTTAAATTATAGGTTTTGAATTTTTAAACATTTTGCGGGTATTTTTTTTTATATTTTTAATTAGTAATTGATATAATTAATTTTATTAAGTGCATTCGAAAATTCTTTAGCTCTAGTTCTAGCCAAGTGTTGCCATGTAGCGATAACTAGAGCTAGAGAATTTCCGAATGCGCTTAAATTAATTAATTTGTTAATTATTCTTATTACTTGTGCGGTAAATTCAAATATTTGAAAAATAAATTATTAAAAATTGGAGAAAAATTAAAAATTATATGTTAAAATAAAATGGCGGCAGATTATGATAGAAATATTTAAAATATTAAAAAAAAAACACTTGAGTGTTTGAACAAACCTTGGCGGGAAATAATATGCAGAAGGGTGTCCTAATACACTTGGAGATTTAAATTAAATTGCTCCAAGTGTATTGCAGCTAAAAAACGTCACTTGACTGCTATTTCCCACCAGACGATGCCAGATGAGTTTGCTCAGGAACTTGGAAGTTATCAGCATCAGCAACTCGCAACACTTTACACTCGAACTGAACACTTAACACTTTACACTAGCACTGAACACTTAACTACACCACAGATACTTTGCACAATTTAAATTAATAAAAGATAAATTTTACAATCACTGCACAATTTTACGCGGCTTAGCTGCAATGGCGTCATAATTCAAACGTAAAGAAGGATCTGGACTACTACTGCCATTTTCGATGATACTGACTGCCGCTATCGAACCGTCAGTTGATGCAAAGCAATCGATTTTGCGATTCATCGACTGCCCCCACTTTAGCAAACATTTGAACGTCGAAAATAGTGACGCGCAGTAGCGCCATCTTGGCGCGAAATTTAAAATTTGAAATTTAATAATTTCATTAAAATTTATATATATCAATAAATATATTAATTAAACTAAAAAATATACTTGAAAATTTTTATTTTTATTAATAATTTGTTAATTATTCTTATGACTTGCGCGGTAAATTTAAATATTTGAAAAATAAATTATTAAAAATTGGAGAAAAATTAAAAATCATGAGTCAAAATAAAATGGCGGCAGATTATGATAGAAATATTTAAAATAATTAAAAAAAAAAACACTTGAGTGTTTGAACAAACCTTGGTGAGGAAATAATATGCAGAAGGGTGTCCTAATACACTTGGAGATTTAAATTAAATTGCTCCAAGTGTATTGCAGCTAAAAAACGTCACTTGACTGCTATTTCCCACCAGACGATGCCAGATGATTTTGCTCAGGAACTAGGAAGTTATCAGCATCAGCATCTCGCAACACTTTACACTCGAACTGAACACTTAACACTTTACACTAGCACTGAACACTTAACTACACCACAGATACTTTGCACAATTTAAATTAATAAAAGATAAATTTTACAATCACTGCACAATTTTACGCGGCTTAGCTGCAATGGCGTCATAATTCAAACGTAAAGAAGGATCTGAACTACTACTGCCATTTTTGATACTGACTGCCGCTATCGAACCGTCAGTTGATATTCAAAGCAATCGATTTTGCGATTCATCGACTGCCACCACTTTAGCAAACATTTGAACGTCGAAAATAGTGACGCGCAGTAGCGCCATCTTGGCGCGAAATTTAAAATTTGAAATTTAATAATTTCATTAAAATTTATATATATCAATAAATATATTAATTAAACTAAAAAATATACTTGAAAATTTTTATTTTTATTAATAATTTGTTAATTATTCTTATGACTTGCGCGGTAAATTTAAATATTTGAAAAATAAATTATTAAAAATTGGAGAAAAATTAAAAATTATATGTTAAAATAAAATGGCGGCAGATTATGATAGAAATATTTAAAATATTTAAAAAAAAAAACACTTGAGTGTTTGAACAAACCTTGGTGGGGAAATAATATGCAGAAGGGTGTCCTAATACACTTGGAGATTTGAATTAAATTGCTCCAAGTGTATTGCAGCTAAAAAACGTCACTTGACTGCTATTTCCCACCAGACGATGCCAGATGATTTTGCTCAGGAACTTGGAAGTTATCAGCATCAGCATCTCGCAACACTTTACACTCGAACTGAACACCTAACACTTTACACTAGCACTGAACACTTAACTACACCACAGATACTTTGCACAATTTAAATTAATAAAAGATAAATTTTACAATCACTGCACAATTTTACGCGACAACTGCAATGGCGTCATAATTCAAACGTAAAGAAGGATCTGGACCACTACTGCCATTTTCGATGATACTGACTGCCGCTATCAAACCGTCAGTTGATATACAAAGCAATCGATTTTGCGATTCATCGACTCCCCCCACTTTAACAAAAATTTGAACGTCGACAGCGACGCGCAGTTGCGCCAACTTATGAATGAAAAATTACTAATAATTTTATTGTTACCAACTTCGTGGGGATAAATTATTCGGCAATAAAATGATGCTAATTTACAAAAAAAGTTGTAATATTTTTTATCTGACAGACGTTCAATTTTTTGAGGATAATTACAATAAATAAATAAAATATTATTGAAATTTTTTAATAATTAATAATTCAAAAAATTAAACACAAGTCCAAGGATTCAAATTTCAAATTAATTATTGATATTTGAAATAAAAAAATACGTAAGTTTAAAATTATTTACAAATTTTTAGGTTATAATTTTTAATTACTTGATAAATAAAGTAATTATCCAAAAATTACAGGCAGTAATTAATAGAACTAGTAATTTAAATTTGAAATTTTTAAATTTTAAAAAATAATAAACTCAAGTAAAAAATTTTGAAAAATTTGAATTAATTTTCCATAATAATAATTGGCGTAAGTTCAAATTTATTAAAATTCATATTTTCAAGTTCATTTTTCTAAATGTCATCAAGACCGACAGCTAAAAATTAATTGTTCATTTAATTTTAAAGCTGGGTGACGTTTACTTGAAATTTAAATAATTAATTTTATAATTTACAGCAAAATGGGAGAACGTAAAGGAACAAATTTATATTACCCACCGGATTATGATCCGCGTGTGGGTGGACTCAATAAATTCATGGGTACCCATGCACTACGTGAGCGTGCACGTAAATTACACATGGGGATACTTATTATCCGATTTGAAATGCCATTTAACATATGGTGCAATGGATGTAATAATCATATTGGTATGGGAGTACGTTACAATGCCGAGAAAAAAAAAATAGGAATGTACTACAGCACACCGCTCTATCAATTTCGTATGAAATGTCACTTGTGCGACAATCATTTTGAAATAAAAACTGACCCAGCTGTAATTATTTACCAAAATATTATTAGTTATCATGTCTTTTATTTATAATTACAGTCAGGATTTTTGCTTTAATTTAAAAATAACAATTAATAATTAATGCTGTCAAATTTTTGATATTACGGCAAAAATATTGGTCGTATAAAAAAATTTTTTCAGTAAAAGTTGTAGGAAATTTAATTTTATAAAAAAAATGTCTCATATAATTTTGTCTTAGGACTAATAAAAAAACCGTAATTTCGAAATTAAGATTTTCATAATTATCAAAAATTTGAATCTCATTATGAATCTTAATTTTGGAATTGCAGTGAAAATATTGGTCGTATAAAAAAATTTTTTTAGCAAAAGTTGTAGGAAATTTAATTTTATAAAAAAAATGTCTCATATAATTTTGTCTTAGGATTAATAAAAAAACCGTAATTTCGAAATTAAGATTTTCATAATTATCAAAAATTTGAATCTCATTATGAATCTTAATTTTGGAATTGCGGTGAAAATATTGGTCGTATAAAAAAATCTGAAGAGACATTTTTTTTAGAAAATCAAATTTTTTACAACTTTTGTTTCAAAACTTTTCTGATAAGACCAATATTTTCGCCGTAATATCAAACATTTGAACCATTAATTTCGAAATCAAGGCAAAAATCTTGTCCCTTTATAATCCAAGTCTTCAAGATCAATGACACGTTTACTGAACTGTAAATTATTTTTTTCAATACAAAATTTCTCTTTGCCACAACAAAAAAATTCTCATCAATAAATATGAGTTTTTTAAATCTATAATTATTTAAAAAAATTTCATTTATAAAAATATATTTCTGTGTCGATTCAAATTGTGATAAAAAATCGATAATTAAAATTTGAATAATTAAAAAAAAAAAAAATTACAATTGTAAGACTTGGATTTATAAATTCAAAATGATGTTAATTATTAATTATTAATTACTGTTGTTTATTTAATTTTAGAACTTAACTTATATAGTAGAAAGTGGAGCACGTCGTCAAGAAAATCGTTGGGATCCAACAGAAAATGAGCAAGTTGTACCAGAAGAAAAAGAAGTATCTAGAAGACTCTATGATGATCCGATGTTTAAATTGGAACATTCAATGGATGATAAAAAGAAAGCTAAATCCAAAGACACGACGTTGAGTAACTTAATTGCTAATAATGAACAATTTAAAGACGATTATGCATTAAATTCATCATTACGCGCGGCATTTAGAGTAAGTAGTCTATCATTCTGACGGAATGTCAATTCATTTAATTTATTAGTTTATTAAATAAGAATTAAATATTGCCAGGACATCATTAGAAAGTCGATAGATCTGTGAAGTCGCTGTTCGACTCAGTTTTTATTCGAAGGTTTCAACCTTAAGGGGGAGGATTTTTTTTTTCAGAGTACGTTCTTTTTAAAAATTTTTAAAATTTGTGACGTTATTAAGAATCATTCCAAGAATATTCTCCTAAATTTTCATAAAAAAATATTTAAAAATGCGCCAGTGGTAGTGGGGAGAGACGAGTCACTTAAAAAAAGTTTCCATGCCGTAGGCCTTAAATGTTCGTCAGCTGATCGACTGTTCTGCGTCTGCAGATCCAGTAAAAAAATTCAGGTCACCCTAGGGAACGTCGTCGGTCCCCGGGTCTTATTCCTCATCATGAGTTTAGACTTAGAGCAGCAACAGCGGTCTCAGAAGTCGCTTATCTGCTTTAGTTACTCAGTAAAAAAATTTTTCTTCATCAAAATGACCAAAGTTTTATTATATATTACAGAAAATAAATAAATTTTTTTTTTTTTAATTAGAAACCTGGCGGGAACGTCGCAGTAGTCAATAATTTAAAAATTACCATTAGATATGTAATTAAAATTTTACTAATCATGATTTTATTTACAATAAAATTATTTATTTTCCAGGAAAAAAAAAAAGAATTACAAGAACGTAAAAGTTTATCATCTAAACTGGGTTTAGTGCAGGTTAATTTAGTTGATGAACATGACGAAGATATCAGATTAGCAAAATTACTGATGCACAATAAAAAAAGTGATGGTAAAAAAAAATCAATTTATTCTCCATTAAAAAGACTCGTAAATTCAAGTCATGTTCATAAGATAAATAAACAAATGGCACCGTCGGCCTCGACGAGTCTCGTTAAAAAATATAAAAGTCAACGTAATCAGGACAAAGTATCGAGCTCATCTACTAATAATTTAACCGCAAGTACTTCACTAGTTAATTACGACTCATCTTCCAGTTCTGACAACACGTAATTTTATTTTTAATATATAAATTTTATTTTATTTATAATACTTTTTACAATAAAAAATTGTACTCAGTAATCTGAGGTTAACATCATTAACAATTAATTATTTATTAATAATATTTATATAAAAATCACTATTATACTTATTTATAAAAAAATTTATATTAATGGTATAACAATTATTTTTTTTTTAATTACTATTCGTTAATTCAAATTTTTCAGCGCTGATTTTTTGAATTTCTTCCGACTCATATTGTAAATAAATTTAAAAATTTATTATTAGGTCAATATTTTAAATTTAAAAATTAAAAATTGTTTGACTTATATTCGAATAATAAATTTGTAATATATGTAAATAATTAATGTAATATAAAAAATAAACACTAAAAAAAATTTTTTAATTAAAATTATGATAATTATTTATCAAAATAAATCAATAATCGCACGATAGTAAAAATTGATTATACTGTATATACATTAATATATATATGTATATGTATATATATATATATTTATTAGGAGTATGCGAAAAATTCTAAACTTTTCAAATTATTTAAAAATTCACGAATAATTCAAAAATTTTTTGAATGACTAAAAATTGTCATTTTTTTTTTTCATAATTCAAATTTTTGTCAGAAGTAAAAAGAGCTCAGATTTGAACTTACAAAAAAAATTTTTTTTTGTATCAAAGCTAAGTTTTTTTATGTAAATATGACATCCAGATGCTGGTCTGAAAAGTCACAGGAAATTTGTCATCTTTTTTCGTCCCAAAAAAGTAATTTCAATTAAAAAATCTTTTAGATGATAACTTATTTGATATTTATTTGAAATTTATTTTTTGTCATCACTTGTATCAAGTTTTTAAGCAGATATTTTTTGATGACATTTTCTGAGTTGTCATCATTTTGATGTTCTGTTCAGGTCAAAACACAGCATAAAAATTTACATCTTATTGCTGTAATAAATTCGTCTGCTATTTGATTAAATAAAAATTGAATACTTGAAAGCTGATCAAAATTTCCACAATTCGAATCAAGTAATTTTGGAAAATTTTCGAATTATTCGATTCGCACACTTCTAATATATATATAATAATATAAAAAAGTTGATATTAAAATAAATAATTATACTTTTATACATTACAGTGGAATCTGTAACTTTTACATCCGCCAACTCCCCCCCTATTTCTTACAAAAAAATAAGAAGTCTACTGCCGCGTATTTTAAAATTTTGATTTCGTAATTTCTAGCCCCTGTCAAAGTTAGAGAGCTTCCATTGTATTTAATATAAAGCTTGTTATTGTACTCAATTTTTTTTTGTTTAAATAAATTAAACAACTAAAGCTGGAAGTACATGGAATGAAGTAAATTAAAAAAAAAAAATAATAATACACAATTATTCAGGTGTATTTTGAACATTTGTCGATTCATTACGTCGGTGCAGACGTTCGGGATGAGAGCAAGCCAACTGACTGAAATCACGAACGACGTCATTGAATGTTTCATCACCAGTAATACCGATTTCCGAGTCTTTCATCTCTTCATTTAACAATCCTAGTCTTAACAATGTTACGATATCCGCATTAGCTTCTTTCACAGCAATGGACAATGGTTTTACCCCACTTTCATCTTGGATATGTTGATCCGCGCGGTGTTTTAATAATAAGCACACCTGAGCTGTATGACCTGTCAAAAAAATTTTGTTTTATTTTTCTAATTAATGAACTGATTAATTAAAAAATAAATACCTAATTCAGTGGCCAAATAAAGCGGCGTTTTACCCTCAGCATCTTGACAATTTATCTTGGCTCCATTTAAAATAAGATACTCGCATGACATGACAGATCCCTTTTAAAAAACAAAGTATACATCAATTAGATATTTTATTTTTATTTAAATTATTTAAATTTATTTATTGACATGCTGCGTTACGAATGTCATGAAAATGTCTTTTGGTAAAAGATAACATTGAGGATTTTTAAAATTTTTTTAGGACTCGATGTATTTTTTATTTAGAAAAATAAAAATTTTATATGACAGCTGGAGTGGGAGTAGAATTTTATCACTAAAACGGAAAATATGGACGATCAACTCTGACCTCCTTTTTACAAAACTGAGCTAGACTTTTCCGTTAAAAAATTATTTGAGGGAGAGATGGAAGCAGAATTTTGAATTTTGAAATTTAAAATTACCGCCATTTCTAAATTAGACCGATTTAACTGAAATCGATCATGATGGCCCAAAAATAAGTCAAGTTTCATTAAGATCCGCTTAGAACTGTGTGCTATCAATGCCAAAAAACTCCCTATATATATAAATATATATGACAAATTCTAATCTTTTGAAATCAATCAGAAAACTACTTTTTTTGAGAGCTTGACATTAAAACAGAAATAACTAGAAAACAATGGGGAATTTTGAAAAACTTTATCAGAGATAATTTGTAGAGAATGAAATTGTCTACAAAAAAGATTCTATGAAATTTTGTCATAAGTCTGATAGTTTCGGCGGAAAAGTAAAAATATCTCGAAATTTAATGAAAATTTGACTTCAAGCTCCAATAACTTTTGAACAAATGAATTTATCAAAAAATGATAAGAGACTTTTTTTGTAGAGCATTCAATTCTCTACAAAAATATGTCTGCAAAATTTCCCTACGACGCATCGCTAGTTATAAAAATCAGAAGCAAGAAAAACTTTCTTGGGGAAGTAAAAATTTTCCCGCCAAAAAATAATTTTTTTAAATCCATTCTCAAGACACCTGTAGCTTAATGTAATTAAAGTAAATTACACTAATAATCGCCTGGTGTAACGCAGTCCTTCCTCGATCATTGACATTGCACCACATTTTGTCCGCCCCCGCAGCCAACGCCGTGCACATGACCGGCAAATTGTGCGCAGCCGCAGCCTTGTACAGCAGCATATCAGCATGTAAATTTTCAATGTCTTCTTCATCAGCAAACTCCTCTTCCTCCCCAGCCGTGGAATCCTGATCTGAACTGAGCTCCAAATTGCTTTCAATAAAAGGTTTAGGCAAATCGCAACCGAACATCAGTATATCCGACTCCTCATCCTTGACCTCGTCCTTAATCTCCATCTTGTCATCCGTTACCATCTCCACTCGGTCTTTCTCATCCTTATCCTCTGAAAAAATTTTATCCACCTCCGCACAATCTCTGTCATCTTCAGACTGCATACTCGTCAGTATTTTCCCATACAAAGTCGACGTGTTTTTCAACTCCACAGTCCCGGTATCCGAACTTATCGAACTCGCCTCCGACTCACTCATTACTTCAGCAGACGTACCAGTGACACAGTCAGCGATAATTTCATCCACGACCTCATTGATTCCTTCCCTATTCAAAATTTTATTTTTCCCATCGATCTTATGATGACTTCTGGGTCTCCGCCTCAATTTTCTTACGCTCCACTTGCGGAATCTCATGATATCGCGACTGTGCTGCTGCTGACCATCAGTAGAAATCATCAAATTATTATTAAACGGCTTGACAAATTTTCTGTCCACGTACTTAGCTTTGATCCAGGCTTCGCGAATGCTATTGATGCACTTCGGTGTCGCTTTCGTGATATCCCCGCAAGGTTTCACAGCTTCGTAGACATTGTTGACAACATTGTTGCCTAACTCGGCCATGACTTTGAGTATTTCCGGCTCCCAATCGTCCAAAGTCAGCGAGCGGACTTTGCTGTAGTGGACACCCAGGCTACGATGGATCCCGGAGCACTCAATGCAGAGAGTAATGCCCAGATTGATGCTCGCCCACTTGGGATCCGGGTTACCGCAGTCGCAGCAGGTGTCGTTACCTGGTATCTTTAGCAGCTGCTCCCATACGCGGGTCCGCGGTTTCGCTGGCGGTCTTACAGGCCCGCGCAAATTGTTGCGTTTGAATTCCGTCGATTTGCTGATGTTCTTCAGAGTATAGGAACTGGTGCCGCGTTGAATGGCAGCACCGATCGCTTGCTGCATTGACGTCACCCAGGCCAGATACATTTCCTCGCTGTCAGCTTGCAGGATATGACTTTTCGTTGGACTCAAAACTTCAAAACAGTTTCGGCGATCGCAATCGACGATTGATTTTACGGTGCAAAGACGCAGGTCGTCTTCCATGACAGTGTAGTCGTCGTCGCCGGTACGTTTTTTGTAAACCAGCTGGTGATCTTTTAGGCAAAACCACCGGCGGTTCCATGTTTTGAAGGCGTTACTTGTTCGCTTAAATAAATAACCTTCCATTCGTTTATTGTTGTCGGTTGCTGAAGGTATCAAGTCGCGACTTGTCACGTAAACGTGACGATTCTCCATTTCTTTTTCGAGTTTCGTTGACTCCAGGCGCATCACCACCAGGTCGTCGCTCAGTTCCTTGAGAAATGAGTCGAGATCTTGAGCTAAATCGGAGCCTTGGTGATAGTAAGTGAAGCATGCGTGCATGTAACTCAGTAATGACCCGAGGATTTCGTGACGGCGACGCGCTTGCAACATCGTCAGTGCGTGGACGTAATCTAGTGACGTGTGACGGAAACACGACCGCGTTGCTGATAAAATATTTGACACTTCTTCGTATTCTGCTGGTCGGGTTTTAGGGACTTGGGAGTTACGATTCAATGCGATGTCAAGATCGTTTGATATTTTTTCGAAGTAATGACGAGATTCTTTGGCTTTTTTGACGTCACTGGAATTAATATATTTATTATTTATTCATTTATTTTAGGAGTTAATTTGCTTGAATAAATACCTTTTTATAAAAGCGCTCAGGTCTCTGACGACTGTCCTCGATGCCTGATCCAAAAGAATTGAGTGGAATTTGTTCATTTCTTGCAATGCGTGGATTAGTTTATTTAAAAAACTCATGACTTTTTCATCATCGCTGAAGTACTGTGATAATTCCCACAGACTGTTGGTAAATTGGCTGAGAAAAAAACATTGAACTTGATAATAAAAGAAAAAGAAACAATGGGCAACTAATTGATGATAAGTGGTTGTAATTTTGTAATTAATTTGATTTAATATCTATGGGTAGTTTTAGAAAATTGAGTATTTTGCAGGTATTTTAGTTATGGCTAAAGATATTTTGATGGAAGAAATTTGGAGGATAAATGATAGAGGGAAGGCATCGGCTACTAAAATTTATTCTACGGTTCTATTGCCTATGGAAATATTAAATATGTAATTTAATTGCATACAAAATAATTGCACTGTTCTATTGCTTACAGAAAAATAATTCATGTTCAATTGATTGCTATTTAATTGTGAACCCAATCAAAGAAATTCCTAATTAATGTAGATGAGCTCCTGATTTTCCTGAGAAAATCTTGTACTTGTTGAGGAGAAATGATCAACTCAAGACCGATCACTTGATAAAAAAAAACGCAGCTGGTCTGAAAAATATCAGAACCTCGGTAGTCTTGACAACAGCAACTGGAAAACTTGACAGAGCTTTCTATCAGAAATTAGTGACCTGATCAGGTGATTCCCTGCGTCGACTATGAGATTCAACCCAGTGTCTTATTATGGACCGGGCGAGTTATACTTTTGTCAAGACTACCGCAGTTTTGATATTTTACAGATCAATCCTCTTTTTTTTATCAAGTGATCGGTCTTGAGTTGATCATTTCTCCTCAACAAGTACAAGATTTTCTCAGGAAAATCAGGAGCTCATCTACATTAATTAGGAATTTCTTTGATTGGGTTCACAATTAAATAGCAATCAATTGAACATCATGAATTATTTTTCGTAGGCAATAGAACAGTGCAATTATTTTGTATGCAATTAAATTACATAATTAATATTTCCATAGGCAATAGAACCGTAGAATAAATTTTAGTAGCCGAGCAGTAAGAATTTCTAATGTAAAAAAAAATATTGCAGGCATTTAATGTCTTCCCTCCTAGAATAATAATTTAAACAAAATTATTTATAAAATACTTGAATTAATAATAAAACAATTTCATACTAAAATTTTTTCTCTTCCCACTTTATCAGCATCCATGTCATTCTCTTGGACTCTAATTTCCTACAAATCTAAATTTCTCATAAATTCCTAAATAAACTTCTTTCTAAACTGAATTACAAATGACTTTTACTCCATTAAAATCATGAGTCAAAAATCCCAATGGCATTTTCAAATTTTTCTCCAAAATTACCTGAGTTTCATAATCACTCGCATATTTTTTTTTAATTTAAAAAAAAAAATTTCAAAGATCCTCAATAAATTGTAATAAAATCTGCAGTCATTCATATGTATAAAAATTTTAGTAGACACAATAATGACATGTCTTTATATAATTTTTCATAATTGGTGGGAAAGTTAAAATGACTCATTCACTGCAATCTGACCAGCATAAATCTACAGAAAAAAAAGTTATTAAAGAGAATAAAGAAAAAAAACTTACTTCTGTTGTCCGACAAATGTTTTCCCAGCATCGATCATTAAATTACAATATTTTAAAACCTATAAAAAAACAACATACCGTTAATACAATTACTTAATAACAATAATAACAACAATAATAATAATAAATTATAGTCACCTTATCTAATTTTTGCTCCAACTGATCGATATTTCCTTCGACATTTTCAATACAAGATCTAAATTTTCAAATTTAAAAAAAAAAGTTTATTATTTATTGCAATTTTTAGAGAATACGTAATCGAAAATTAAAAAAAAAACAATTACGTGAAAGTAATTACTTAGTAAACAATACAGAGCGTGAACAAAGAGATCTAACAGTTAACCAAACAATTATTTTTATTTAACTAATTAAGAATAAATAATTATCCAATAAGTATAAAAAAAATCCAATTGTTAATTTTTTAAAAAAGTAAATTTGAATAAATAAATAAGTGGGTAAAAAATAAATAAAATTTAAAATTTTAAATACCGAAATTTTGGAGTATCTCGAAGACATTCATCGAAGTCGATTAAAGTCTTCATGATTACACTAATTATTAATTAATACACTAAAAAAAAAATTAATTTTTGTTTATTGAACGCGAACTCATTCACTAATTAATGTTACGCTTAAATAAATATAAAAAATAATAGTAAATAAAATTGTAAATAACAAAATTATTTATCCTCGAAATAAATCGTGTCTACATAAACATTCGATTACTTTCGGGTTACCTCGGCTATCTTCGGGTTTATATTTATTTTATCGTTTATTATCTTATACATATTCAAACTATACACTATTTTTTTTTTATTTTAAAATAATGTTTGATTTATTTTTAATGAACGATTTTTATGAATAAAAATTTTAAATTATCGGTACTGAAAGCCGACATCTTAATTTTTGAATTTTTTCAAAATGATAAATTAAAAAAATGTGGAAAAAAATTGCACTTGTAGTTTTTGTAATTTTCTACATGTGCATATTTTTAGTTTTTTTTTTTGGTAATCTGCAACCGAAATAGAATATCAAGTTGACAGCAAAAACTTGATGGTGTAAAAAGTAGACGGCAATTTGTCGTCAATATATAGAAGTAAAATTTTGATAATTCAAATTTTTCCCGCAACTTTCTGTCAGATTCAAATTAACTTTAACTCTTAAAGTTTTTGTTTTTTCCATAACTCGAAGGCAACTTTTTAAGTCAACTTTCATTCCTATTATCTGTACCCTGATATCCAATTTGACGACAATTTTCTGAGAAAGTATATGGCACGTTGACGACTTGGCTTCAATTTTATTAGAAAGTTGGCAACAACTTGTAGTCAACAGTTACAAAGGCTGAAGTTGACGTCAACTTTATCGCAAGTAAGACACCAAAGTTCTGACCAATGAGTTTTGCTATCAGAATAAATTGACATCAATTCTTAAATCATATTGTACTGATACTTCAGTCAAAATTTGAAACAGCAGAACTTGACGTCAACTTGACGGAAACATTGAACAGCAACTTTTCGAAGAGAAAGTTACTGGAAAAGGATATGGTAAAAATTTATTGAAGTTTATTTGTTGAAGATATTTATATAAAATGTATATATTTATTGACAGTCTTAATTGTTTCATTTAATTGACAATTTCTTTGTATTTTCAATAGATACATTTTATTTACACATTTAAATTTTTAAAAAGATAAATAAATTATCAACTGATGCGAGACCGAAAAAATTTTATTGGAATACCATATGATGTTACTTCTTCTTCAGATTTAAAAGGTAAATCTGGATAATAATGTAAAACTGCATCCCAACAAATATCCGTAAGTTTTGGAACTCTCAGCCAAGCAGAATAAAATTTTGAATTGCTTGCCCACTAAAAGAAGAAATCAAATTTTTTAGTCCAAATTGTCATCTAAAAAAATCCCTGACTTAATTTGTACTTAAAAATTTGGATTTTTTATGATAAGGTAATTAAAAAATTAACAGTTTTTTTTCGCCATACCTACGCCGAAAGTTTACATTCCTGCCCTGTTTTATGATAAAACAAATGATAAAAATTAGCGCATTCGTAATTTTTCCCTTAAACAGAGGGAAAAATTTAAACTTTCAGGTGCAGATCTGGTAAAAAATCTTATCCACACCACGGATGGAAGTAGGAAGTCCCAATCTGCGTGTTTGCCACCCTCGTCTTTGGCTCTAGGCAATTACACGTTGGAATGTCCTACTTTCCTCCCTAGATGTGTAATGAACTAATTCCATAATAATTACTCATTAAATTAAATGAACATACATTATGTTTAGCAAACGAATAGTCGCCACCACAAAGTACCAGCCTCCCAGCCGGAGTGACAGCCGTTGAATGAAGATGTATCGGATGAGGCAACTCTAGTCCAAATTTCCCAAGACATGTCCACGTTAAAGTTTTCAAATTTATCTTCCAAACATCACTAAATCCATCCTCATAATTATTACCGCCTGATAAAATACCATAGGTATCACCGGTATCTGGATCCTTGTACTCAGTAACATCAAAATCTCTCCTCTGAACCGGGTAACAAGAATTTCCAGCACTATCGTCACCAATAGTGTCTAAAATGGACCATTTAGAATCGACTAAATTGAATCCCGATATTTTACACAGCGGTAACGAGCCATCCGACTCCGTATAAACCAAACAGTAAATCATTTTCCCATCAGAAATTAATGTCTTCGCAACTTTTGTCCACGGACTTGAATCGGAATCTAATTCGCTGGTGTCATACACGCATTCCCATGAATTATTACCGATATGCAATCGATAAACGTCAAAAATAAACCCTCTGGTATTGCGTTCGTCAGCGGAAATCGTGTAATAAAAATCGCCATGACGAATTAAATTTTTCGGGTACGCGCAATATTTCGGTACTGTGTCGCTATTGTTAGTATCGATTACAGAAATATGATTAGTTGTCAAATTCCACGTGTGTAAATGTACAAACGGTGGATAATAATACCCATTCATACAGCAAATTATAAAATTATCGTTTTCAGAAGTAATACCGATCATTCTATCGACACTGCGAGGTAATTTCTGGTCATATTTACTCTTTTCTAGGAGTTTATACTCACGCGATGATAGATTGTAACTCCAGACTTGGTGTTGTTGGGTGTAATAAATATAAAATGTTACTGTGTTATTATTTCTGGTGTTTAGTATGAATCTGTGTGGAGCAGATGGTTTTTGAGAACCGGCCGGATTTTCTTTTAGCAGAAAGGGTTTGAATTTGAACATTTTTTGAGCGGTGTATTTTTTAACTGTTGCACAAATATGTGTAATTTTTACTGGAGGTTGGTTTACTGTTTGATGTATAGAGATATAATTAGAACTGACTTTTTTATTGTAACTTTTGTAGGTATGAATGATATGACGATGACTAATTTGTAGTTTTAAAAAGTAGGAGAGTGCGTGAGCTACTTTTTTTTGGTTGATGTCAGACATCTAGTACTGACGCATGTAATTTTTGGTGATATTAAATAATAAGGTCGGCTGAGTTATAAAATAGATACTTATTATTTCTACGACTGGTAAATTAGAAAAAAAACTGAGTCTTGTATTTTTTAAATGTCACCCAGAAAATCAGTTTCAGCTCAGAGAGTTTTTATAAAAAATTTTTTTTCACGTTCAATAATTTAAAAGAGAACCAGCCTAGACAAATATATCTATTGCAAATACAGAACTAATAATTAGAATAAATACAAATGACAAAGAATGATAGAGTACGAGATGCTGATAACAGCCTGATACTTTTCAAAAATACTAATGTATAAAAATACTATGGTTTTGTTTTTTGTTTATTTTACCATGATACTGAAGTCAGCTGACGTCTAATAATTTTTGGATTTTTTTAAAAACGAGATATAAAAAAAAAATATTTTAAAAAATTGCACTTGTAGTTTTTTTAATTTTCTACATGTGCATTTTTTAGTTTTATTTTTTTTCCTCATGTATACATAAAATATCTGCTTTAATTTGACTGTCGGTTGAACTCAACTGGCAATTTGGGCGCACGTTTAATTTTTCTGTCAAGTTCTGACAGTCGTTTAGATCGCAAGTTGATGGAAATCTACAAGCGAAATAAGATGTCAAGTTGGCTGCAAAAACTTGATGGATGTACAAATAGTTGATGCAAACTTTTGCTCTTGAAAATTCTTTACTTTACTGCAACTTTTTTTCAGGCAACACTTTCTGTTAACTTGTCTTCTAAATGTTGAAAAAAAAATTTATTGTAAATTAGTGCTTAGATAAATAAATAAAAATAAATTTATGAAGTGCTAAGAATTATATTTTTTAAGTTGTACATAAAAATTTTGAAAATTAATATTATGTAAATTCACTATTATCATTAATGAGGTTTTAAAATATTGATGAGCTGATAAAATTTTAATCCCATTACAAATCTCAATTTTTCCATTCAACTTACGGCAACACTTTTTTTAAATAAAACTTTGGTCCTGACATTTTATCAATACAAAAATTTACTCGCAAAAAAACTATCAATTTATCTAAATTATCTAGATAAATTAAAAATTTTCAATGCTATTATTGTCATTTCCGGTCTATAACATCAACGATAACGTAAATAATTTATCATTAAAACTTTTCATATATTTATTCATCATGTAATTCCTGTTTTACTCTTCTCCTTCCTCTCCTTTCGTAAATATTACCCCCACTACTTCCTTTACTAGAATTATCAATCGACTCAATTTTCATTTTAATCGATTCGACTGCCGCCGAAATTTCATCAAACGATTGCTTGTGACTCGGAAAGGTCGCAGGTACAAATTTAAAATTATCATCAACAGGACGACTAACATTTTTAGTTCTCGGACGATTTATTTCACCCCCAGAAAATATTCTCTGTTTATGTTCACTCTGCCCAGCTTGAGGCTTAACATTTTTCTTATCTTCTCTTTCTTCATCATTCTCCTGCTTGAAAAATATTTCCGTTCTTCTTTTAAATTCTTCTATTTCCAGAAGCTCCTGCTTACTTTTTCTCCCGCGTTTTTTCTTAATTACATTAAAGTCCTTCTTGATCTCCATCGCATTAAAATTCTCATCATCAGAGTCAATATCAATAGCAGACCCATGAGATTTTAATTTACTTCTTCTTTTGTATTTCCTCGGTCTCATCTGCGGCTGTCTTCCTCTCGCGGTATTTTCGTCGCAATGGTCAACGATATCATTGTAAATATCTTCCGAAGTACTGAACAAAACGTTGCAAATTTTACAGCAATAAGGTGTCGCAGTGCCTTCATATTTCGGATCCGGTCCAATATGATGTGACTTCACGTGCTCTCTAAGTACAACCCGTTGATTAAATGCCCGCGTGCAGACAACACACACGTAAGGTTTCTCTCCCGTGTGAATCCTCTCATGTTTTCTCAAAGTCCCGCCGTCAGCAAATGCGCTCGCACAAAATCTACAAGCATACGGTTTTTCCCCAGTATGTACACGTACGTGAATTTGCTGAGAACTACGACTACTAAATACTTTACCACATTCGTTACATTTAAATACTTTGTCACCTAATTTTTTTTTATGTAAATTTGAATGATTCAAAAGATCCCGCTCATTTGTAAATTTATCCCCGCATTCATTGCAAGTTATTTTATTACGATGTGACAGCATGTGACGTTTAAGTCGTGTTTTACTTTTGAAATTTTTTCCACATATCGTACAATTAAATTCAATGTCATTTGAACTACTGGTACTTTTACTCGATGAATTTTTATCAGCAGCACATAAATGTTTGTCTATAGAAATTTTATCTCGAAATATATGATGACAATCAGAGCATTGATACTGAGTATTTCGGGTGTTGGTTTTTTTACGTGGATCCGACGATTTAGTTTCGGTAAAAAAAAAACCCGGGTTGTTATTTAAATCCTCATTCAAATGAGGCGGCGAGCATGCGTGAGTTTTTAGATGATTATTTAAGTCAAATTTATTAAGATAACGCGCGCCGCAAAGATTACAAGAGTGCGGGCGATCATTCTCATGAGAAATTACGTGATTCATAAGATTTACTTTTGCGCGAAATCTGCGCCCGCAGATATCACACGGGTACGGACTACTAATTGGATTGTCGTCTTGTTCGACCGGTACCTCATCAGTGTCATCGTATTCCAGTAAATTATTTTGGGATAAATTGACCAGTGGTATTTTTGACACATCATCAACTTCGGAACTGTACCAGTTATCACTGGTGATAACTTCCTCAGTGCCTTGAATATTTAAATAATTGTTATCTTCAGTATATTCTGGTAAAACGTATGCTGGTAAATTTGAATCAGCTGGTGTTTGAACAGACTCTTGTTCTTCTACGCACACTTGCTCGCAAGCTCCAATCACACCGTCGTGATAATCAAAATCTGATTCTATTCCATAGACGATTTCCTCGTGGACGACATCGCCGACATCTGCAAACTGATGCAATGAATCTCCAGTCGCCATTTTTTTAATTATTTAGGAAAAATTATCAGCAGCACGGCATTGATCCCTAGACAATTTGATTATTTATTTTAATTTTATTTAAATGACATGAAATTTTGAAATTTGTTGCTAAGTACTTACTTTGTTTATTTATATATTTGAAGAGTAATTTTTTGATAAATTTTATGTAAGAGATAAATGAACACACGTGTTTCAGAAGCAGCAACAGGAACAATCAGCACAACGTGATCCGCTTCTTTGGTAATGAATTATCGTTTGTCGCAAATTGCAGTAAGAGCGTGGAGTTGGAGACTTGGTACAGTATGTGCTCGGCAGATTGACGTGTGTAGTTATGGCGAAAGAAAGTAAAACTAATTCCCACCACCTTCATTCAGTATTTATTTAAAACACAAACTGTAGCTCGGTATAAATAAGCGAGGATAAAATTCTTGCGCTACAGTATGGCGGCTGCTTGCCGAGCGGAGCCGATTTATACCGAAGGGATCCGATTGTCAATTTAGAAAAATATTAAATTGGTTTTACTGAAGTTAGCTGACGTCTAATAAATTTTGAATTTTATTAGAAATGATAAATTATTTTTAAAAAATATGATACTGAAGTTATTAAAAAAAAAATATTTGGAAAAATTGCACCTGAAGTTTTTTAAATTTTCTACATGTGGATATTTTTAGTTTTTGTTTTTTTGTAATTGATCATAAAAAAATTTGTCTTATCTTTTGCACAAGCCATCTCTATGACATGGTAATGAAATTAACTGACGTCTAATAATTTTTGAATTTTTCTAAAAACGATAATTAAAAAAAAAAAGTATTTGAAAGAATTAATGAGTGTGAATGTAGCAGATATCAGAAAAATTTAAAATTATTAATAAATAGAGTAAATAATGAATAAAATAAAATTTAAAAAAAATGCGCATTTATAAAATTTTAGAATCAGTTGGTGCATTTTTATATTTAAAATTTTTTAATTTGTTTATTTGTAATTTAGTTTGCCTCATATCCGCTACATTTACCTGAGATGATCCTGAAGTTAGCAGACAATTGAAAAATTTTCGGATTTTTTTAAACAATTGAATTTGAAGAAAAATAAAAAAACTAAAAATATGCACATGAAGAAAATTTAAAAAACTATAAGTGCAATTTTTAAAAAATGATTTTTTTTTATAATTTGTCATTTTAAAAGTAATCCAAAAATTGTTACCCGTCGGCTAACTTCAGTATCATACATGAGATGTTCCGAAGTTAGCAGACAATTGAAAATTTTCGGATTTTTTTAAACAATTGAATTTGAAGAAAAATAAAAAAACTAAAAATATGCACATGAAGAAAATTTAAAAAACTATAAGTGCAATTTTAAAAAAATGACTTTTTTTTTTTAATTTGTCATTTTAAAAGTAATATAAAAAAACTAAAAATACGCACATGAAGAAAATTTAAAAAACTATAAGTGCAATTTTTAAAAAATGATTTTTTTTTATAATTTGTCATTTTAAAAGTAATCCAAAAATTATTAGTCGTCGGCAAACTTCAGTATCATTACATGAGTGTGAATGTAGCAGACATCAGACAAATTTAAAATTATAAGTAAATAGAGTAAATAATAAAAAAAAAAATATTTATAAAAAATGCACTTATTAAGTTAAAAATTTTTTAAATGTCCATATTTTTTAAATTTTATTTTATCAATTATTTACTGTATTTATTAATAATTAAAAATTTCTCTGACGTCTGCTACATTCACACTCATAATTGTCAGCAGCAAAATGCTAACTTTTATTTATCCCAAAAATAGTCATCATTTATTACGTCATTTTGTGATAACTATTTGCTAACATTTTTTATATTACATTTTGTTGACATCTTATTTGAAACTTTAAGTTTACTTTTTAAAAATTCCATTTATCATCATTTTATTAACACTTTAAACAGCAGAAAGTTTACTTGGAACGAAAACCAGAAGCTAAACAAAAAACGAACCTGGCCAGGGGGTAGATGTACCTCTACCCTCCATAATTTATTAATTTTCATCAAAATTATTTTTGAATGATAAATGGCATCTAGAGCTAGAATTACAAAACTACGATCAAGCAGCCGACAAAGGATGGGCTGAAATAAGAACAAAATAAAAGCGGAAACTATGTTTTATATGTTGAATAATAAAAAAGAAAGAGCGTTTGTCAAACCACCATTTTGCAGAATTTATCAAGTTGAGAAAAAGAGGGAGTTTGTTAATTTTTTTGAAATAGATTTACTGTTGAAAAGTAAAGATGAATACTTGTATAACAATATGCTGACAGTATGCGTTGATCTTGCGATATTTGGCAATGAAATTTCTATTTTGAATCATTATAGATTTAAATTTTCAAAACGCCGTCGTCTAATTGCTGATGATTTAAAAGAACTTTTTGAAAGTAAACTGAATAGTGACGTAGTCTTGGTAGTGGATGATAAAAAAATTAAAGCTCACAAAAGTATTTTGACAGCACGTTCTCCTGTACTTGCCGCAATGTTTACGCATAAAACAGCTGAAAATAAATACAATGAAATAAATATTGTGGATATAAAAGCTGAAATAATTGAAAAAATGATTAAGTTCATTTACACAGATAAAGTTGAAGATATTGATGATGATGCTGAGTATTTATTGGAAGCCGCTGAAAAATATCAGGTGCAAATGTTAAAAGAATTGTGCGAAAAGTCGCTTAGTAAGTCAGTGACTGCTGAAAATGCTGTGAAAATTATGATTTTAGCAGATCGCCATAATGCTAAGCTGTTGCTGAAATTTGTTTACAATTTTATCGTCACTAATGCCAAAGATGTGACTGAAACCAACGATTATAAGTCCATGGAAAAATCAAGTTTTCCTTTATTATTGACGTTATTTAAAAAACTCGCTGGTTCATCAAATGTATCTGATAGTAAATCTTAAATTATTGATAAGACAACGTATATATATATTTTTTAAATATTATTTTATATTATTACTTTTATTCGTAATTATTAAAATTTTGATAAATTTTTTTTTAGGTAAAAACATGACAGCAATTGATTGAAGAAATCAAGAAAATTTGAATCCAAAATTCTGCTTCTAAAAATAATTTTCTCTTGATATTTTTTATTACTGTTAAATATTTTATGTCATTTTTTTGTACTTTGATATTTTTTATAATTTAATAATTATTAAATCTATGATATTAATTAATATTTATACGTATTATATTTTTATATACTAATATATAAATATTTGGTTATAAATAAATTATTCAAGAGCGATAATTTGTATTGAAAATTTTCAAAAAAATAAAAAAATTATTATGATACTGAAGTTAGCCGACGTCTTATAGTTTTTTTTATTATTTTTAAAAATGATAAATTATAAATAAAAAATTGCACTTGTAGTTTTTTAAATTTTATACATGTGTTAATTTCAGTATCATAAATAATTTGACTTTTGAACTTTTAAATTTATTTTAAAAATTTTATTATAATACTAAAAATAGCAGACATCAATTTTTTGGTATTCATTTAAAAATTCCACATAATTGGAACAAAAATTTAAAAATTTTTCTCATAAACATTTCAAAAAATTCTTCGTATGCATTTTAAAAAATTTACTTCTAATATTGAGTTCGATTTAAAAATAAAAAAATCGTCCGCTGATTTCACTCATATATTTTTTTTATTTATAAAAATAAAATTTTACTTAAAATTCTGTCAGTTTTATGGTAAAATAATTAAAATTTACCTGCATAAATAATTAGTAGAACTGATGGCATACAAACGAGATGAGTAAAGTTCTGGTGCTTGACTGCTTGGCGGGAAATTTAAAAATCTGTCATGCGACAAAATTTGACGTTTACAAAAAAAGCGCCTACATGAAAAAGCAGCTTTATAATTTTTCAAGGATTATACGTCATATATTGTGATTTTGCTCTGTTTTGATCAACACGAGGTTAAAATACAATAATATTAATAGTGTTTGATAGTATTTCAAAAGTTAATGACATAATTTTTAAATAATTTACATCATTTTATTAATGCAGAATGCCGTTTTTCCGAGATTTATTTCAAAATTTATTCGGTGGAAACCGAAGAGACGAATACGATCGTCAGGGGTAATTATTTAGTATTTAAAATTAACAGAAATTAAAAAAAAAATATTTATATTTTAATACTTTCTCATATAATTTAATAAACATATTAATTATTTTTTCAAATAATATTATAAATATTTTTTATTTAGTATTTAAAAATAAACTTGAGTATTATATAAATATTTATTTAAATAATAATAATATATAGAATATTCTAGTAGCATATATATTTAATTAAATTAATTAAAGATAATAAAATTTTTTTGGTAAATAATTATTGATTTTTTAATATTACGTATATGCTTAAATTATTTAAGTTATATATTTTAGTTGAGTTATATATTTATTGTAATTAATAATTAGTTATAATTACTGATAATTATTATAGATTTGATGATCATCAACAGTATGGCGACAAATTTCGAAATCCAATTTGGCGAAATGACGAGGAAGATTCTGATGACTATGTCGATGAATACAGGTAATTAATAATTTATTATAATTATTATATGATGCTGAAAGTAGCTGACATCTGATAATTTTAGTATTTTTAATTACCAAGTTAATTGACATCAGAAAATTTCTAAAAAAAGTATAAAGTAAGAAATCCAGTACCTGGTCAGAGAATTAGTACTTGATAAGTAAACTAGTATCCAATTAAGGAATGTACCTGATCAGAAAACTATTACTCGATCAGAGAACTAGTACATGATTAGGAAACTAGTACCTGGTCAAGACACTAGTAACTGGTTAGTAAACTAGTATCTGGTCAGGAAACTAATAGCCGATCACGGAATTAGTACCAGATCAGGGAACTAGTACCTGGTCAAAGAACTAGTACCTGGTCAAGGAACTAGTACCTGGTCCAGGAATTAGTACCCGATCAGGGAACTAGTACCAGATCAGGGAACTAGTACCTGGTCCAGGAATTAGTACCCGATCAGGGAACTAGTACCAGATTAGGGAACTAGTACCTGGTCAAAGAACTAGTACCTGTTCAAGGAATTAGTGCCAGATCAGGGAACTAGTACCTGGTCAAGACACTAGTACCTGGTCAAGGAACTAGTACCTGGTCAAGGAACTAGTACCTGGTCAAAGAACTAGTACCTGGTCAAGGAACTAGTACCTGGTCAAAGAACTAGTACCTGGTCAAAGAACTAGTACCTGGTCAAGGAATTAATACCAGATCAGGGAACTAGTACCTGGTCAAGGAATTAATACCAGATCAGGGAACTAGTACCTGGTCAAGGAATTAGTACCAGATCAGGGAACTAGTACCTGGTCAAAGAACTAGTACCTGGTCAAGACACTAGTACCTTGTCAAGGAACTAGTACCTGGTCAAGGTACTAGTACCTGGTCAAGGTACTAGTACCTGGTCAAGACACTAGTACCTTGTCAAGGAACTAGTACCTGGTCAAGGAATTGGTACCAGATTAGGGAACTAGTACCTGGACAAGGAACTAGTACCTGGACAAGGAACTAGTACCTGGACAAGGAACTAGTACCTGGTCAAGGAACTAGTACTTAGTCAGGGACTTATTACGCGATCAGTAAATTAGTAACTGATCAGGTAACTAGTACCCGATTACTGATGTATTTGTATATTACAAGAAAATTTTTTAAAATTCTTCATATGTATTTTATATATTTTTGCACATTAGAAACTAAATAAATTTTTTTAATGACTACTTTCAGCATCACATTCTTATTGGATAAGACCAATAATATAAGACCAAAAATTATTAATATAATAATTTTATAAATAAATTTCAGAGGATTTAGTCACAATCCACATGAATTTTATTTCCAAATATTCACAAATCCTTTTGAAATGACAAGATACTTCGAAACTCAAATGCAAAATATGATGAAAGATTTTTTCAACTTTGGTTTTAATCATGACTCTGTTGGTGAAAATTATGGCGGTAAATATTTATTTAATTTAAATAAGTAGAAAATTTTTAAATAAATATTACAATTAATTTTATTTACTATCATTAATATTTATAATTAATTTTAATTATAAAATTTCAGATCACCATGAAGGTTTACCTCAATTACTTCCACCACCAATTCAAGGAAAAAAAAATCCGCGTGATGAAGTTTTAAAGCCGGGTTATGATCTTCCGTCTCAGGATCCTGGAGATATGAATTTTAAAATAGATCAAGATCTAGATGGAAAGTAAATATTTAAAAAATTTATTTATTTCAAAATAAATATATATCAGTAAATAAATATATACCTATATATTTTTTTTTGTAGAATAACCGCTGGTGATTTTTCTCGTATTTGGCAAGATGTTGAAACACCTGACGAAAAACAGTTAGTAGTTCCCGAAGATGGAAGATCGGTTGTTCCTCGTAGTAATTTTAAATTCAATTCATTTGGCAAATCGGTTATGTCACAAATAATAAGACGACCTGATGGTACCGTTGAGGAACGGAAAAGTGTAACTGATAGTGAGGGCAATTGTGAGACTACAATCAAACGTCAAGTTGGTGATAAAATTTACACGAGCGTTACCAAGAGAGATAAAAATGGAGTTGAAAGCAAGACGGAAAATTTTGAAAATATTCCTGAGAGTGAGCTCACATTTTTTATGCAACAGATTTATAAAATTTAAGTTATTTCTGATATTCATTTATCATTTTTCGTTTTTAGGTGAAATTCAAAATTTTGATGCGAACTGGAAACCTCTTGAGGAACCAAAAATTGATATTGGGCCGCTGAGTAAATTCCCTTGGGAAAAATTTTTTGACTTCAACCCAAAATTGTAGTAACGTTCAAGTCATACGTAGTTAGTACATTATAATAATTGTAACTTGAAAAAAATGTAAAAAAGTTATTTTCAATTACGTCAGCTTGTAAAAATAAAATTATAAAAAGTTGGTACTGGTCATAAATAAAATAAAATAAATTATTGAATATTAAAATAAAAGTTTATTTAATTATATACTTATTTATTGTTTTATAAAAAAATTAATTAGTCAGTCTCTGTTTGGAAAATGTGTTTGAAATTATTCGTAATTTTAGAGGGCACTTGGAAATACTTTAGCTCTAGCTCTCGCTATATGCCAATGCTGGGCTAGAGCCAGATCGAAACATTTCCGAATGCACCCACACACAACGTTTACTAAAATGATTAAATTTAAATTTTGAAATTTCGAGACGAATTGGCGCTAGTACCATATATATGTTGCAAATCGTTTATTTAAATCTTGAAACACGACGAAAGGCAATTTCCTCGGTAATTCCACCTGACTATTTATTTTGGCCGACAATTATCGCGCTTCTGATGCATTTTTATGGCCAGAACATATTTGAAGTTCCCCGTCTTACAAATGGGGCAAGACAACGTTTCCTCCATGTGTTTTCCCTAGACGTGGTCAACTAACTTTCGCGGCGTGAATACTTTGTGACACGTTTTACATCGACCTTTACTAAGATTTGGCAACGGTTCTATTTCGTTGTCCCAATTTGTGTTTTTAAATCGGTCCGGATTATCAACTTTGCAGGCTGTTTTTCCAGACCAAATTCGCCTAGACTCTAAGTCGTCTAAGTGTGATGATTTAAATAACTGCATTTTCCTTTCTTCTGGGGTAATGTTCGCATATTTTTTCTTTGGCTTACGTCGAGAATGTAATCCCGAACATCTGGAGATGTTAACTCCTGCTCGCCTTTGCGATCTTAGAACTCGGGATGGACCTGGCGATGGTGCTTGGGTCAGAATCTGAATCATCACTTTCTCCGTTGTCATAGTTGGTGTTTTACAATGAATGTTCTGAATATTACTGATGAGCTACAAAGTTTCAGCTCACTCAGATACCAAGCAGCGAGGATCTCATGATCATGCACAAAGAGTGCAAACCGGGTGTTGGCTAGATGCTCTGGTTTTCAGTGACGGTCGACTCTAGGATTCAAGGCCAAATCAAGTCACGTGGTGCAATTTTTAATTTTTCACCAAATATATGAGTTTAGTGTCGAAGCCAAACAAAATTTAGCATCAACGCTAAAATAAACGGAGCTCATAGACCTTTTTTAAAAAATATTTTTTTACGTATATATACATATGTATAATTTTGTATTATTTATAGCCGCTCATACGAATATAGTATTTGTGTTTTGAATAAGCGGCCAACGACCTTTCTCGACACGTGATTCCGAAAGCCCGCGAAACATATGTTTGTAAGCTAACGTAGACGGCGCATGACCTTGACCTTGACGCCTTTTACTTTCATATTTTACAAATTCCCGCTCCAACAGTTTAGGCAGTGGCATTGTATCATTAATACAGATAATATTCTTAAATTTACTGACTAATGTATAACACTTTTTGGAATAGAGTATTCGATACACTTAGAATTTAAAAAGAGGTCAATTTCATTGACTCATTGTATTTTCTCTTAAGTTGTTCAACTAAATGTATAATATTATTTTCAGAGAAACAATAATAATATTATTTGTAGAGAGAACAGAAGACTGCAGCCTTATTTGAAATAATTTTTTTAAAATTAATAATTATTGATTGCAATTTGTTATGAACAAATTTCCATTGTCATTATATTTTTTTTCCGTAGCTTTAAAAAATTACAAATACAGCCATGTGCATTAAAGTTGTAAAAAAAATTTTCTCTATTTTTCATTGAATTTTAAAATACTTTCCACATCAAAGTTGAAGCGGTCAATTATTTTATCAACTTATAAATTGTTATGACTTCTAAACTATTGATGATACGGTCTTTGACATTCAAGACGATCTTTTAGACAATTTATTGATTTATATAATAAAAATTTTTTACATTCTCGATATCTATTATGGTCCAATTTTTATAAACATTTGTTTTTAAAAAAATGGATTACTTGAATTTTTAAATAATTCTATGTTTTAAACTATTGAAGTTACGACTTTTATGATTCCTGACAATTTTATTGGCGCTACTGTGCGTTGCTGTATTTAACGTTTAAATTTTTGCTAAAGTGGGGGGGTCGATGAATCGCAAAATCGATTGCTTTATATATCAACTGACGGTTCGATAGCGGCAGTCAGTATCGATGATGGCAGTAGTAGTCCAGATCTTTGCGTTTGAATTATGACGCCATTGCAGTTAAGTCGCGTAAAATTGTGCAGTGATTGTAAAATTTATCTTTTATTAATTTAAATTGTGCAAAGTGTCTGTGGTGTAGTTAAGTGTTCAGTGCTAGTGTAAAGTGTTAAGTGTTCAGTTCGTGTGTAAAGTGTTGCGAGTTGCTGATGCTGATAACTTCCAAGTTCCTGAGCAAACTCATTTGGCATCGTCTGGTGGGAAATAGCAGTCAAGTGACGTTTTTTAGCTGCAATACACTTGGAGCAATTTAATTCAAATCTCCAAGTGTATTAGGACACCCTTCTGCATATTATTTCCCCACCAAGGTTTGTTCAAACACTCAAGTGTTTTTTTTTTAAATATATTAAATATTTCTATCATATTCTGCCGCCATTTTATTTTGACTCATGATTTTTAATTTTTCTCCAATTTCTAATAATTTATTTTTCAAATATTTAAATTTACCGCGCAAGTAATTAGAATAATTAAAAAAATTATTAATGAAAAATAAAAAATATAAAGCATATTTTTTAGTCAACTTAATATAATTATTGACACAAATAAATTTTAATAAAATAAAATATTTTTAATATTTTCTATCATCTTTTGCCGCCATTTTATTTGAACATACGAATTTAAATTTGCCTCCAATTTTTTAGAAAAGAAAATATTTATAATTATTATTAAAAATTAATTAACAATTAATGGCAAATATTAATGATTAATTTCAAATTATATATATATATATATATATATATATATATATATATATATATATATATATAATGGAGTAGAGTAAATAGTTGATATTTTTATTTTTCATAACGAAGGTGGTAAATAAAAACACATGTAAATTTAAAATATATATGCATATATTTTATATTCTTAATAATTAATTCATAAACAATTAGAGCACTAGTAGTATCGTTATAAATTATGATGATGAGGATGATGATGATGATGATGATGATAATAAAAATAATAATTTTCTGTACAATATAAATGTATAAAATTAGTCCCAGTATTTTATTTTGCCGTCCCAACCGGCAGTGGCGACGCGAGATGGCTCGTGAGGATGCCATAGTGTAGAAATACAAACTCCGTCATGTGCTTTCCACTTCTTGTACAATTTGGTGGTCTTCCAGTCCCAGACGTAGCACTTGCCGTCGGCGTCTCCTGACACCAAGTAGCTCATGTCTGGAGAAAAGTCTAGTCCACAGGCGTAACCAGCTACCATGTGGCCGGTAAAAGTTTTTTTACGGTTCATTTTGAACCGATTCAATGCCGAAAAAATGACAATTTTATTGTCCATTGACTGACAGGCCAACCATTTTTGGTTGGGAGACAGAGCGACCGCGGGCATTGAATGCATGGTGGGATCCGCGATATATTTCATGTCTACAGGAATATCCCACTCCCACACCCGCAGACTTTTGTCGTCAGACGTAGTGACGAATCGACGATTCTCGTCGACGAACGTTATGGTGTTTACTGCACCCAAATGACGATCGTACTCTTGCGTTATCTCCCCGGATCTCGTGTCCCAGCAAATGATTTTCTTGTCGCTGGTTCCAGCAACAAACAGATGCTGCTTATCGTGCTCTGGGTTAAATTTAACGCAGTAGGGAATTTTCCTACTGGTAAACCGACTGATGCATGCGCCAGTTTCGGTGTCCCAGAGTTTGACATAACGGTCGTATCCAGCAGACAAAAATCTCTTTCCGTCATTGTCAAAACTTATGTCACGAACTGCTTGCCGGTGTCCATAATAAGTACGTACACATCTGCGGTCTTTGTACACCTCCCATAGTTTAACACGACAGTCCATACTGCAGGACAGCAAAAGATGAGCGGTCTTGGGAAACCATTTTATCTGGGAAATTCCTTTAGTGTGACCTTCCCAAGTGTGGACTTGAGATTTAGGGAGGAAACATTTGTCCGGTGGTGAATCTGACCGTAAATTAACACCAACATCTTGAGGAGCATGAAGGAACGAGCGGCCTTGATAATCCAGCGGGTCTTTGATATGCAAAACAGTTTTTTCTTCCAATGGTTTCTCCTCCACCTGCTTGCCTCTCTTGTTTTTCTTGGCCAAGATCTCTTCCAGCTCCGCGGCCTCTTCTTCCGTAGGTTTTATGACCTTCTTCTCATCCACGAACCCACCCCAGGGTCCCAGGAATCCTTCAATGTCCTGAGGGTCGTCATTACGGTGTCGTTTCCGTTTGTCCGCTGGTCTCAACTCTGTGCGCTCGAATACTGTCTTTGCTCCTTTTTCTTCCGCGACATCTGTTGATCCTATCATCGTTCTTCCTTCCTCTGCACTGCCGTCTATAGTTGGATCCAGCGCATAACCTGATGATAAATAAATAAATTAATAAATAAATAAATAAATTAATTAATGAGTACAAATTATTGAAATAATTTTTAAATATTTTACCATAACTAGAAAAGGTCCGGCGCTGGTTCTCAAACTGGAACTCGCTGATGTGCGCCTTTTCTACATACCCAGATAGGATATTTTTTGCCGCGCGTTGCTGCTCAGTTTTAAAAGGGTTTTCGGGCCCTACATCCGGAGCAAATAATTCATCGTATTTTGGATTATACGATAGCTCAGAAGTCGTCGAGTCAATATGTCTGACGCAGAGTTCAGTGCCCTTTAAATAAATAAAATGTTTATTATTTTATTACAAGTCATTGGATTCATAAATAATAGTAAATTTAAAAATACTTACAGTTGGGACAACTTCTGGGGCCGCACAAATTTTCATAGACATCGCGATACTATTTTGGTTACTTATTAATTTATTGTCATTGTTGACCTCAACTTTTGAATTATCAGCTGATGGATCTTCTTCTTCGTCACTACTCTTGTATCCTTGTAAGGCGAGCATTTTTTTTTTAAATATTTGCACTGGTTTGAATATTTAAAAATTTGAATTTTTAAACTTTGGTCAGATATTTTTTATTTACAAACAATAAATTTGATTTGTTTTTAAATATTTGAGGTTAATGATTAAATATAAACGTGTGTTGTTCGTAGTCTAGTTCTGAACGAAATAAAAATCTAGGGATTCGTATCTGGGGTGAAACCAACCAAAGCTACCGGGGCGCGCCCTATCGTCTGGAATTTAAAACCTGCAAAATACACCAGCGCCAAAAAAAACACAAAATTTCAAAATTTCACACTGCGCTGGTGTCTTCTGTGTAAATAATTTTGAATTTTAATTTTAAATTAATTAATAAATAGTGATAACTTTTAAATTATCAATAATTAGTATTTTTGATGATGTCATTTATTGTAAAATTTGAAATGAAAATCAGGACAAGAGTGAATGTAGCAGACGAGACATTTTATAAACTTTGAATAAATCCATTAGCGGATTGAAATAATGAAATTTAAAAAAATGAACGTACAGATTTTTCGTTGATTTCAATGCGCATTTTTTGAATTTTTATTCTAATGACATTTTATTTATTTATTTGAAAATTCAAAAAATTGACACTTGTCATGATCCTGAAGTTAGCAGACAATTAGTAATTTTCGGATTATTTTTTCACCAAATAAATTGCAAAAAAACAAAAACTAAAAATATGCACATGTAGAAAATTTAAAAAACTACAGGTACAATTTTTTCAAATATTTTTTTTTTTATTATTTATTGTTTAAAAAAAATTTTTTAATTATGAGACGTCAGCTTACCAGTATCATCACTTGTCAGGTACATTTACGTCACTCATAAATCACAACTTGTTACTGTCTAAGAAAATACAAAGAAAATACATAGAAAATCTAGTAGCTATAACCGTCTAAGAAAATCTATGATCCTGAAGTTAGCCGACGTCTAATAATTTTTTCCTAAACAATAAATAACAAGAAAAAAATTATTTGAAAAAATTGCACCTGTAGTTTTTTTAATTTTCTACATGTGCATATTTTTAGTTTTTTTTTTTTTTTTTTTTTGTAATTGATTCGTTTAAAAAAAATCCGAAAATTACTAATTGTCTGCCAACTTCAGGATCATGAAAATCTATAGAAAATTTTGAATTTAAAATTTCCTTTTCGATTTGTGATCTACGGTTGGAAAGTCAGAATATCAATCGGTGTCATCGGGATCTGGGTGATTGATTATCTGTATTATCTCACATCTGTGTAATGGAATCTAAATATCGGGATCTGGATCATCAATACATTGCGTCATCTAGATCTGTGTAATGGACATCCTCTCAAAAATAACAGCATTTTCTTAAATACATTTACTAAAGTAATTCAGACTGCTGTTTACGCATGCGTGGGCGTATCACTTCAAACCCAGATCATATTAGCCCAGTAATCGTAGAAAAGAATGCGACACATGCGCAAATCAGCGGATTCCGCGGGTCGCGCCCCGCGACTCCTACTGCAGTAGACGAATATAGATCTTAGTGTACAGTATATTTACAATAAAAACCCATATATTATTCAAATCCTTATAATATTATATTTTATATATTTAATACATATTTTTTATAAGAGCTTATTGCTTGAAATATTTAGTAATTAAGTTTTCCGTGGCTGTTAATAAAAAATATGTTGTAAGAAATGATTTAAAAATCACCATTCTGCGTTATCATTTATTAGTAACTGTAATAAAATGGGTCTCAAGGATTTTAGAATTGTTTTTGATAATCCTTGGAATACTTATTATCCTGGACAGACGGTCAGTGGTCGTGTTATTGTTGTTTTAGATTCAGTTAAAAAAATACGCGGTAAGTAAAATATTCAAATTTTTATTATAAATAATAAATTCAATATTTAATATTTTAAATCGTCATTTCATTTTAGTGTAAGCTTACAAGAAGATAAATATAGAACATTCATAAATAAATATATATATCATATATTTCTCAGTACTCACATCCGTTCTAATTATTTATTTATTTATTTATTTATTTATATTAATTACAGGTATAAATATTAGAATAAAAGGAGAAGCTAACACTTGTTGGGCAACTGACAGACAGGAATTAAATCACGAAGGAAAATATGAAAAACAAGAAGAAACAGTTACTGGCCATGAAGAATATTTTAATATGCAGTATTATTTACTCGGGTCATCAGGTAGATAAAAATAAAAAAAAACTTTATATGCATATTATAAATAAAATAAAATAACATATATTTTTTTCAGGTACAGAATTTGATTTGCCCATTGGCGAACACTCTTATCCATTTAATTGTGCGCTTCCTCAAAATTTGCCCAGTAGTTTTGAGCATGATTTTGGATACGTCCGTTACACTGTAAAAGCGACAATAGATCGTCCTTGGAAATTTGATCACGAAGTTAAGACAGCATTTACTGTTGTGTCGAACTTTGATCTCAATAAAGAGCCTAGAGCAGCAGTAATTATTATTTTATTTTTTTAAATTGCACTCGAGTCGCGTTATGAATCCGTCGACTCATTTTTCTATTCCCCCTCTATGACTAAGAAAATACACTCGAGAGTTTCTGAGTTAACGGATGCCCTTTCTCCCTTAAAAAGTAAACTATGACGCATGCGCTCTTACATCACATATATGATGGCATGTAAGAATACGCAGACATACAAATGTATAGTATTGAGTGGGAGAGCGTAGCTCGTAGTGGGGGTCAAGATTAAGGGGAAGTTCCGAGTTAATGGAATCCAAGTTAATGGAGTTCGACTGTACTCAGTACTATTCCAGAGAGTTGCCATTATTATGTTAGTAAAAGTGGGGGGTACAGAAATTCTTAGGATCCCAACAATTTTATACCACGACAACTGATCCCTACAAATTGATCCCACTGACATTTGATCTCATCGACAATTGATTTTGTCAATGGGATCAGTTGTCGTGAAACCGGGAAATGGTTCCCCTATACCCCTGTAAGAGGGTTCATAACGCGACTAGACTCAATATATATTTTAATACTAATAAATAAAATATTTTAGGAGCCAGTACATTTGGAAATGTCTAAAACATTTTGTTGTCTTTGCTGCGGCTCTCCACCATTGAAAGTAAACGTCATTCTGCCAGTCAAAGGATACGTCCCAGGTCAAGCGATGTCAATTCGCGTAAATGTTGACAACGAGTCAGGAATAATTGTTAATCAGGTTAAATTAATTTTGCGTAAAATAGTCACCTTCAAAGCGAACAATCCGCGAGTGGATACGAAAATAGAGAAAATAGCTATTTCCGAAGTAAGTAAAGGGCCGGTAGAAGGTAACGCAAGTTCGGATTATGAACAAAAGTTAGATATCCCGCCCTTGCCACCTTCGAATCTTACCAACTGTGGGATTATCGATCTGGAGTATAATCTTAAAGTCGAAGCTTGTGTTGATGGATGGTATTTTTAAATATTTATTTTTAATTTATTCTACAGTCCTCTTTAACGATAAATAAATTTTTTTTTTTTTTTTAGGTACCACAGTAATTTAAAAAGCAATACTGTAGTATTTATTGGCACAATCCCATTGGCAAATTATCAAAGCGCTGTCTTACCACCTACAAATAATACATTACTGCCAGGAAATCCAAGTGCGGATCCAACATACGGTGGGTACCCGAGTGGATATCCTGAATTTACCCCTGGGAATGGCGACCCCTCAATATCTCCCACTGCACCTACAGCCCCACCTGATTATAACTCTGATTCTCCCGCTCAGTTACAACCAAATAATTTTTACCCTAATTTACGTAAGTATTTTTTACGTCAAAATCCTCATATATAAATATTATCTATGTATATATTTTATTGACATTATTATTCATGTGTAGCTCCACCTTCATATGAAGAATACGGATGGTCGATTCGAAGTCTTCGGGATCATGGAGAATCTGATCAAGTTCTGGGTATCCGGGGACATTATGCGCCGCGTTACCCAGTTTACAAATTTTCAACGACTTGAAATAATATTTATTTTGTCAATTATATATATTTACATAAATTTATGGCCTTGCTAAAATATAGCTAATATATATATACATTTTTTGAGCACATGCTTTTTATAAATAATTAATAAAGACTAAGAAATACGAAATCACTTTTATTATTGCGATTCATCCCTAGTGGAAATTTTTCGGAATTTTCTCTGAAAAACTCAGTTATAAAGTTCTAAAGACTTTTTCAGAGAAATTCCGAAAAATTTCCACCAGGGATGTGTATAATAATTGCGCACTTGACTGTATAGCTTCCGTTTACTCCAATTTTTTATATACTTTGCATATTTACTGATTTTTTTCGGACTATTTCTTCTGGCCAATTATTTTTCCTGTCTTTCCTATTCCATACCTCATTAGTCCAGTGGAAACTCTACATTTTCATTGATTTTTGAGGCTTCTGTTTGTGATAACGATCCCCTGATAACACGAGTTGATCGTGAAAAAGTTGGTCATTCATTAGTTTCCGACCAACTTGACGACAAGTTGTCGACAACTTTAGCTTTTGCAACTTTTGGCTACAAGTTACCGCCATCTTTCTCAGAAAGTTGGCGCCAGTATGGAGCTACAACTGGAATGCAAGTTTCTGAGAAAATTGAAAGGAAACTTACCGTTAACTTATGATTGCCAACTTTTGCCAACAACTTTCTCAGAAAGTGATCGTCAATTTATTGGATTTTCAACTTTTGCCACCAACTTTCTCAGAAAATGTCTATCAACTTTGGAGGGACCAAATGTTGGCGGCCAACTTAGTGTCCAGTTGCGGCTGCAAGTTTCTCGTCAGTTTCTCGCCAACTTGGCTATCAGGGGACAGCTTGACTTTATCAGATAAGAATCATGCAAATAGAAAACGACTTGACCATCAGCAAGATCTTGAAAGTATCAACGAATGGTACAATTTAGACAATTTTAATTGAGGAGAGGCGAATTAAGGGCATGCTTATGACGGACAGTTGACTGTAGTTATATATTTTAAAGTAATAGAATTTATTGTATTTCAAATATGAAAAACTATGAACTATTTTTATACATATAACTTATCATAATTCCGATGGTAAAGATTTATAAATATCTCAATTTATAAGCTGGAGAATTTAATATTGGAATACAGTTTTACTTATTGTAGACATAACTTTCAGCTCCGCCACGTCCGAAACCTAAAAAAATAAAATAATGAAATTTTCGCCCAAATCTCTATGAGTAATCATCAGGATTTATTTATAACAGACGTAAATAGATTAAATAATTACCTCCAGGTCCAAAAAGAGCCGAATAACAGGGATGGTTGCAATAAGGTTTTCCTTCATGCTCAGAATGTCCTCCAGGTACCAGAGTTTTGTTACACTTTTCGCAACGTAAACATGATCCGTGCCAATCTTTTCCCAGCGAAGTTTTACGTTCAGCTGTAAAATTAATAATAAATAATTATACTGATAAATATATATATTCATATGAACTAATACCGTATACTATAAAAAATTTGCGGAGTCGTGGATTAAATGCGGAGTAGATAAATGATTTTATTTAATCCCCTTGGAGTTTAATATCGAAACTCCGAATCGGAGAAAATGAGGATTTAAATAAAATCTAGATCACTCGAAATTACTCCGCTGGAAAATCAAATTCCCTATTTTCCCGTTTCGGAGTGATTTTTTTTTAAACTCCTGATTTCTGAGTGAATTTGAATTTGAATTAAATTTGTAATCACTCCGAATTAACTCCCAATTTTTCACAGTATAGAATTCGCTTCAATATTTAAAGGAATTTTTAGAATTCAATATTTGGGTTCTCTCATAAAATTTCATCTCATACACAGAAAAAAAAGATTTCTTGGCTCAAGAAAATTTTTTTCCGACCCAGAGAAATTTTTGTTTTAAATTTATAATGCGAAAAATTTCTTAGGGCAAGTAAATATTTTCTTGGTGAGTGAAAATTTTTTACGCCAAGAAATCCTTTTTTTTTTTTGAAGAAATCAATTAGAGTAATAATTAAATACTGAAATCAAAATTTTTTTCACTAATTGTCAAACTTCGAACAAATAGAGGTCAACTTTGGCCAATTTTCAATATTTAATTAACAGAAATTACAATCGAAAATTAATTACGTAATTTTGAATTATGAAAAAATTTCAAATTGTGGTTTAGTGTTTTCTTGTATTGAAAATGAAAATGATTGAATTTCCATAATAACATGAGTTTTTGCCAGACAATAAATTTTTATTTTTTTTCCGTGACAATAAAAATTTTATTTTCAGTCTAATAATTACGTAAAATTGTTGAAATAATGAAGATTAAAAAATATTTAAAAAATTATATTGATTTAATGGATTAAAAAAGAAAAATGATAAAATTAATGACAGATAAATTGAACTTTTAGCGTCATGAGGATACAAGTCAACGTAATAACAATGATGTGTATGTTGAATACAAGGCAGATCCATTAGCAATTTCGTAATTATAAATTTGAATAGATAACACACATGGGACGTGTACCGGGTGCAATTATTCATCGCGTGTGAAAATAATAGAGACCCATGGGTTCTTCTATACATATATATTGTATACATTAATGGTCTGAGTTGTACATTTCTTGTTTATTGTCACAACGCGTCAATATTTCTCATCTGGATAACAAGAGTTTTTCTTTCAAAAGAGAAAAGAATATATATTTTTATATTCATTAGTATTTAGTGTTAACCGTATGTGTGATAATATAATTAATTAATTAACTCATACAACATAATCATTTTTCACGCCATTAATTATATATATGAGTCATAAATAAATTAAGTTACGTAAATTTAGCCGCAATATTTTTTAAACTTTGACTGAGGATATCTCACGAAATATATGAGAAAATTACATGTTATATGACATCATCGGAAAAGAAATTTCATTTCCTACAATTTTTGTCCCATTGAAAAATACGTAAAAATTCACCGGGAAAAAGTTACCGGCATTTAAACAAATTAAAATTTTTTCGGCTAATATTCAAATTGGCGGCAATTTTGAAAAAATTTATGCTGTGAATTTTTTTAAGGAGACTAAAATTGCAGATAATTAAATTATCTTTGCAATAATTACCCGCAAAATATCAACTTTTCATTACTTGTTAGTCATCAAATAAATTTTTTTTAATTATCAATAAAAATATTCAAAAAAAATGATCCGTAGTTTGAAAGAAAGTGAAAAATTATCTACTTTAAATTATTTTCGCGTACACAAAACAGCCATTAGTTAATTAACTCCTAATTATGATGCAGTACAGTGGCATTAAAGCAACAAAAACACAACATAAAGTGTAAGATGAGACTGTGTACAAAGATATACATATACATATAAATTTACATATATATATGTATATACATATCGTCGGCATTTCCGCGCATCAGAGAGCCGACAGACTGCGCGATGCACGCATCGTTGCGCCCGGCGTTAAACAATCGGTGGCTACGCGATGCATATACAGAGACTTCTTCCCTCATATCCGCGTTTTTTTTTCCATTTTTTTTTTTTTCATGCCGACTACTTTTTTCCATTTATACCCCTTTACAGTGGCTTTAATATTTTTTATTTTTTTTAACATTTCTTCTCTTTCACTTTATACTTTTTTACTCGGCTCGGTTCTTTTTAGAATCTCCTCCCCATAGGTAATCTTTCTCGCTCGTTTTCGAGCGCACGTCTTTCGAGTCCACGACTTGTGATACTCCTACAACTTTTACTCATACAACTACTAGTGTCATAAATACATATATACACATATATGTATATGTTAAGAATACTATGACTGTGACAACAGATACTCCTGCTTGGCCATTCTTCAGCAAAACCAGTTTCATCTCTGTTCTTCTCATTATTACCTAACGCGAGACCCGGGCCGTCGCGCTCTTTGTTGTTGTCCTCGCGGCCGGATACTTTATTGTTGTGCGGCTGATGTGAGCACCGCATCCCTGCATTTTTCACTATTATATTTTTTTTATGTTTTGAATTTTTTTCTTCGCTGGTATATCACCTAGCGAATTCATGACAAATAGCTACTCCACTATCATACATATATAAATATAATATATGTATGTAGTCTAATTCTTTGGTCTCTTTGTATCCATAAATATATATCAAATACATCTATTATATTTGATATATATTTTTTTACATCAAATAAGTTTTTGTAAATTTATGACATTTTTTTTTGAGACGAAAAAATTTTTTTAGAACCGGAAGTTGATCGGAAATTTTATAAATAATTTTACGTGTGAAATAAATTTTCTAATTAATTGCGGCTGTAGTTTTTTAACATATGATTGTATGGTAATTTTTAGAGACTTAAGTTGTAGGAAATTGAACAAGCTTTCTAATGACTATATATAACATGTATATGTCATATATTTTGTGAAAAATTCCAAATAATAACAAAATTAGATTTCTTTTAAAATTTGATTTTTTTGAAAATTTAAAAAGCGCGCGTTTTGGAGTCTGATAAATTTTTTTTTAAACGACTATATATATCTATTAATATGTATATATATATATATATACTTGGTTTATATATTTAATAAAATATATAAAAATAATTAAAATTTAAGCGCAATAATTAAACTTAATTACTGCTTATTATATTAATTAAAAAAAATTTATCATGCAAGTGCCGAGTATAAAGACTCTATTGTACCCAACAGTGCTCTGTTTATTTTAGAAATATTTTTCGTTAAACTACAGTAAGTAGGCCCTTGTGCTTAATTCAAATCTATGACGAAAGGCGACATGAAAAAATTTTGTATCAAATTAATTATCATTAGACTAATTAAATTTTTTTTTTCAACATGGGTCTAGTATTTTTTTACCGAATGCCTACACCCATATCTATGAACAAGCAATAGATAACAAAATATCTAAACGTCAAAGACAATTAGACACAAAATGCCGTTTTTGACCTGGAAAAAAAATGTATTTTTTTTTTTTTTTTAAATAAACAAAAAATTTGTTAGTAAAAAAATATAACTTATTAAATATTTACAATATAATCACATTAATGTTTACAGTTTATGAAGCCATTGAAATGACATAATATTTGCCAAGGTACTGCTATATATTTTTTTTTCTACTACTCAAGGTCATACAATGAGATCATTGATACTTTTGGAGATGATAATTGTAATCCACTATTTCTAATTTAACTTTTTTTTTTACTCTAATCCATAAATTTATATGAAAAATATATGAACATACATACTATATAAATTTACATAAATTTTTTTTCGGTAAATAAAAATTGCGTTAAAAAAAATTAATAAATAATTTATACATTTGCGTCAAAACATTAAAAATTCAAATGAATTTTTTTTTAAAATAATAATAAATAATAATTAATGTTTTACTCCAAATATGAAAACATTCACAAATTATTTCAAAATAAATTAACTGCAATTATTGAGTAATTAAAAAATATTTTAACGGTTGAATAAAAATAAAAAATAAAAAATACAAACAAAAAAAAAAAACTTACCAAAATAAACAGGTTTGTTACACTTGGGACAGGTAGACATGATAATAAGATATATAAATATGAATGTATGTAATAAAGTAAATAATGAAAAGTAATAATAATTATAAAGTGACTTAATAAGTAATGAGTAATGATGTTTCTTTGATCGTGGTCAAACGCAAACTGGGCATCTGCTTAAGGTATAAGGTAACGCAATACATTCTACTACAGTTGATTGAGCGTGCGAACGTTGTGTTGAACGTTAGTTATTTTGTATACTATACAATATAGTATATATTATGTATATGTATATACCATACATATATTATACTATACACGGTGATGTAATGCTCAATCTGATGTCTCGGGGTTTCTTAGCATTTTTAAACTCAAACTTTAGGCGGTGAAAAATGCGCTCCGTTTTTTTCATTGGGAACTCGTTCAAATTTACCGGTTTTTTGGGTTCTGAATTTTGAGATTGATATTGACTGTAAATATGTTGGTATGTTTATGAAATAAGGAAGAGTTTTAAATTACATCTTTTCACTTCTGGCTGTGGATATACGAGACAACGCCGAGGAACGCATGACTGCATGTAATACATCGGGAATCATTTCCTACCAAATAAAACCACGTTCTGATTGTAACGGTGGTGTCTCAGAGTGATTATGATCAACCAGTATTGCTACTCACTCAATATGCCCAGTCCACTATTTTTTTTCTTTTTTTTTTTAATTAGTATTACGTAGGCTACATATTAATTAATTATTTTATATGAATTTATTGTTATGATGATTAATTAATATGTATTTAGTGCAAGTGTGACTGATTGATTGCAACGATTATAAACAATGTAACAGTATTTAAAATATATATGGGGTGCAGGGTATTTTAATTTAATATTTTATTTTTTATGAAGTTTTAGTTCATGTAAGTGATTAATTTAAGTATGTATGGGTTCTTATTTAATTTTGTGTGTTTAGTAAATTGATGATTATGAAATAAAAAGTGTGAAATTTTTTTGTCACGCTTGAGAGTTTATTTCTTTTGTTAATTTAGTATATAGTTGTCAGCTCATCAAGAAAACGACACGTAGGCTAGATGGGTTTTATTGTAATGAGAAAATTGTTGAGACCGGGTGTGTAATTTTCATTATCTTTTAGTACATTATATATTAGACTGTGTCAAAAAATCGACTATTTTTAACTTCCCGCTAAGAAAATTTAAAATTTAAAAAAATTCGGGGTTTTTGGTTTCGGTTCGATTTTTGAAAACTGAGTTTTCATCAGACCCATGTGTCTCGGAAGTGTCTGGGCATCTGCTCTAAGTGTCTATTTAATATTTTTTTTTTTTATTTTACCTTCTGATTATCCGACATCATTTCTGAGGCTTTTTCAATGGAAAATGATAGAAAATAGGGAAGAGTGGGGCAAAATGGGCCCCTTAAGAAATGAGGGCTTATATATAATACAATGTAAGTCCATTTTGCCCCACTCTCCTTTACTAGAGGAAAAAAATTTTTAGAGTGCAAATAAAAAATTATTTTTCAAATTTTCCAAATGAAAATTTCCACAAAAGTTATTTTGAGATATGATCGTAAATAATTTTAATAAAAATTACATATGTAGACGAAATAATTTTAAATCTCTTAACAAATATCACGATTACAAACTTCAACAAACCATTAAACATTTCAAAACACTTATAAAAGAGCTAATTGTCAACAGTAGAAAAAAAAAATAAGCAAAAAACAATAAACAAAAAATAATTTATGAATTACTCATATAATTTGTTACCCAACACCTCATTACTTGGCACGCAATATCTTTATCACGATTTATAGCTGATGAAATTATCATCGCTAAATTAATTTCTAAATTACTTAAGTAAATTATTTATCTAAAATAATATTTTCTCTTAATTACTCATCAATTAATTAATTAACCACTCAGTTTATTAAAAGACCATTTTTTAAAATCATAAAATATTTTCTTCAGTCTAGTCTGCCCTCTTCAGTAAAAATTACGTACTCAATAAATCAGTAAAGTAAAACTCACATGGTAAAATAAATTTACATTAATTTAAAATTATAATTAATTATTTAAATTAATTTTTTATCAAACCAGCCTACAAAAGTTTATTTATTACAACCATTTTTCAAATTTACACTCAAATGGCGCCAAAAAAATTGATCTCTAAATTTCGATAAATGAGGCACCAGATTTAGTTGTTAAGAAAATTAATTAATTAAACAATAGAAAATTTTTTTATTGTAACTGAAATTGTGATAAAAAATCATGGGAGAGACAGAGAGAGAAAGAGAATATAGAGACTGGTGGTGATGCTAATTAAATACGAAAATTGGGAGGTAGCAAGTGGACAGCGTTAATATCACCAATAATCAAATTATTCCATTTCAGTGGACATATATATATATATAACATATATATGCTTATATTTTGTATACATGTATATATATGATGTGTACATATATATGGCTAGAATTTCCACTGCATGCACTATAACATCGAACATTTAGTCAATACGTCTGTACATTCTATTTATACACATAATTCAAACCTTATTAGCAATAATAATAATAATAATAATAATAATAATAATAATAATAATAATAATAATAATAATAATAATAATAATAATAATAATAATAATAATAATAATAATAATAATAATAATAATAATAATAATAATAATAATAATAATAATAATAATAATAATAATAATAATAATAATAATAATAATAATAATAATAATAATAAATCATTTAAAAAAAAAAACTTTATTATTGACTTGAACTTTTATTAGCGATATCTTATTAAATAAGTAAGATAAGCATACGTCAAGTATGACCATTGGAAAGAGAATAAAATATTTTACAAGTTTTGTTAAGATAAAACTTGACGTAAAATCGATCATTTAAAAGTTACAGCCGTTTGAACGATTAGATAAATTTAAAAAAAAAATAATAGCTACTTTTTTTTAAAGGATTAAGAGGCTGTAACTTTTAAACCACTGGTCCAAGGATATTTTTATGAGAGACTGAAATTGTAGATAATTAAATTTTCTTTCTATTACTACGCTATGATATTTAACTGACAATGATTGTTGATGGCACTGAGAAATTTGTGAGTTTAATAAAAATTTTTAGTGGGAATTGTGATTATTTATGTCTGTGATGGAAATGTGGTTTAAATTTATATTTATTGTCATTAGATAATTTTTTGGACTTTAGATTACTGCCTACTAAACTATTGATTTCAGGATAATTTTTATTGTAAAAAAAACTGAAGGAAATTGTATAAAAAATAAGAATTTTTTTTATACCAAACTTGTAGAAAATAAACGACCATCTAAAAGATATCTCACAAGTCGATACTAATACTCACAAAAATATTTTAAAAACCTCTCAAATTTATCTATTAAAAAATAATCCGTCTTCCATCATCCAGACCAAATATATCATATTTTTCTAAACACACTTTCTAAAATCTTAAAAAAAAAAATTCTAATCATCCAAATCTTAATTCTCTTTATTTACACAGAAAAAAATAATTTCTTAGAGCAAGAAATTTTTTTTTCGCCTCAAGAAAATTTTTGTTTTCAATTCAAAATACAAAAATTTTCTTGGAGCGAATTAAAATTTTTTGCGCTAAGAAATTATTTTTTTTCATGTTTTAATAAATTCCCTTTTTTTCGATTAAATCATTAATCAACTCATCAAATCAAAAATTTTCACTAGAATAAAAATTTAAACAATGAAATTTCCTTATTTTGAATATCACTCACGATAATCAAATTCACAGAAAAAAATGATTTTTTGACTCAATAAATATTTTGTATTATAAATTGACATCGAAAATTTTCCCAAGACTAGAAAAAATTTCGTGGCTCAAAAAATTTCGTGGCTTAAAAATTTTTCGCGACAAGAAATCCATTTTTTCTATGATACTGAAATTAGCCTGTCTAATAATTCTTGAATTTTTTTAAAAACGATAAATTAAAAAAAAAAATATTTCAAAAAATTGCACCTGTAGTCTTTTAAATTTTCTCCATGTGCATATTTTTTTTTTTTTTTTAAACTAAATTGTCAAAAAAAAAATTCAAAAATTTCTAATTGTCTGCTAACTTCAAGATCATATTTTTTCTGTGATTTAATTTTCATGACAATAAAGTTAGCAGACATTTAAAAATTTTTTGATTTTTTTAACAAAAAAAATAAAAATTTTGAAAAATTGCACGTATCGTTTATGAAATTTTTGACAAGTGCATTTCTTTAGAAATATTTTTTTTTCTTTATTTATCTGTTAAAAAAAATTTTTTTAAATTTCAAATGTCTGCTAACTTTGCTATCATTCAATTTTCTCGTCAATTTTTCTCATAAATTTTTTTCTGCCAAAAAAAAAACCATATCATATATTTCTTCGAATAAATATATCATATCACCCGATAAATAACCCTTGGGTGGTCGTTTAAATGTCTCAGTCCAGTATACAAATAAAATCAAAGTTAAATAGACTGCTCATTCGCAACGTCATATGACGGTGCAATGACTACATGACTACTCTAGATGATGGCCCAACATATACATTATTTTTATTTACATTCATACATTCATATTAATACATCCATGCTACATATATTTACCCATGTATACATACATACATACATACATACATTTATATATACCGCGTAAAGTTTAAGGAAAACGGTGTCGTAAGAATTCGTTGAAACTCGTGTATCTTCGTGTCAACCGGCTGGCAATGCTGGCATGGCAGCCTCATAGTAGCCTCTAGCTCGCGGGGGTCTCGCGGGTGGCGGGGGGCGCTCTCGTCGGAGGGAAGCCGTGCAGACGAATCCGCTGTCGTGATTGGTCCACGCGTGGGAGAGCCGCCCGCCCGTGTTGAGCTCTGGCCGGCAGTCAGCACCGAGCATCCAGTCTGAGCGCATCGTGTCGACTTGTGTTTTTTTAAAAACTCAACACATTTTATAAACAATAATACGCTCGGTACTGCTTATTTTAATCGTCACGTTTTTAAATTTAAATTCAAATTTTAAATAATAAGTAACAAATAATATATATAATAATAATTAAATATATAAAAAATTAATAATAAAAAATAATAATAATAATAGTAATAATAATAATTATTATTATTTAAAATAAAGCAACGTAATGTGAAAATTTTGGCGGGATAGTTAAATTTTTTTAAAAGAATTTAAATTACCCGCGTAATTGCTGGCTGGCATTATGGCATTCAAATGCCGCGTACATCAGTTATTAAATTACTCTCGTGTATCTAATGAGCTGTTGTTGTTATTAATGTGCAAATTAGTGATCGTGTCGCGGATACCGGTTGTTAAAAAAATAAAAAACAAGTATCTGTCAGTGTTTATTCCCAGGTTTTGATCTGTGACAAATAAATAAATAATTACTAATGAAAACGGTGGATTTACCCGGGAAAACGTTTTGTTTATTTAAAATAAATACCAGATATTTTTTTTTTTATTATTAACGACGTGATGCACTATCGTAAATTTATTTTCGTTACCGATTGTCTTAAATTTTTACAGTATTGTGCTACGGATTGTCCTAGTCTTTATACGCGCGCGAGAAGAGAATAATTTAAATTTATTATTAAAAGTGTTTTTAAATAAATAAAGGTGCAGTGTTTTAGGTTGTAGTGGACATTTAATATTTTTATTTAAAATATTCTAACTCTTTTATTTTCCACTCTAACCTCTTCTCTTTATCTTTACTCTGATACTATTTCATTAATTTAAATTTAAATAATTAGTTGGTGGTTAATTTAAGTGAGGAAATTTATTTAGTGATATTTTAAATTTAAAATATAAAAGTATTTTAAAATATTGTTGGTAAAATAAAAGAAAATCGGAGAGTAAAAAGGTGGTAGTGAGAAAACGTTGACGCCCGATCGGTCCCGTCGGCGGACGGTCGGCGCGATTTATTAAAACACAATAATGCCGCACGTGAGCAGCAGCGGCGGCGGAGATGATCTCGGCAGTGAGGACGAGGTCAAGGTTTTCAAGGATGAAGGCGAGGACGAGAAAAGATCCTCGGAGAACCTTACCGAGGAGAAGAGTTCACTTATTGATCTTACCGAGTCTGAGGTGCGATGATGATATTTTCATTGCTTTAATTTTCGTTTTAAAAAACTATATATTTATTATATTTCTTATTTGTCTACGAGTTTTAAGGATTATGTGTGTGTGCTTTCAGGAAAAAGGATCACTTGCTGGTGGTGCTTATACAAGTAAGGCCTCTTCGAGGTCTGATCTCAGTCCTGTCTTTGGTAAGTTTTTGTTTCTTTTATTTTATTATTTATTTCAATTACGCGGGAAATTTCAAATCCTGAAATTAACAGACAATTAACTATTGGATTATTTTTTTCAATGATTAAATTTAAAAAAAAGAAAACTAAAAAAATGCACTTGTAGAAAATTTAAAAAGCTATGGGTGCAATTTTTTCAAATAATTTTTTTTTTATAATTTATCGTTTAAAAGAAATCCAAAAGTTATTAGACGTCGGCTAACTTCAGTCTCATGAAATGATGATTCTGAAGTTAGTAGACAATTAGCAGTTTTTGGGTTTTAAATCAGAAAAAAAAGAAAACTAAAAAAATGCACATGTAGGAAATTTAAAAAACTATAGGTGCAATTTTTTCAAATATTTTTTTTTTTTATAATTTATCGTTTAAAGAAAAATCCAAAAGTTATTAGACGTCGGCTAATTTCAGTATCCTGGAAATTTTATGCGAAAATAATAAAAAAAAAATAATTTTAAAAAATAGCACTTGTAGTTTTTTAAATCTTCTACAAGAGCATTTTTTTATTTTATTTTTTATCTGTAATTGACTCGTTGAAAAAAAAATCAAAAAATTATTATCCGGTAATTGTCTAGTAACTTCAGGATCATGGAATTTGAAATAATTTAAACTGCTACAATTATTTAATGACGCGTTTAATTATTTAGTTTAATGTAAACGGGTGATATTAATTGAATACTTATGATTATTATCATTATTTTGTGGTATTTAAATTAAGATTTTGGTTAAATTTCTATTAGTTTTGCTGTAACTGACAAATTGTCTTTACATTTGCTGTCACACATGCTGCCAAAATACTCAGTAGCTCTTAAGATTTATGCATTAAGACACGCAAGTTTACTTGCAAGTGAACCAACCTCGAAATTACTTGCATTTTAAATTAATCTACGTTACTAATTTACGTGTTAAATTATATTTCATTATTTATTTATAAACAAATTCATTTTTTCCTGTCTGATTATTTTTTAAAATTAATTTCCATAATTTTTATTTCGCGCGGTTGTCAATTTTTAAATTTGCCGCGGTTTAAATTAAATTATTTAATTCTTACATAAATAATAATAAATGTAATATTTTTTGGATTTTTGTTAAAACAATAAATTATGAAAAAAAAAAATATTTGAAAAAATTTCACCTGTAGTTTGTTAAATTTTCTACATGTGCATTTTTTTAGTTTTCATTTTTTTGTAATTTATTTGCCAAAAAAACAAAATCCAAAAATAGTAAATTGTCTGATAACTTCATGAGACTGAAGCTAGCCGTCTAATAATTTTTGGAATATTTTTTTAAACAATAAATTATAAAAAAAAAAATATTCTAAAAAATTGCACCTATAGTTCATTAAATTTTCTACATGTGCATTTTTTTATTTTTTATTTTTTTGTAATTTATTTGCCAAAAAAAAATCCTAAAATAGTAAATCGTCTGTTAACGGATCATAATATTATTGATAAATAATAATAACTATTAAAATCGCAAATAAATATAATAAGTTGAATAACGCGTTGTTAAATATGTATATAAACATATATACATATGTATGTGACTGTACTTAGTACTTAGTAAAGTAAAAGACACATACAAGTTTAAAAGGAGGAGTAGAATAAGCAGCAGCTAGCGGGCACTCAAGTGGTTAATAATCCGGTGATTGGAATGGCCGAGTAGTGACGGTGGTCTAAAGTTCTTCGCCGAAACGAGACATTTGAAACTTCTATAACAACCGTATACATTCATTACTTTTTTATTTTATTTCTCAGTATTTTTTGTTTACTCAAAAAAAATTATTTTTTTTTACCAGTAATGTAACTAAAATCCTGGACAAATAAATTTCCCCTTTTATTTTTTCAATTATCATTAAAACAAAAAAAGTATATGCACATATATGTGTAGTAAGAAAAAAAAATGATGATAGATTGGAGGATAAATAAATAAAAAAGTAATGGATAATTTTGGGTTTACTGTAAATATACAAATTTAAACGTATGAGGGCCGTCTGGATCTGGTGATGTAGAGTCTGGCTAACAACGAGGCCCAATGATATCTCGTTGTGCGAAGTAATTGACGAGTTCGCGTGTAGGCGGCCGTTTATGTTAGATCGCCTGGAGCTTTGAGCTAACGCTCGCTCTGCGTTTTCTACAGTATGGTAAATGTTAAATGAAGGGGTGGGGGTGGGGGGAAAAAGGAACAGTAGTATAAGATGGGATGCTGTAGAAAGAAGCTGAGTTTGGGGAGTATTCGTAAAATAAAAAATAATAAGACCAAGTAGACGGTGGAGAGAAAACAAGAGGCGAATGCTGCATCACCATGAACTTGCTACGAATACCTTTCTGAACCCTGGTACATAACAACCGATGCACTTGCCTCTTTCTTTCTCACAAACCTTAACGCCTATTCTGTCTCGCTCAATCGTTCTCCAAAATATTTTATTTCTTATTTCACTTCTTCTTCTTCTTTCTTTCTCATCGCTTACCGGGTGTGCCCAATTTTTCCTGCTGCGAACTGTCAAAATCGCCAAATTCGCTCGACAAAAAATCCGGGCCCTATTCTGAGACATTCTTGAGCTTAAAAAAAAAAAAAAGTCAAATCGGCCGCGTAGTTTTCAAAATATCGCGCCTCCGTACGCGCGAACGTTAAACGTACGGATGTAAGGATTCGTTTTATGGAGGAAAAAATTTTTTATTGAGATGGAAATGCCATGGACTTGTTGGGTAGACTTCAAACATGGGCTGGTAGATTAAATTTTTATTTCCTCGGTGTCAAAACTTAAAAAATTATTTTCTTGGTGATAAATCGTCGGGAAAAGGTCGACGTTTAAAAGTTTAAATGGAAAAAATTTAAAGATATGGGAGGATGTTGAAGTGGATAGATGGGCAGAGTGTATTGGTGGTCCAGAGACACCCGGTATACGTTGGCAACACAACAAGGGGCTTGAGGAGACTAGGGAGGCTGTAGTCTGAAGCTCTACCTGCTCGCTAACGAGCCTACCTGCTGGTGCAGTGGTCCAGAGAGTAGCGCATGTAAGAGAGAAATCTACACTACAAGTCCCTTGTCCTTTTACTCAACTCAACTCCCTATTCTTATTCTCATTCCTATCGCTGATGTGAGTTTCTCGAGGAGGATTTTTAGTTACAGTCTACTCAAGACCAATCTCGCACTTCAGCTGGAGACTAGCCCTCGGTTTTAGCTCTTGTGGAGTTGCACCTTCTTTTATAAACAAAATTTATACGTAAAAAAAGTTTTCCAAGAACTACCGGTCCTACTTTACGTCAGTGAATGAATGATACAAAAATGGATTTTTTTTTGTGGGAACAGAAGATGGATTATCTTTTTTTCCCTTAAAATTCACCTGATATTTTTCGCTCCATGCTTCAATGGTTTTTTTTTTTTTTTTTTTTAATTTTGGATACTCAAATTTTTAAAATAAATTTTTTAGAGGTAATTTTTTTTTAATTATATACCAGACTAATGAATGTAACGAAAAAAAAAAAAAAAATTAATTATAAAATAGAGTTATATCAGAAAATGGTGAATGGTTGACAGGAAATCAGGTTCCTGACCCATGGCAACACGTGCTCAACACGTGGGGTCATTTAATTCACATCGTCACGCAATGTTACGACTCAAAAAATATATACCAAATAAATTAAACCGTTTATTCTTATTGTATTAATAAAAAACACTCACTTAAATTTATGGCGCGAAATTTAAAAAATATTTGAAATTTCAAATTTTGAATTTTTTTTTTAAATTGTTTATTTAACCGACATCTTGGAACGGGCAAAGAAAAGTGGACACTGTGGGTAGTCATTGTAAAGATAATTTAATTCTCTTCAAGTTTGGTCTGAATAAAAAACACCGCAGGTCAAAAGTTTAAAAGATACAGCTATTTAAAGCTTTTAAAAAATTGCTTATTGCTAAACGAGCACAAAGTACTCAGGCCGTAACTTTTCAACGACTGGGATAATAAAATTTTAAAAAGAAACTAAAATTGCGGGAAATTTAATTTCCTTGTCAGTGAAAATTTTACGATACTAAAGTTAGCCGTCTAATTATTTTTTGATTATTTGTAAATCGATAAATGATAAAAAAAAAAATATTTTAAAAAATTGCACCTGTAGTTTTTTTAATTTTCCACATGTGCATATTTTTATTTTATTTTTTTTTTTAAATTAAATCGTAGAAAAAAAAATTCGAAAATTGTTAATTGTCTGTTAACTTCAGAATCATAAAAATTTTCATTAAACTCAAGTCTGCAGACTTCAGACTTATTATTTTTAAAAAATTAATTTTTAAAAATTTTTACACATGCAATAAAAAGTGACAGTAAATCTTGTAACATCTGTTGTCAGTAGATTTTATCTAAAAAAAATTGGTGGCAAAAAACGTCAAGCCCCATTAGGTTTCCGCGTGATTCACATCCGTTTAAAAAATTATTCACATCAATAACTTATTTTTTTTTTTGAATATGTGGTAAAAAAAATTTAAATTACATACATACAAAATAACTTTTACATACTGAATGATTACTTAGAAAATTTATTACCGCATACATTTATTTTAATGCAAAGTTATTATTAAAAAATTTTAGGGTATATTAAATAATGAAAAAAAAAAAAGTTAAATGAAAAATATGATAAAAGTATCATTATCATGTTTAAAAAAAATTTATTGGTACTACGGATAAGAAGAAGAAGAATAAGAAGAAGAGTTACCGATTGAGGGGCGTTGATAATTACAATCGAGTATATACTAGTATATCTATATATACATATATATATGTGGTACAAGAAAGGGAGGATGATTATGATTATAAAAGGATATATTATGGTTAGGTAGAGAAGAAGATGACTCGAGTGAAAAGGATAAATGCGTACAGTATGTGTGTTAAGAGGAAACAAAAATAAAAATAATAATGATAAGCAATAAAAAAATTTTAAAGGGAGAGAGAGAGAATGAGGGTAAAAATGAATGGAGACGAAGAAATATATATATAGAGGGAATTAAGGTTTGAAGAAACTGGAATAGAAGAAGAAGAAGTGGAATAAGAATAAGAAGGGAATGGCAGCAGCAACTGCGGTATCGGTCGAGGTTAGCAATCTGTGTAGTGTTTTACGACAACTATAAATATGGCCATAAAGCTCTTTGTTTAGAGCACAAGTCCGGCATTTTTAGTCTCTCATACTTTTTGTTTAGTCTTTGAATATTATTTTTTGGTGGATTTTTGACGTGCGCTAATTTTCTACTCCGAAAATTATATAAAAATTTAATAAGCTGCCAAAGCGCGGGCTCAGTTCGTTTTTTTTAAATTTTTTTTTGTATGTCAGTAAGTTGATGTAATTGATGATATTTTGTGTATAGTGAACATTATTACGTATGCAGAAAAAAAGGATTTCTTGGCACAAGAAAAATTTTGCATTATGAAATGACAGCAAAAATTTTTTTATGGGCGGAAAAAATTTCTTACGTCAAAAAAATCTTTTCTCGCCTCAAGAAAATTTTAGTACTCAATTCATACTGCGAAAAATTTCTTGGAGTAATTAAACATTTTCTTGAGGCGAGTAAAAATTTTTTGCTTCAAGAAATTATTTTTTTCTGTGTATTTTAACGGTTTATTTTAGAGACAATTAGCCGCCAATTTTTTTGAAATTTCCCGTGTAAATTTAAACCAGAGTTTTGTGCAGCTTAAAAATTTTAAAAATTGTTGTTTCTACTTGAAGTCACAATTGATAAATTTTATAGTCTTCAGTAAAAAAGAAAAAAACGTTATCTTAACTTGTTTTGGAGAAAACTAAACCGCAAGATTAAAAAATACTTTGAGTGGATATTTGAACATTTAAATCCATGTTTTCGTTCTTTAAAAAAATTTTCAAAACCCAGGCCCCTTAGAACACTTATAAATATAAATAATCTAAAAAAAAATCTTAAAATTCGACTAGACGTTTAGAATTTAAAGAACAAGTCATCAATTGCTATCTTCCAAATCTTAAAAACGAACATGAGTCCGCGTTAAAAATATTTTCCACTAAAAATTTATGTTTTTATATATTTATTTTCCGTCCTTTTACGGTAAATTGCTTGGATTATAAATTTTTTTGTTCGTTTAAAGAAAAGAGGATTAAATATATGAGAATATCCGAGATGTTTATGGAAAAGGAAGCGGACAAATAAAAAAATAATGAAAGAAACGATTGGATACATACATAATAAATATACATATAAGAAGACTTGAGTTAACTAGGACTAAATATGGTAGCTCCACCCGGTCTCAGTAAATAATTGTATCTTGTAAAAGAAGCGGGACTAGGTAACTGAGGATTTATATGGGCGTAACCGACGGGACTCGACACTTGCTCTCATAGTCGTGTGCAGTCTACACATATGATCTCTGGTCGGCTCTCCGTTCTTTGTACTGCTAAGAAATATAAACACTCCAGTGTAGGTGCATTTTAAATCCATGTGCGTCTATATGACAACCTCCTGATTCAAAAAAATCGACTATTTTTCTTTTTCAAAAATTTTACGGAAAATATTGTTCGACATGAAAAAAAATTCTCTTAAAATTTGAGCTCTTAATATTAATATTAACAACAGCGTCATCGCCATTTTTGATTTTCCATTTAAATAAAATGGGAAAAATTTTTTTTGAAGTTTGGAATTTTATCACTCACTAAGAAATCAGTGTATCAAAAAAATCCAATATACATATTTGTTGGAAATTGAACGCTCTACAAAAAAGGTCTCTTATAATTTTTTGATAACTATCATTTTTCAAAAGTAATTCAAAATCAAAATTGGATTCACAGTAAATTTTAGTATTATTTGACTTTTCCGGCGAAACTATCAGACTTATCGTAAAATGTTATAGGACCTTTTTTGTAGATCATTTAATTTCCTACAAATTATCTCTCATCAAGTTTCCAAAATTTTTGAAAGTTCTTCGGTTACTTACGTTTAAAAGTAAATAGTATCGAATAGAATACGATTTTTTGGAACGAATTAATATTTGAATGCGAATAACTAAAGGGCTTTCAGGAATTTAGAAAACTTTGTAGAAAACAAGTTGTAGGAAATGAAATGATCTTCACAAAAGGTCCTATAACATTTTAAGATAAGTCTGATAGTTTCGCCGGAAAAGTCAAATAATACTAAAATTTACTATGAATCCAACTTTGACCTCGAATAACTTTTGAAAAATTGAATTTATCAAAAAACAATAAGAGACCTTTTTTGTAGAACGTTCAATTTCCAACAAAAATGTATACTGATTTTTCCGATACATTGATTTGCTGTTATTTAAATGGGAATTGACAATTGCGATGAAACGGTTGTTAATATTAATATGAAGAGCTCAAACTTACAGTATTTTTTTCGTCATTTCGAACAATATTTGCCGTAAAATTTTTGAAAAAAAGAATAGTCGATTTTCTTAAGTCAGTCTAATATACATACTTTCTATCTTATAAATAACATACTTAGTAATTAGAAAACTAAACAAAAAGATCTAGAGATCAATTTACACTCATCGATCGTGAAGAGGAAAATCACCCTCGCAAATCCACTGGTCATGTTCGCAAACATATCGTGTATCTCAATCATTGTGATCAATCTCCATAAAACGGTTACAAAGCTTGTACAGTAACCAAGTTGATAAAAAAAGCAGAGAAAAGAAAATAGTAAATTATTTAAAATCGATAGCTCGAGGCAGCAGTCATCAGATTGGGCTCTTTATCGTCCTGTTATCCTTGCGATAAACTCACACACCCGTCTCACCGGATTGTCCACGGGTGTCAAACTTCTCGCCTCGCGGTCTTCTCAACACGGTCTTGCGCCTGCCTGAGTTAAAATCTCTCCTTTTCCCTGTTCCTCGGTACGGAGCCTGGGCTGTCTTAAAGAAGGACTGAAGAAGGACCGGTTAGTGTCCTGTGTTGTGGTTGTCTTGTATAGCTACGCTGGTGGAGAAAGAATGCAGTATTGCGGTATGACGAGGATAAATATGAGAAAGGAGTGGGCGAAGGTACTTCCAACAGTGGGTTACACCCTTTATTGCTATGCATCCTTTATTTATTTTATTTTTAAACTCTTCTGCTACTTCTGTCTTTATTTATCTTTATATACATAAGCTATCTTTCTTTATTCTTTATCTCGCTCCCACTCTTTTTCTTTGACTGTTGGTCTCTTGGTTGCCTACAATACACTAGTAGGCCCCTGCTGTATCCTGGGTATCCCCGAGGCCACGAACTCAAACTCCGACACCTCGTGGCCTTGCGGCGTTGCCGTTTCGGATTTCGCGTTGCCGCCGTCAAGTTCGGGGACGTTTTTTATTTTTATATTTTATCGTATTCTTTATATATATATATATATATATATATATATATATATATATATATATATATATATATATATATATGTATATACTTCGTAATATACTTCTTTTTACTTTAATTCGTAGTCTTTGTTTTCAATTTTTTTTGTACTTGAAATGGATTTTTTAAAAAATTTTTAAAAATTTGAAAAAAATATTTTTATGTCTAGAAATAAAAATATGACAGTCAAAAAATTTTTAAATGCACCCTTTCAAACATTTGTGCGAAATTCAAAATTTTTTGTCGATTGTTACCAAAATTATAAAAATTCAAAAGTTAATTTAAAAATTCCCGCCTTTGGGGGTCGGGTTAATTTAAAAATTAAGAGGAATTTTGTTTTAATTATTTGGAAGACTTGGAACTGTGACGATAAAAATTCAAACTTCGTAGTATCCTTTTTGTTACTTCAATTCGTCTTCTCAAATTTCCCAATTTTTTTTTGTACCTGAAATAAATTTTTAAATAAATTCAACAACCAGTGAATAGAACCTAAGACGCACGCTTCCACGTGTACTCTGCAAACATACTTTTGAAAAAAAAATTCAAATTATTTTTCTTATACTCCAGCTCGGTTATTTATTTAAAAAATTTTTTCTTACTAATGAGTCAAAATAAAAATAAAAAAATTGAATTAAATATTTTTAAATTTATAAAACGGATGTATGCAGTTTCGGGCACTGCTTCCGGTTTTAAAAGTGAGAATGAAATATGTAAAAAAAGGTCGTTGGACCGAAAATATCGTCTACACGTGTGCAAACTTGAAGCTTTTGCTACGATAAATTCTTCGGTTCGTTTATTTCTCGGAAATAATTGTGAGCGCAATTTCAAACAGTCCTTCGAATTTAATTATTTAACTTTTCCTCAAGTGTACAATATTTTAACACATTTTCCTGATGTTAAATTAATAACTTTGATTAATTAGCGACTTATTAACTGTTTAAATAACGAATTTTATTTGCCGCAAGTTTTCTGTTTATCAACATGACGTTAACGCGATCCTTTCTCGTATTTCCTGTGTCATACTTGTATTATTATCACACTGTAACTTATCTTTTATTTAACATTTATTGTACATATCTCCTTGAAAATAAAAAAAAGCTAAAATAAAAATAAGTAAACCTCAAGTATTTTATCTTATACTTAAAGTTTATCTCAGACTTATTTATTTACTTTTTTTTATTCTCTTGTATTTTATTTTATAATTTTAACCCCTAGACATGACGTGCCTTGAAACCACGACAAATCGCTCGTAAAATTCACTTTTAGTATACTTAAGAGAACCAAGTACGTTGACCAGAACGAATGAGCACGTTTCGTTGAAAATCTCAACGTGTAGTTGTGTTAAGACCGAGAGAGAAAGAGAAATTCGTGCCTCAGTCCTCTATTTTTTTTTCTTTTTATTTATTTTATTTTTTCATTATTGTTACATTTACTCTACTCCAGTCCTGCAGATATTGTAGAGCAATGAAAAAAAAAAAAAAAAAAAAAATATCAGTGATTGGTTTAAAAGAGAGATCAGAACCTTGAGATGGTTTCGAACCGCCTATTGTCCGCGTAGTCTCGTTACTACGGACGCAGCCGACTCTTGGTGTATACAAGCAGGCACGTACTCTATTTTTTCGAGCAACTGTACAATTATTACTTGCAATATTCTGCAATTAACTGTCAGTTATTAGCTATACATTAAATTGGGGCCTTATAGACTCGATGTACGTATGAATAAAAAAAAAACTAGGCTCGTCAAGAATTCATTCCATCACCTATTGACCTTTTCGGTTATTTCTATTCCTCATATAAATACAAACGTGTCAACGTTACAAAGGAAAGATAGATATTATTATGAATTGTAAATTGTCGTATAATGAATATTTAAATTCGTTCGAGTTATTTGTTGGACACTTAAAAATATGTTCCGCCACTGGTACGCATGTACGATTGTGACTAAACATAAAAATAATAATAAATGTTTTTTGACAAATCGCCAAAGGGATTTAACAACCTTAAGAGTACAAAGAATACGATGAAAACATTCGTAGTTTTTGGTAGAAAACATAGTTTACCGTCGATTTCTCGGTAAATCTTTGGCTTTAAGAATTCAAGTATGAAAAATAGCGTGACTGAAGGTAGTTACACTTGTTGCTTGGTGAACAAAGGGATTTTTTGGGGGAGGAAAGGAAGGTTACACAAAACATTTAAAACACGACTCACTAAAGTACACACTAAAAATTCCAATCGGCCATTCGTACGTCCGTTATACTTTTCCTGTGGATTTTCTCAAGAAAAAAGTAAGTTAAGACTGTATAGGATGAAGGTGAATAAGAGATGGAGAATTGCATTGAGATAAAAAAGACCCCCCGTATCGAAACCCATGAGACCGGATACAAGTATGTATTTTCTATTGACACACCGAAGACTGCGCAAAAACCCTACGATCCAAAGAGCCATCTATGTCATCGTTTCTTTTCTATTACTATACTAATAGATATATATGTACATATATACATTTATATTTGTATGTATGTATTTTCAGGGTTAGATTTGTGTCTGAAATCTGTGCGGTCCTCCGCTCCCGCGGGGCTACACTAATCCCTGACCTTTTTCCTTTTTTCGTCTTCATCTGGTTTCTCTCTTGGGAAAAACGGAAAAACGTTGAAAAAACCACTGACTCATTCTCTCCTTCTCATTCTACAACTCAACACACTCGTTCACAGTTTTTTAGTTTCACTTTTTTTTTTCCTGTCTACTTTTTCATCTTACTCATGCTTCGAGCAGTTTCGACAAATTGACCGTTCAAATGTTATTTCAAACATGTGTGTTATGTCAAATTAGTATAACGGATTCTATAAATTACTTTTTTTCTTTTTTACTTCAACAAATTTTCACCATTTACTTGTCGTGTAATTTAACCCCGACTAATAGCCGGTAATTAATAAATACAAAAATTTATAATTTCTGACATCTTGAGTCTTCACAAAATATTTTAAATCCTTCTTCAACAAAACTGATATTTAAACACCGTTAAAATACCTGATAGTTGATAATTAAATTTGAAAATGACAATTTTCCCGCTCAATTCGTTTAGTTCAAAAATGACCGCCAGGCGGCAAAATTTCTCGCATGCAAACTAAGAGTTAAATTGAATGAAATAATTTGCCTCGAAGTCACACCAAAATAAACAAACTAGATTGAGAGTAAAAAAAATAGACAAAGGGGAACATGGAACGTAAAATTTGAGAACCACCGGGCGTTTTGTGATGTCGGCAGGTCGGTAGGCCAGGTTATATAGTTGATGGACCAGAGCTAATCTAAAAATCGCCGGAACTTCACAATTATAGTAATTTACCAGCCGACAACAAGCTATATACATAAGGTTGCCTTACGATGGTATTAACACACTCTTATTACCTTTTTTATTTTTATTTTCTTATTATTATAATATATTATTTCTTCTATTGTATTATTTTTTATCATTATTATTAGTTTTATTTATTTATTTATTTATTCATTCATCTATTCATCCATTCATTCATTCAAAGTAACCTATTCTTTTCAACTCCCGAGCAATTGTCGAAAAGTTTTATCCCAACACTATATAATTAAACAATAAAGAAAGATAAATATAATGACGGGTGAACTAGTTGACTTATTAACCTAAAGTTTAAATAGTAAACAAACAAAGTTTAATATCCTAAGAGAGAGTGAAAGTTTGAAACTTAAAGTTTGACAGACTTGTGTGTTTCTTGGACTACTCGACAACCGAAAGGACAAGTATAAGTATAATATACGTCATAAATTTACTGTACATAGACAGTAGGAATAGAAGTGACGGTTCAAGACGCGTCTGATAATGGGTGGGGGGATGATACGGGTGTGCAAAGGGTGTAGATATACGATGACTTACTATATATGATAACTGTCTGTTACATACTCCCATAATACACACATATATACATACATATATATTGGTAATAAACTATGTGCGAGAGGTTGTAAGGCGTGTGGCGCACATGTGCAAGATAACCGCGCGAGCGTCGTTTAGATGCGCGCGCTTCATTCCTTCTCGACTATACCCGACTCTATATATTTCTTCTGCTGTACATATATACATTATACATATATCTATATATATTTATGTGTGAATGTATGGGTTTGTATTTTAACAGGCGCGCCGGCGTCGTCGTCCATTTTGGCTGATAGGCAGTCCGATAATATTGGAGATTATATTATTTGGTCCTCTTATATCTTTCATACGATACCCAATGTATACATCTATTAATAAATAACAATGATATGTTTATGATAAATAATCCCGTGCTTGTAAATACTAAGCAGCTATTTAGGGTCTACTTTAAAAATACCAACTGCAGTGCTTTGGGTGTCAGAAAAATTTTTAATTGTTCTTGAAGATGATTGAAACGAACGTTTATGTCAACACGCGCTTTGGCGTGCGTATTAATAGACGGTACATATGATTACTAAAATGATTTAATCGTCCTTTGTTATATAAATTGCTGCTGTTTAATGTGCCGTCATTCAACATTTTCTTTGACACTTTTACGAGACTCTATTAACTTTTTGTTGTATTCTAATGGTAGCTGTTAATAGAAACTTACTAAATAAACTTCACTTGTCTAAACATTAATGAACATTTTTTTTTTTTTTTCTATTCTTTTCAGGCAAAGTGGATCCAACGCCGCACACCTCGTCATTCAACATGGGTTATCTCGTGTCACCATATCCCTATCCAAATGGTGCCGGTGGACCTATTCCAGTATCTATGGTAAGTTAATTTTATTTATTTTTCTGGTAAGACAAAAATTATAAAGAAATTTGTCCGCTCAGAGTATTAATTTTGGGAAGCTTATAAAACGCAAAAAATTTTTATACACACATACACACACACTGTTTAACTGCAATGATCAAGTAAGTAAAAATATTCACAAAGTAAAATATTTTAACACCAGTAAAGAATATTTACACCGACAGCAGCGTTATTTTCACACCACTTTCAGCATTGAAACATCGGAAATTTTAACACCTATACCGCTTGGACCCAGGTTATTTTTTACAGTATACGTTTATTACTTTAATTAGACTTACATATTAATAATACATTGTAACGTAAGCTAAGTTGTCAAAAACAGTATTATATTTAGTTTATCCTTAATCATAGATTTTTAATGCTACATGATATGAATTTTTATAGTTAATTGTTTTATTGATTTTGGGAAGAACTAGCAGTTTACATCTCGTATTAACTACTTTCTGTAAATATAAGTTTTTACACTCTTCGTAATTATCCATAATTGTTATGATCAGGTCCAAGGGATGTCCGACGAAACGTAGCAATAAAGTGTGAATTAATTGTCAACATTGGGTTTGTGGTTTGATTAACTCTTCTTAATAGTAACAAATAGCATTTACAATGAATGACTGATTTTCAGAGTAGTGTTTATATTATATGATTTTATTTTGTTTAGTAATTTAGTTTGGATAGAGGGTACATTTTTGACAGAGTTATAAGCGAGACCCCAATCTATAATGCCATAACTCATATATATTTATATTTATAAATGATCAGCTACGCGTGTTGAAAATTGATAAAATTCAAAGTCAAAGATCATATGGAATGGGAAAAGTAAACAAAAACAACAGAAACAAAATAAAATAAAAAAGATGTGTTTACTGAACGCGACAGTGTTGATAGGGTCCCGCGAAGTGATAAAATCAAGAGGTCTCTTGCACTAGCAGCGTGATCAATGAAATTTTCCGGTGGATTCGCGTGCCTGCGTCGCGATGGGTGGGACTGAGAGGGCAGACTGACAAAGAGCGTGTGCATGTGTAAGCTTTAAATAACGTAACGTGCGTATAGAAGAGCGCGCTATATATCCACTTGGTGATAGTCAGATACTCACCACACGAACACTCGTTCGCGCTTGGCACGAAAATTGATTCGCGTGTGCGCGCACGAGGTGGTCATAGCGCGGGTTTGAAAAGGCAGGTAATTTAACTGCGGTGAAGCATATATTGGGCTAAATAATCACTAAAATTACCTCGATTTTAACGTTTAAGAGAGCGTGATAATAATTAAATAACAAACTGCTCATTTTTTGTCTCGAAAATTTGTCTAGTTATTTTTTCCCAGTTCCCAAGCGCTTTTTCACCAACCAGAAGAAGAAGAAGAATATAAAGTTATGGTGGTCACGACACCAAAGTCCGTTTTTTTTATTTATTTATTCTTTATCTCCTCCATTCCATTTCTTATTCTCTTGTCTTGAATTTACCTACTCCATACCCGAGGCACTCATCTTCTACCGTGTCATTATGTCGTTATTTCCGACAACGAGCGTGTCTCATCGAGAACCTACCTACGCTTCTTCTTCTTCTTCTTCTTTATCATTTTCTTCTTTTTCTTCTTATGGGCACTCATATGTGTTGAGGTGTCTCGTACCAAAAATCATTTTTTATCATCTCATATTTTTTATTCTCATCTCATCTAATCTAAATTATTATTCCATGTTAGTTTTTTTTACTTATTCTTCGTCATTATTTTTAATACCAATCGAGATTCGGTAATTAACAAAAAATTGTCCCACGATCAGCTAAATAGAAGCGTTGAAATTTAAAACCTCATTTTTAAAAAAAAATAATAATAACAATAACACTGAGGCTTGGTTTTAATTCAAAACAATACAATAATGGGCACGGCAACATCGTGCACGTATGAAGCAGTATATTTATAATACCGCGAATCGCCAGATCCTCGTGGCGGCGCAGTGATCGCTGCTCATGTAATGCTTAAAACGTCTGTCTCTTTGTCTCCAATACATCCACACATACTTATACCGTGTGTGTGTAAAGTTGTGTTACTGCGCAACGGAAGAGATGGCATTGTCCCCATTGTAAACCACTACCGAGACTGCTATACATGTTCGCACACATGAGCATGTGCAGGGGTCCTAGCCGTGCAATCTTTAGATCTAAGATTCCTCTCTCCACACATGCATACACATCCATAAATACATATATACATATAAATAAATGTATATGTGATTCCATTTGGCATTTCCTCACTTAAATACCGCTAATTGTTCGCCAATGACCACGATATTTTTATTTTAAACGCGTGGGAGAGTCTGTCAGCAGTGTTTCAAGGCCTTTAAAACCTCCGGCTTATGCACACCCACGTAGGTCGTTAACACGTCAGGTTTCTAGTTTACCCACCACCAGAATAAATATCAAAAATTAACCGATAATATTTTATACTTTTTTATTGCACCGAAAAATTTGAGCGGCTGCGTAATGGCCGGGGAATTTGTATTTTCTTTTGTGAAACCAAAGCTTGACCACAAGATTTTCCGGTCTGGTCTTCCATAAATTTTCTTTTGCCCACCAAAGATGTCCGTTCGAGATATGATTTAATCTTTAAGCTTCTCGGTGTATTATTTATCGCAGTCGTAAATATTATTTATGTTTTATTGAAAATACGTAAACATGAGGATTAAATAAAGGGGTAGTCATTGATATAAGTAGCCGACAGCCGTCTACGGTTGTCATGATCCACGTTTTTATTAACTGGGATTGCTACCAAGTCGTACACTTGGAATCTCGTTTACCCGTCTCATTATGTGGATGTACGTACTGAGTGTACGTCTGCACAAGATGCCCAAGACTACTGAGACTCAAGACGTGTCTCGCGTGATAGCACTCTCTGCAATCTTGAGATACACAGCTGGTGCCCACTGACAATTTAACGCTTACGTGTCTATTTATTAACATTTACACAATTTTATATAGAAAATTATATATATATTGCACACCTCGAAAAGCTTACCTCAAGAAAATTTTAGTTTTCAATTCATGACGCAAAAATTTTCTTGAGACGAGTAAAAATTTTTTGCGCCGCGACATCCTTTTTTTCTGTTTAGTGATCTACTGTCGCCAAACTTAAAAGCCGAGTTTTTGTCAACTCAATAAACTAATTTCTTATTTTACTTAATGTCTATATTTACATTTTTCTTGACTCCAACGCGACAAAATAATAGAACGCAGGTAAAAAAAACAGAGCCTATAGTTTTGAGTTGAGTATAATGTGAAAAGTGTTTGGAATTATTTGAGCCCACCAACATTTTTTAGTAACACCCTCCCCCCTGTTGAGAAGCCTTTTAGAGGTATGGTCCTGTGCATAAGGACCTTATTCTATCTTCTAGGGGATAAATGAGCTAGAATAAACGTTGAAGGCCCGTGAAAATTTTAAAGAATGCCCAGAACTAACTGGCGACTACAAACTTGGTCATGAATAGTCGAGCAACGAAAATAAAATAAAAAATGGCTGAAAAAGAGACAAGTATGCTTAGCCTAGTATGCTCCAAACGGGTCTCAATCTTGTTTCTTATTTTATTTTTTGCTCCGTCTTTCTCGTCCTCGTGTGTCTCGGCGCATAACTCAACTTTTCGAGTCTCGTTAAAGTGTTTTCGAGAAGAGGGAGGGTTACATCCAATATAATACGTATGGATACACGATAATGTATGCGCGGATGCGGTCTCTCCACGCACCTTTTTCGCCTTAATTTGAAATGCCTCGTTAGATTATTATTTTTTATGTTATTAAACATTTTTGTTCACTCGAAATTATCGCGCGGTTATTTTTTCGGCGATAAGAAATTATTTTAAGTGTTTTTTTTTTTTTTTAGATTTATTTTTATTATTATATTTTTTTTTGAATGTAATGGTGAAGGTGTCCATTTATGTGTAGCTTAACTGATCAAAATAGCTCAGGTATCCCAAGCCCGTTCGAGCATCACGAGATGGAAGGAAAATAATAATAAATAAAAATAAACGAGTGGTTTTTTTTGTTGAGGTGTAGGTAAAAAAAAAAAAAAAGAAAAAAAAAATCAGCATTTTAACACAAGTGACACGAGAAATTTTCAGTCAAGGGACCAGCGTGGGAGTAAATTAGCATTTTAAAAAATTTTATTTATAAAAAATAAAGAATTGACTACGACTAGAACATTTTTATTCTCACGTGTACACCTGTACAATAAAATTAAAAAATTTCAAACCGTGTATTCATCTCTGGGCATTGAAATATTTTTAAAAAATTCATAGATCGGGCATTCGGACCAACGAATGGCCGATAAATGAATAAAAATAAAAAAGGTAATAATTTCTTTGGATAAACTGGGAATCGGAGTGAACACATATGGGGAAGGAATGAGGTGATTGTGGGCGATGAGAGGGGCGTGTCTTGAGTCGGTGTAATAGCCGGTAAGCGGTGCTATTATATGGAGAGTACGGTGGCTAAAAATATGTGACGTCATTCTTCACAACTCTGACCACACCCGAGTAATAAAAAAATTAACGTGTATAAATTCATCAGATTCGTTTCACTGCCGTTATGATGTTGATGTTGTTGTTGGTTTATTTACTGCCGATTTAACACACGGAGATACACCTCTCCATGTCCGCATTGTACAATTTTTCGTAATAAAACATTTGTTTTTATATTACTCTGACAATATCACTACACCTCTGCATTTTAATTAACTCTGCAAATCGGTTCATAAACTATCATTTTTTTTCGACACACTCTCGTAGAAATTGAATTTATTCGACAAACTTTAACATGTTTATTTGTATTTCTCGGATAAATTACAAACATCATTCCATTATATGTTTAATTTAATCATCAGTCAAAATAAGTCATCGATTTAAATTAGTTAATTAGTTCCGTATAAATCATGACAACCGAGTTTGGACAAAAACGCTGTCAAGAAACACGCGGTCGAATTTCTGATCAGACTCTTAGTCATGTTAAATTTCAAGTATTTTTAAAAAATTTCGATATCTGAAAAAGACAAAATAATCAGAAGAAATATATATACATATGTGTATATATATATTTTATAATACCTCCAAATGGGGCATGTAAAAAAAATTTAACAAACGTCTTAAAATATCTCGTCTTTAAAACCCGATCCTGTAGATAAATATTTATAAGACATCGTGACATTGGTTTTCATCATTTATTTAAAATATTTTTTTGTTATTTAATTCTTTGCTTGATACTTGGTCTTGTTGGTGATTTAGTTTAACCCTCAGCTGCGGTCTGTGACCGTTTACGGGTCTCTGGCTCCCGTGTTAACTCTGGCTCGGAACGAAGAACGGAACTAACCAAGATTTCCCGCGATCGATAAAGCTCGCGATCGGTTTTATTCCACTCTCGCACCGGTTCTGTCTGATGCTGAATATCCTCTGTAGTACCATACCTACTAATATTATACTCGTTACTCTTATTTTGTTGTTTTCTTATGCTCTCTCGTATCGGGCGTTCCTCGCGAGCTGATATTCCCCGCGATGGAGATGAACGAATAAGTATATAACTATAGACCAATAAAAAAATGAAAAAACAAAAGTATATAAAAATAAACAAAGATAAAAAGAAAAAATAAAATAAAAGCTTACGTGCACACACACGTAGCAGACAGTAATTGAGCTCTCGCGGCGCGTATTCAATGGCGTCTTTTTCACCGCGTACACTACTTTTGAAAGAACAAGAATAAGGTTCTATAGAGACAGGGGGCAAGGGGTTTTGTCAGCAGTAACCAGAAGACGCCGCGGAGCGTGACACGACGACAAAGTCGATGACGAGTGACGACAATACTAGTGTAGTATAGTTTCAACGTTAATTAACAGAAAGGGTTTTACTGCTGATAGACTTGGTTGGTTCCCTTTTATAGACATACATACATATTCTGACAAAGAAATTGACAAAAAAGGGGTCGCGAAAAGTTTGCGTGTTCCACGCACTTCGCCCCCGAATGTCGTTTCAATTTTCAAAATTTATTATTGAGTGTTTCAACTAAAAATTTTAAATTTAATTAATTTATCATACGCGGCTTTTACTTTTGTCCTTTTACTTTTAACTCCTTTTCAATAAATGTCTGTTGTAGTATATAACGTATCAAATATTCATCAAAAGAAATTTTTAATTTATTATTTAACAAAGGGTTTAATTTCATGTTGGAAATTATTACGTGATATTTTCATTTTTTATTTCAAAGCTGGACAGTAGAGAGTTTAAATGAGGGTTTTATTATTTTTTGTTATTTTTTTAATTTTAGAAACGAGTTAATGATAGAAAAAAATATAAAAGTGTTATTTAATAGTGCGTTTTGCTGTCAAAACATCTGCTGCAAATCTAAAAGTATTGAAAATTTAGCACCTGCCATTTCTTCTCTTCTTTCTCTGGTGAACTTTGTAATTACGTAGAAATTAAATTATTTTTAAATACTTTTATTTTTTATCTATTCTCTTCGAGAGTATTCCGATGGCAGATGAAAAAAAAAATAAATAAACATCCTGTTACAAATTTACGTTAAACTATTATTAAAAATGTAAAATTATAATAATTATTTCAAAGCTGCTTATTTCGCACAAGCTATTAAAACTTTGGTAATTATCGTAGTTAATTACGTAATTAGTTGCGAGAAAGCTTTGGGATTCGTTAATTTACTGCTTGAGGATTACGCGTAAACTCACGTGGAAATCCTAATTAATATCTAGCAATCTTGCGATATTTCCACAAATCTTCAGTCATTTTATCGAACTAATTATATCTCGATGCACTAAAACCGTAGAGTATTTCATACTCAATCGAACAAACAAATTGTCGGCCAATTATTCCAATTAATTAGATCAAAACAACTCAAAACTGATCCTAATTTCGCTTCTTCCTGAAGATCGGAACGTTTTTTGCGCAACGAAATGAAAATTCTACTGGATGACTAGATTTCTGAAATATTTCGCATATATATGCTGGTATTTCAGCTGAAAATTTTAAGCCACCCCAACTTCAGTCGAATTACCGGAATTTTTTTAATTTTCGTTGCGCGCACTGATAAAAAAGTTGACTTGATTCAAGAGTGAAAATTTTGAACCAAGAATTCCATTTTGAAAAAAATGATTTTCTTGAGTCAAGAGAAAAAATTCTTGAGCCAAGAAATTATTCTTGGGTCAAGTAAATTTCTCTTGGTCGAAGAATTTTTTCTCTTGACTCAAGAAAATAATTTTCTTCAAAATGGAATTCTTGGTTCAAAATTTTCACTCTTGAATCAAGTCAACTTTTTTATCAGTGCGAAATTAAATTTAATATTTAAATATTTTTAGTTACAAAACGTTAAGTATCCGCGTAGATTTCCATTGTAGGTGTCAGCGTGTGCGGTAACGAAAGGGTGAAAATATACAAACAAGGTTGTCATTGTTATAACCAAGTGCTGGAGAGAATCACTAGTATTTCTCGTTTGAAATCGCTCGTACAAACTGGCAGCGATGGTGATGATAGAGGAGGCAGAGGTAAAGGCAGAGGCAGAAGTAGAGGTAGAGGCGGAGGTCCAGTACTACATACATATAACACCTAGTGTAGTGGAGCTATAACTATATCTATAGTTGGGACGAGAGATAGAGCAAAATAGAGATACTGTTAGCTCTTTGTGGCATAGTCCGCGGTTCTCGCAACAGTTGCCTCTTTGATACGTTCCACGGACCAATGGGTTCGCGCTTCGTTTTTCACGTAACACCACCCTTGAATAATGCCTACCTAACAATCGTGGCATCCTACTTGACTGCCGCTTACTACTCTCGTTTTCCTGTTGTATGCATTATCTATTATATGCTTATGCTTCTCCAACTACTGCTACCGCTACCGCTAACACCAACCTGTGCGTGGTAATTACTTTTTTTTACCTCAATCTTTTATTTTTATTTTTTTTCATCACCCAAGTGTTAATGCCATTTCCAGTGGCCTTGGCGAGTTCTTTTGTTTAAATTTAATTTTAGCTTTTTTAGTTTTATTCAATAGGGCTCTGCACTTTTTTCCCTATCACACCCAAGTCGGGGGACGGTTGTATCCTTGTTGCACTCGAGCAGTAAATGGAAACTTTGTCCACGTTTTTCTCTCAAACAAATGAAGATTTTTTAAAAATGAAAACGCTGATTGCTACACAGAAAAAAATAATTTCTTGGTGCAAGAAATATTTTGTATTATGAATTGAAGACAAAAATTTTTCTTGGTTCAAGAATTTTTTTCTCGCCTTAAAAATTTTTTTCTTGTTCCAAGAAAATTTTTTCTCACCTCAAGGAAATTTTTGTTTTCACTTTATAATACAAAAAATTTCTTGGGTCAAGTCAAAATTTTCTTAGAACAAGAAAAAATTTTTTCCGCCAAGAAATCTTTTTTTTCTGTGTAGATTATAGAGTAATGCATCGAACCTCGCTCTTAATTTTGATGAATCTGAAGATCGGAACGTTTTTTGGGGTTGGCCGAAGATTTTCGGCTGACATACCAGCATCTAAATGCGAAACATTCCAGAAATTTAGTCATCTAGTAGATTTTTGACTTTTCATTTTTTTTGCGCGCGAAAAACGTTCCGATCTTCAGGAACATCAATTTTGCGTTTGGAGATTTTGTTTCAGAGAAAAGCTTGAACAAAAATTGATACAGACCCTCTTTGAATAAAGTATATATTGTATGTATAATAATAAATAACAATGATAATGTTAATTGTTATATGGATAAGGCGGTTCTGGGTGTCTTGAGGCACATCAGACAACTTTGACGGTGATTGTTTACGAGGGATATTAATCCTCGGTGATTGTAAGCTCGTTTTAACTTTGCACAGCTCTAAAAACAAGGTGGTTTGTTGAATGTATGAGTTGCATGATCAGTGTGGGCATCAACAGTTAACGTGTCTGTATTGTTTATAACACCGGTTAGTAAACAGGTAACAGTAATTTAATCATTATCATGCATAACTAATGCCTTTGTGATTACTCACCGCAGTACATCTCACAACTTTATTTCCTCAATTCTGCATATGCGTCACTAAAGTAAATACTTGCACGGAGAAATTGTTCTTGTTTGAATTGTATGGTGTCATAGTAAAGCCGCACGAGAAAAAGTTTCGTCATCATATCAAAAGACAATAACGTAAGATTTCGTTGGTGACAAACATGACTAACTTATGGCAACAAATTAATGTGTTATAGTAACATATAAATTAGTGTCGTAAACACATGAAAAAATAACCATGGCCATAATTAAATTTTCAATGGTTACGCTAATTTGTGATATACAATTTTACTATGGTCATAGTAATTCTAGCCTGTGTTTGTTTCAATTTCCGCAGGTGGTCAACATGGTCCTGCTTTACTATGACACCATAGCATTTAAAACGAGAATAATTTCTCGGTGTGATACTGAATAAATTTTAACCCACGAAAAGTAAAATTTTAAATAGGCGACAAAAAGGATCTGCTTTTTAACTGTCTAGACACCATAACCACACCCTTTTAACTCTACACTAAAATTTTATTTTATTTAAAAACCCGTGTGCCGAATATCGCCTTTTTTTACCTCATTAATTCCATCATCGATTTACGATAACTCCATCCAGGTGACAAGGAATTTTGTCTGATTGTATGACTCACTTCTATGGAATTAAACCTTCTCTGATTATAATAATAATAATAATAGTAAAAAGAAGCTACATCTGATACTTCAGTATGTAGTTTTTTAAAAATATTTTCGCCTTAATCACACGTTGGTTATAATGAGAAGCTTTATCGGTCACCGCACCTATTTCTGCGTCAAGTGTCAAGTGCCAGTGGCGGGGCATCGGTCACATATCCAAAGATGTGAATAATATTCTGATTCACGAGCAAACATGTGTACAAATGTTTTTTTAAATGACATGCGGAGTTGAATTTTAGCCGGTTTCGCTTCTTCAAACAGCCTCTGATACAACTCACATCAATTAGTAAAAAGCACGTGTGCCTAAACTATTTAGATGGTTATTATTTAAAAATAAATGAACCTCGTTTTAATTTATTTTTATTTAATCTTCACTAGCGTTAATGCTGATTGCTAAATATACATTGTTAATCAACATCAACATAAAATATAATGTAATGTGTGTAGATATGTGATGTTGTGGATAAAATAACTACTCAATTAGTTTGCGTGACGCTATCATTTAGAGTGTGATGTGACCGCCAATGAGGATACTTTGTTGAGATCCGCGAGTCTGCGTCCTATCTCTGCGTTGAGCTCTTGGGCTGCTTGTGTCGATTCTCTCATTCGTATGCTATGGTATGGTATGGTTTGCTTTGGGTTATGTTCTGTTCTGTTCTGTCCGTGGATCGCGGATGATCGTGGGGCGCTTATAGTACGGCGGTGTTGCCATGCCTCGCGCACGCACCAAATATTTGACGCTAACCATCGGTGAAACACGCTTGTTCCCTCCGGTTTACTAGCCAGCTCGAAAACATCGGCGCCCCTTGTTATTTGCATGTCCCTATAACACATACTCTAACACACACTCAACACACTCAAGTTGATGCTTCGTAACGTACTATTTTCAATTTAACTATTTTTTTTTTTTTACTTTTTCCTAACCTTTTATTTAAACTCGGCTCACGAGTTTTATTATTTTTTTTAAAATTCTCTAAAAGTTTTTTCAGCTAAATTCTACTCCACACTTTTTTTCTTATATTCAAATATTTGTCTAAAAAAAAGTGTGTGTACAAGTACGTACCTTTTTAATTTAACCTGAAAAGAAGGCTTTGTTTTGCTTATTGAAAAATAAGGTAAATGCTTATGCGATATATCTCTTAAGAAGAGAAGGTTCGTGACGAGAATAATTTGAAAACAACAAACGCAAAATTATGAAAACCTCGGTGGTGTATTATAGTAGTCGATTTACGAGCGATCGTTGCTCGAATACGCCGGATGCGCTGATGATTCGTTACGCCTTGCTTTAGCTTGAGTCTTCAGTTTACTCTTAACTTCTCCCAGCAGTCTTATTCTTGCTCAGTGTTGTTTGAGTCTTCTCGCTGGTCTTGTAAGAGAGCTAACATCATAACGTTAAGAGGGAGAAAAGATGTAAGAAGGTCGTAATTTTCGCATTCCCTTCTTAAAGTTGAGGCCTCGTCGTTCATCGGATATATGCGCTTGCTAAAATAGCTCCAGGCATCATCGCCCAGTAGAATCCAAAACATACAACTCTTCCATCCACTCTTTTAAATCCCATAGTTTTATTTTTAAACTCACTGGCAATCTGTCGGATCTATCTGCGATTATTAAAACCTGTCATGTTTCTATTACTTTAGCGGTCGGTGTAATTATCGAGCTCTCGGTCTCACTCCAAGAAGCTATTAACGAGTGATTAAAGTAAAATAATGGAATTCGCAGTATGAAATAAGGCAGAGCATAAAAAAATTTAATGCTAAGTCTAAGATTGTCCACTTGACGTGCATTGGGCAGCTCTCGGAAGTAATGCACTCAAGCAAAGAGCCTTGTGCAGTATCTGCCTTACATTACATTACTCGATACGTAATGTTACGATGTATGCACATGTGTGTTCTCGTTCTTGACGTGATGTAAATTTGTCTGTGTGTAGACTTAACGCCGGAAAAAGAGCATTCGTATGACGTTCATTCGCTCTTCTGGTAGCTGGTAGATGTTAGTATACATATATAAATATATGGTAGAGTATTAGTATGTATGGAGATATAGCTGAAGCGAAGGGGAATAACAAGAGGGACGATGGATAGCAACCAACAGGGCGAGAGTGTCGCGCATTTAGATAATGCGTACGCTCTCTTCGCACTCAACTCGGCCGTCGCTCAGCCGTAAAAGCCTGAGGCAACAACGACGAGCGTCCTTTTATCCTCTTGTAGTAACTTTGGTAGCCGTATACAATCCCAGTGCACTCTCCCGACCATATCCCTATGGTATATATTTTTTTATACATATATATACATATACATGTATACATATATGTATATATATACTACTATAACGTCTGGTTATTGCGACAAGACAGTCAAGAGAATGTCGTGTGAAGTCTTTCCCATTAACGCTGCGTAATTGCGCAAAAATGTGTGAAATAATGCATACACCCAAAGTTTACCAGATGCTTCTGCTTCTTTCTTACAACTATTACACTCTTTATGCTCTTCTACCCTTGCAATCAGACATTACTTTGCTTTATTGCATACAACAGATGTATCTTCAACTGTCATTCACTCTCCTGTTGATGCTTGTTCACTATATGCCGTTAAATTGTGTCATGATAATTGTCTATATCTTATGAGATGCGACAATAGAATCTTAATGCAGTTTTTCAAATTCTATTGATGTGGATTTTTAAATATCGAAAATATATTTACATAATTTTCATTGGTACAAAAAATAACTTTTTGAAGGAAGAAATTTAAGAGCGAAAATTCAGAAAAATGTTAATGATAAGTTTCGATATTTAAATGAAAAGCTTTTTTTTCCAAGTGAGAAAATTGAGCCATCTGGCGGAGACTTTGGAACTAAATCAATACACAAGAATAAGCAGGGAAAATTTATTAGAAAGTGAAACAAAGTTTTTATATTGTATGGTAATATGATGTATGATGATACACATTATCTGAGGGATGATGTCAGCAGCTATAAGTTGAATTTGAAAGTAAAGTCTTGTTTATGTGTACGTTATATGTGTATATAGATAATATATGTTATTCGTTTATGGTGAAAGCGGCTGGCAATTATTCTTCCTCGAAATCCTGAGGGAGAGAGAATATAGAAGGTATCAACCGATTTCTCATTTGCATGAAAAAGAATGAGTTTCAAGGCCAGGTATTGCTATTTGCTGGCCGGTTTTAAATATTTGAGAGCCATCAGTCTGGAGAGGAAGTAGAAATGATGGAAAAAAACTCGATGATCGATAAAACGGGCCAATATATTTTTATTGCTTTTTAAGTTTAAAATATTGAGACAAAACAAAGATGTTGGATGGTTTCACCTTCATTGGTGAGGTTGATAAATTGAAATATTTTTGAGTTAACTGTCAAAGACTCGAGTAAAAATGGAAAAGGGATCCGATGAGGACGGGCTTCAGGGATAGAGATGAGTCTGAGCCCGGAGCTCTGAGCCCAGTGTGGACGTTGATGATAAATGATTTTGAGAGGTTGAAATATCTTTCGGGAGACAACTAAACAACTCATCGGGTACGCTTTCACGTAATTGCATTCGGCACGCCCCGCCTCACCCGATGCTAATATCTAGGGTTCGGTTAGTTCGCGCCTAGTGAAAATTGCAGTAGACGATTGTTCTCGAGCAAACTAAACTTTAAGCGTCTAAAGACCCCGACCTCAATGCATTCTTTATCATTTTTAATAAATTATAGCCATTGCAATAATAAGTGCAGTAAAAAACAATACAAATATATAAATAATATTATTTTTAAATGACTATAGAGTCATGACTTGGGCTTGATTGCTTCTGGCAGGAGTAAAAAAAATAAAAACACATAAAATACATCATTAATTATCTGGGAAGATGACAGCCTGCTCCCTATTTTGCAACATTTTTTTTTCAGCCGAAAAACAATCATTCACACAGGCAATTTTAATAAAATGTTTACCTTAAACAAGGAATAAAAAGAATCCAAGTATGAAATTGAGGTGAAAAAAAAGATATTAGATTGTATGTTATTAATTCATCATATCCGGTACATTACGTAACAAGACCGAATAAACGAGTCTGTGAATCGAAAGAGGAGTAAAAGGAGTAGGAGAAGAGTTTGATAGAAAGGGAGGAGGCACATCAGGAAAAATAAGTTCGGACATGTCGGAGGTGTCTCGTTTCCATGTACGAGTCGAAACGAGGGCCGGAGAGCGTTGAACACTATCATTTGGCAAGCAGAGGCCGCGGTTGGTGTTATGGACGAAAGAAGCCGAGGAAAGGGTCCCGTTAGCGCAGGGTCAAAACTCCTTTTTATCTCCATCCTTGTTTTAAGCTTCACCTGATGGATCCAGCGGTCACCCCCGCGACCCAGTCCCTACCGCCTCAGTCCACGTCTCACCCTTCCCCCTTCCCCGTGTATACACGCTTTCTCATCTCGTTCAGGACGAAGGCCGAGGCTCCTTCTCAGGTATAATATAACCCAGCCACCTTCTCCACCTCTTGCTCTCAACTTCTTCTTCTTCTTCCAACTCCTCTTATTTCCTTCTATCATTTTTTTACCTTTTTTCTTTATACCTTATTCTTTTCCCTGCAGAACGAACAGAGAGGTTATTTATTGCGGGTTTGGCGTTTTTATTGGATTTACACAACTTAAATACCCGCGTGAGACTTGCCTACTGGCATCAACATAAATATTGTATTTTCAGAAACGAATAACCGGGTGAGAATGAGCATGTATTGGTAATAAATAAACTACAATACACATGTATATCTTAATACAACTATATATCCTGTATATAGTGTCTCTTCGATTAACGTTGCGCGTGGATGAGATACGATGAGCACCGCTGTATCAAATTTCCGAGTCTGAGTTGTGATCAGGGCTGTAAAATACCCAGCTCAGTGTATACCCACTCACATGTATGCACAAATATAAATATAAAATAATAAATAAATAAAATAATCATTGGATGATAATTCTCTTGTCCTCTCCTTTAATGAAATTTATTTCCTTGTTTGCGCCACGCGTTACCGGCCCCGCAACGGATCGTTATACTCCAATGATTCTCCTCGGTGTAGGCCGATAAATAATAACGATAAAGTGAGAGAATAAAAGTAAAATAAAAAAAAAAATGCATCGTATCGTTGGCATATATCCCCCCATATAATACACACGAGTTCATTGAAATCTCAAGACACTCGAGAATGCGTCTGAAACTTTTTTCTCTCCGTCTCTTTTTCTCTTTCTGGCAGACGTACATTATATTCGTAACCACGACGTTAATCGCCTTCTTATCTAGCGGGTAACAACGTGTAGGCATTCATCCGTCATCCAGTAGCTCTCACTTGCACTTAAAAAAAGTTCCCGTCAAGACTAGAGCTAGTGTGGGAGGTCCGACCCTTAAACTCCCCTGCCCCTACTTGTCAATTCAGCTCTCCCTCGCGTTACTCGAGTCCGCCATTGCTAGGCATATACAGTACATAGTAGTCGTCTCATGCATCCCTTCGGCCATTGAACGAAAAGTCGAGCCCTCGACCACTCGAGAGTAAGATGGAGCAAAGGGGGAAACATACTGGCTCTCTCTCGCTTTGAGGACCACGGAATGCTATGGAAATCGATTGGCCAATTATAGTCCCACCGCCTACTTCGCCCTTTGGCGTATCCCCCAATCGAATAGACTCCATATAGATCCATATCTATATAGATTTATACATACATACATACATACGTACATACATTAGCCCAAGGAGGTTACTTGGTAATGATAATACGTCTCAGCGTGGGAAGAGTATCTCTGGTTCACTCCAACCAATTCCCTCGACCTTGCTCTCAATTACGTGGTCGAGTCTTCATACTCAGTGCTAAAAGTCACGCGATCAAAATGAAACCCATTTCAACAAGTGTTTATTTGATTAATAAAACTTCGTAACTTATTGTTATTATTATCGTCATGTGTGGTAGACTTCAACTTTTAACATCATATTCCATCAAATCATATGTTTTTAAAAATAGAAGCTAACCTTAGCTTTATCGGTTAACATATAATATGTATATATATAAAATAAATAGATAACGAGATCAGTCCAAATAAACCTTGGATTTATTTATCGACCAAGCGGACATCGGTGTCTTGATAAAGAGCACCAAGTTTACCAGAAAGAAAGAGAGAGAGAGACGCCTACACTGGCGACTCGTCTGCATCGATAGCATACAACATATATTACGATAACAATTGTACGCCAGCAGAGAGAGAATGGTGAATAAAAACAGAAAGAGAGAGTTGGAATGCGCCCGGAAGTTCCGCTGATTTGATTATCATATCAACTTATCGTGCCGGCGCTCTTGTTTGTCCGGTCACGTAACCTCAAACATCCATATATAATACGCATAATAAAATATGCTATGAAAACGATACATTTAATTATGATTGTGTACTTAATTATTTCTTGGATACGATCTTTATGTATTTAATAAATATCGCGTGTATTTAAAACTGCATACGTCCCTGAGGCGTGATGCAAAGCGGCAACGGTGTATCAACTTTAAAACAGTAGGGAAGTCTACATAAATCCAGAAAGGGATACAGTGGCAGCAGCAGCGCGTTTGTCAGCCAGTGTCGACACTGACGGGACCGCGGATCCTCGTTACCGACTCGCGCTTTTCTTATTCAGTGCCAAGCACATCTGATCTGTCTGACCTTTCTGACGATCCATCATTTTCTATCTCTCCACAAGTGTTTACGCAAGACTGGTTAAGTCATCACAAATCTTATTTATAAAATTTGAATTTGAGCGGGAAAATTCAAATTTCAAATATTTAAACTGAAATCCCGCGAGGTAGAAAATGTCAAAGGCTCAAAGATTGATAAGATTCACAGTGATAAACATAAAAAGGGCGCAGAAAAAGGCAACTACAGCCCTGCTAACGTCTTATCCCCACTATTTTTCTCACTCACTCGCCGTCGTTTTAAATCGCGGTCTCTCTTAACTTGTATACTATACTTGTATATTAGAGTTTCGCGTTAAGCTTGTCGGTGTAGCGGAGAACCTCTAGGTAATGGTAGTAAGGACCCGCGTGGTCTCAGCTCAGTCCACCGGACGTGATTTAAGCGGTTCTCAACTTGTCTGGTGATGTTATGTTTACAAACTCGACAAAGCTACAACCGCCAGGAGCTGATGATGAGCTCATACACGACGTGCGGCGGTGCGTTGTCACGTGCCACCAACTCGTTAACTGCCCTAACGACCAGGGATTCGCGCGTCGTGGTTTCATCGATAATTGGACAATGGAAATTCAGTCTTGACAGCAATTATCATAAGAATAAAGCCTACATACATTATATGTCCACATATGTATCTATATATGTATATATATGTGCAAGTTATATTTATGTAGAGTAGTAAATGCGTTTTTTAATCCATACCGTCAAGCTGGTGTGTAGCATAATGGTGCACATCTTGCAGACGCGATGAATAACAAATCGACTTGCCCTCGACTCTCCTCGACCGATTCTCCGGTCACGTCGATCGGATTCTCTTGCTGGCTTCGTCGACTTAAACTTTAAGAGACGAGAAAAAAAGACTTGGGTTGCTTTATAACTTTTATATACTTATACATATACCCACATATATATATCCATGGAGGTATATATATATATAAATATGTGTTCACTAAAGTCTTTAGACCACAACAGAGTAATTCTAATTCTCAAACACAAGTATTCGAGTTCTTGGAAATTTAACGTGACTGCCATGCAAAATAAATTCGTAAAACTTTTACAAAACGATCGGCAACGCAAGATCTATGTTTATACGTCGTAACTTAAAGAGATGCTAAATAGCATTCAAAACCGTATATAAAATATATGAAGAGTTATTTTTTTTCATCGGAAAGTAAATTCATTATCCATAAACGATATTTTTTAATATACTTATACTTATGTAATAAACAATAAATCGTCTGTCAATATCTCCTATCCTTTATTTAAAATCTCATTATTATTTTTTTTCTCATCTTAATTCTTTAGTGTGGGCCCTGTATAAATACAGGCCGACCGATTATCTCAAGATCAAAGAGACCGCTCTTAGTGACTCTCTTATACAGTTAATTTATTAACAATATATACCGGTACCTATATAGACCTACCTATTTAGATTCAGACACTTGTCTTGTCAAACACAGGTACTTAACGTACGCGAAAAGTCCCCATGATAACACTCTTATTATCTCTGTTATAAAATATATTCATAAGTTATCTTCTTCATACATTTAAGCTTTAATCTTAATTGCCGCTATTAATTAATGTTAATGTTTTGGTACGCAATTTAACGTAAACTACCGGTTGACGTGTCTCATAAAAATTAACTCCCGTACACGTTTATTCATTTAATTATATTTTTTATTTTTATTTGAGTAACTTTGTTTTTAATTTGCGATATTCTGAGCGACGACTCATTATTCCGATTTCTACGCCACTGTAAATCTCATAAGGGCTCATTATCCTTATTGAAAACCGGCTTTTTTCGTGAATTTTATTATATCAGGTAATGGGTCTGCTTCTCTTCATCACGTTATACGCTTGCATCACTAAAAAGACTTCTCGACTCTTGATACTTTGGTTATACTCGGTCTTTTACATGAAATGGGCCTCATATAACGATGGTAAAATATGACATGACCACAATCTTCTTCTATATGTATTTATATACATATACATGTTATATATCTTGCCTTTTTCTTTACCTCATTTACTTGATCAGGATTCACCGTGAAAAAGAATAACGTGCCATGATTCTCAAGTACCCTATTATAATTTATAAACATACTAAATTTACTTTTACCAATTCAATTTATTTATATCCATGTAAAAAACAATTTCCGATAATACTGACATTTTTTTTCCTTTTTTATTTTTGTTCCAGGTGAGTGCTTATCAGTTTATCTAAATTATCACTAATAAATTAGATTAAATCCTACTACTAAAGTAAGTTTTATACTTTTATAAACTCTTTTAAATATCTATCAATATCTTATTGACTATTTATTGGTACACGAAATAAATTATTTATCAAAAAAAAAAGTGACTGTACTTAACAGTACGCTCGTGTTGTCAATATCAGAATATAACAGGATTCGATCAGCTGAAATTAATGATAGGAACATGCGGGGCAAGCGTGCGCAACGGGAAAGTGTGCGTAAACTCATTCATTTCGGACTGAAATGCATGGGGTTGCGTACACTTTCCCATTGCGCACGCTTACCCCACGTAACTCTAAATTTAATCGACAAGTCAAAATTTGACTTCTTATTACTTCTGGGCTAAGATAGAAATCGCGTTTTACCCCAAAATAAATAACGTAACTTGAAAAAAAGTAATAAATAAAATCGGTTATCATAAGAAGTTTAAAAAAGAAACCTCGAAATAAAATAAACGAAAAAATGCTGTGTAAATATTTAAAAATTACAAAACACAAACAGATAATATATTGTTAATATTTGACTAAATACATATATCGTGACCCTATACTAGTAAGTATCCCAAATAGAACACTTGCGACTTACAATAGATCGTGTGCACAACAGCGGCGTATACTTGTAGTAGGCACAGCGGGGTGGGCTAAAGCCATAAGTAGAAATAATAACGCGTATAATACTCTCAGTGGCTTGGTTGCTATAGTATATTAAATAAATATGACACGCGTGTAATATGACTGTTAGAAGAGGCGCGGTCGACCCCATTTGCACCCCATCAATTGCATGCGGTTGTCTATCCCCCCTGGCACTCAGCCTCCCTTCCGACCCCTGGATTTCGCCGCAACATGACCACTATCCATTCATGTTAGCGCCGTGCTACCGGTACATATTACTCAGAGGCTTGAATTTTCACGTCTGCGATGATATTGATTCGAAAACACAACACATTGCTTATCATCATCATTATCATCATTGTCATCGTATCTCTTTGTTCGCAAAACTCTGTTTAGTTTATGATCAACGCTCTTGGTTACAAATATCGTATCACTTAACAAATCTCAAATTACTCGTGATAAATATTGTTGGAACATTGTGCCAATGAATAGTCTGGATGTAATTTTAAAACACTGCAAAAAGTCGTTTTTAAATCCAGTGTCCGAAGTATAATAAACAAAAGCCAATGAAAATTTGTTCCCGATGGTTGAATCAGGTGAATACTTACATGATCATATCATAATGATGATTGATGAATGATAGGATTGTCACATTCCCATGACAGCCGTTAAATATTTGAACCCGGAAGTCACTGGGTGCGGGTTCCGCCGGCACCATTAAATCTTTCAATAGCCAATGATCCGAATTCACATCTTTCCCCCTTAACTTTTTTTATCCCCTACTCAAATATTACATGGAGGTTATGATATTATAGAGGCATTAGACCCTGGTTACCCGGCACTTACCAAATGATTTATCAATTGAGCTTGCCAATCCCTGGACTAGTGTGTAGTGTTGAAATATTATAACATCATCATATTTCCCACTATGGTTCACCCTAATATTATCCCTCTTGTGATATGCCTTGGTACCCACTCTTAAAACTCAAATACTATGGATTATCATAACAATGCGTGCCTAATTGCGGACTAATCGCCGCTCCAGGCTTTTTAAAATTATATTTTTGTTACAATATATATATGTATATATTTTTTATGGATTACTATAATGACAATAATTCTTGTATTTAATTTAAATTAAAACACAATTCAAAGAAAATTATAATACCCTTATAAATGTAACAAGATCGTTGATATTAAGGACAGCTTATTTTGGATGAGGGTCCAGTTGATGAGATGGAGATAAAATGAATGTTAGGTAATTTAAAAAAATTGTTTATTTAAATAAAAGATGTTTCCGCAACAAATTAGCTGATAATAAATTATTACGGAGACAAAGTTAATATTTACTTTATAATTACAACGTATAATTGCTAAATAAATCAAAAATGATCGGTCGGTTAAAAAATACACAGATAATTATAGTGGTAAAGATAAAAAATAGCCAAGGTTTTGACAGTTTGTTTAGAGCAAAAAATGAATTTTAATTTAAACGAATTCAAAGTTACATTAAAGTTAAAAGTTTACGAGTTTAAGTGAGCCCCCATATAGTTGACTGCAATGACGTGCTAATTATATGATTTCACATAACGAGATGCGGGTCCTCTGCTGAGGAAGGGGTTGAGATGATAAACTGCATTCGTAGAAGAATATTTATTTTTGTGTATTTTATTTTTTTTTTTTCGTTTCGTTCATCTTTCTGGCCATTGAGGTTTAGGTCTCGTTTCGCCAGAAATCACAGGCTACAGCCAAAGTTTTTAGCGCCGGTCACTGTTTCATTCTTTCTTACTCTCTCTCTCTCTCTCTCTCGCTATCGTTCTCTCGTAGGGTTATAATTTATAGCGGAAGCCACAGAATACACAATCGGTGTTCAGCAGCCGAAAGTCTCTTACGACTGCGGTAGACCGTACTCAAATATCTTTTAACTTTTTCACTAAAAAAAAGTTATTTATATTTTTTACTCAAAAAAACTCACCATTTAAATATCACGAGTAACAAAATACATTATCTTTACACTACCACAATAATAACAATAAAAAAGCTATTATATATAGAAAAAAATTTAACACCCCTTTTAATATTAAACCGATCATAACGCGACTTGACCATTATGTTGACTCAACTCATCGTATCCCGCATTACCGTCTATTAATATCATAATATAAACATAACCGGCAGGTTCGCGGGCATTCAGCCGAGGAGAAATGTGCGTGTGCGTCACCCTGAGTGTGTGTGTAAGCTAAATATGTATAACATATTACACTAGTAAAGGTTAGGATACATAAATGCAACCCCGTAGGGTTCGGCGATCGGTTGAAAGGGGGCAGAATACTCGGGCCATCGAGGGGAACAAGTGGCGCGTGATGAGCGGGGTGTGTTACATCCATATTATCGAGGGAGAATTCTGGGATCCCTGTACAGCACTTTTAAATCCTCAACGATCCCATCTACAGGTCCCCTATTTTATTTTTTTTCATTATATTCCTTTTTAATATTTTATACCGTATGAATAAAAACTCTCATGCTTTTCTTTTTTCACCGTAAATTTATTGTTTTTAATTTTAATCTGGTAACATGTACATTTGTTTAGTTATATTGCATAAATGTACAAGATAAGAGGATAAAACATAATAATAAAAACAATAATAATAATAATGTTGGTTATTTTGTAGTCACATCATACTGCTATATACGCGAATAACCGCGTCGGCAATTTAACACGTGCGTGATCGTGATATCACGTATGTAGTATACATATGGTATGTTATGGATATGAAAAACGAATGTATATACTCACGAATAGGATTAGAGTTATGTATAAGCTATATTTATATTTATATTTATATACATATACATATACAGAAGCATACGACGATACAAATTATACCGATATCAACTTGTGAGCATAATATCTTTTTATCTCTTACTGCTAAGTATAATTTTATGCACAATAAAATAACGAATTATCATAGAAACTTATTATCGTGTTAATTTAAATGCAATTACTCTATCGTATAATTACTGAAATATGATATATAAAATAGTCATTCAGTGATTTATAATTTTTCTAAAGATTTTCTAGTTAATTACAATAATTATAAAATGATTATAAATAAAAAACAAAATTTAATAAAACAAAGAAGTAAATTAAAAATAAATAAGGGACGCGAATGGTATAGAGGACTGGTACACCCTTATTAAGATTCCATCCGTGGAATTCTACCTGCCCCGAGTAGTCCGCTACTGGTCTTAAGTAAATAAAACACGAGTCGAGGCGACGCTGCAACTTTAATACTTGTCTCTCTTGGCTTATCCTTTTCTACTTGCCATCCTCTTGTATCGTTGTAGTTGTTGTTGTTGTTATTATTGTTGTTGTTAAAACTACTCATTTGATCTCCACCATTTCTGGCTCCTAACTTGCGACAACTGTACACGGTCTTGTTTTTCCACAGGCCATTATTTTGCAGCATCTCGTGCTAAGACATTCGTACTGATACTCCAACCATAACATCAAAGTCTGCTGATACTTTTGTCAGTTGAATTATAACCCGAGCCGAAAGATCCAACAAGTGTTGTCATAATAATTAATTATTTATGTAAATAATGAAGGCAGTATATCATAAGACGTGAGTCATAAGTCATAAGTATGTTATGAGTTGTAATCGAACAGAATTGATAAAGTTTGTAGCTATAAAATATCGTAATTTGTCCGGTTAGAGTACAGCAAGACGTATGACAGTGACGTATGTCTGTCTAGTCAGGTCTTGACAGTTTCTACTTACTCTTGACGTCTCCAATGTGTCTGACACATAACCGCGAGGCCTACTACCACTCCTGATTTCCACTCTAGTGGTAAAATATTCCTGGCGCTATTCAACTTTTGATTTTTTAGTTATTTTGTATGGAACGTCGCGATAAGCTTCAATGAAACTTTTTAATATTTCTCCAAGCTATGTTTGTATGGTTGTCACTCTAAAGAATATTTTCCTCACTCACTCTTATTTCTTCTCCTATCACCGCGATTTTTACGAGTCTTTAGGTGCCGCGACACAATACGATGCCTATGGCAGGACGATAGTCGTAGAAATTTGTCCGATTGTCTCTCTGCTAGTAATACACGAGTATTTTTTATTTTCTCTGCCATCTCTTTTTGCACTTGGTATAACCATCGCGACATTGGAAGTTGGAAAAAGGAAAGAATAGGTAAAAAAAAATATAGAAAAGAAAGAAAGACACTGACGAGCGGCGTGAAAAAATAGGGAGAGATAAAAAGAGAATACTTCCGGGCATAATCCGTAAGCGCGCCAGAACAAATCAAGCTTACACCAGCCCGATTCATTGTTCTATGCCTAGAAGGTATTCGTGTCGCGATTGGCGAGCGAAGATGATGCTTACACCCCTAGGCTTTTTTTTTTATATTCAATCCTGTATACACATTACAATGCACCTGAATACTGGAATAACTATCGCGATATCCTACGAGTATTTTAAATTCAGAAATAGTCCACATTCGTTTTTGCAATTTATAAATACAATACCTCCAAGAAGTTTTGCTTCCAACTAAATTTTTTCTGTAGAAACACTTGACAACCGCTACTAAATTACTTTTCGTCATACCTGCGCTGAAAGTTTGAATTCCTGCTCTGTTAAGAGGGACGAAAGTCGTTCTTCGTTTTTATGAGAAAGCGAATGATTAAAATTAGCGCATGCGCCATTCTTGCCATAAACAGAGACAATAATTTAAACTTTCAAGTGCTGATCTGGTGAAATAGTATATTACACACCAAGGGAGAAAAGTAGGACATTCCAACCCGCGTGGATTGTCTGCCCGAGCCGAAGGCGAAGGCAGTAAACACCTGAAAGTTTGAATTTTTGCCCTGCTTAGAGGTAAGAATGGCGCATGCGCTAATTTTTATCACTTGGTTTTTCATAAAAACAACGAAAGACTTTCGTCCGTGTAAGTAGTGCAAAAATTCAAACTTTCCGGTGCACATCTGGTAAAAAATCATATACACGCTAAAGGTAGAAGTAGGACATCCCAATGCGCGTATTTGCCGCCCTCGCCTTTGGCTCGGGTAGGCAATTATGCACACAGGTTGGAATGTCCTACTTTTACCCCTTGGTGTGTAATATACTATCTAATACTTTTTACGTAAAATAGTGCCTTCCAAGTACCATAAATATCAAAACCACTTCTACAAATAATAAATTTGTCAAGATAAGTCTATTTTACCCGACACGTCTGTTAATTATTAGTAAATAACAATATAGAATTCTCTAGAGTAAAATATGAGCACCAGAGTGAACTTGACCAACATATTACATGAATATATTTATATAAACATTGCAAGTTGGCTTTGATCAATCAGACTGTGAATTATTGTAATTCCTAAAGTAATCGTGTTATGCCTCTTTGGAATTCTCACGATATCTCCTCCTCTTACTTCATGCTATCGTTGACCCTTATGCGCATGTATATAAATTTATATTTATATATAGATACAGAATATACGTAAGTATATAAGTATCCAATTCAACGGGGGAAAGATATCGACAGATTGTGTACACATCGTAGTATTTACTGCTGGATGAACATCAAGTGCCTGCTAAGTTGATTGAGATTAATGGAAGACAAGTCATTGATTTAGCCTTTTACAGATTCTTTACTATTTTCCTTTTACTTTTTCCATTATTATTGTTATTTTTATTGAATTAACCATAAACTACAATATGCAATGTCTTGAAAATTTGATTCTGCTCAATAATTTAACTGATTTGAAAGGCAATTGGTATACAAAAGTGATGTGTGTTATAAAAAGCTAAATAACTTGGTATAAAAACGTAATAAAATGTAGACAGTGATGGAAGTTAAAAAATAGACGACATTCGAAAGCTGGTGTGTGCTGTGTGTGTGGAGGAGAATAGAAAGAAAAAAGAACCATAAGACATTTAAGGGCCCCGTGATTCTAGGAACTCCCGGACATTTCATTCGGTAGAGTCGAAAACGGACGACGGGGCGTCGTTTTAGACTCAGCTCTCATGGTCGTGGCAAAAGACCACATGGGGGCTCCAGACAACTCTACGACTCTGGTCTTGCTGGGAAAAATCTAAACTACAGTACGTGAGGCTGCGATACACAAAACAATTCTCGGGTTAGTGTAAGTTCTTTTGCATCGTGGATCTCAAATGATACCCTTATGACCTTGCCCCTTTACGAATTACGCGTTTAAACTCCTCTCTCTTGAGATGTTTAAGCCGAAAAAAATATAAATAGAAAACGTGAGATTTGAATCTCAGATTTGAAAATTTAATTTTCTGAAATTCTTAATGTTTTCTCCCTTCTTTTCTGATTCTGATGCTGATGATGATGTAAATACAGAATAGTGACAAGAGATTGTTGTGTGGTTGTTTGTTTGATCGACAATCTTTAAAGATGTAAGATGACAGTTATTTTTGAACCGGTATTGTAGAATATAATAAACGTGCCACTGACTAGCGTTGCTCGTTAGCAAAGACATAAATCGTTTCTTGTGTACCCAAGACAAGGTCTCTTGCCAAACGATCGTGACCGACTAGACTGTAGAACTGAGGACTGGAGTCGCGGTGTGTTATGTAGTGTAGTAAGCAGTGAGTTGAATAGAAATAAAACAACCAGGAGAAGGGAATAAAAAATAAAATAAAATAATACAAGTTACAGGGGGAGAGGAAGAACCTTTCCGCGAATTGGAAACGGGTCGAAGAACAAGTGAGGTCACCGTCTTCGTTGTTTCCCCACTATTATTTTACATCAACACCGTCATCCGATACTTTTCCGATCCTCGATTCAGCCGATTATTCGATTACGCGATAAATAATTATGTTTTTTATTCCATTCTTTTATTTTATTATTTCTTTTGTGGTGTAGAGTTCAATGAAGAAAAAACGTCGCACCTTCTTCATCGCGCTTTAATGTAGTCTTATCAATGGAATGAAAAAAAATAATCAGACGGCATGTCTGTAATTTTCAATCAACCAAGACATACGATGACATGCAATTATAGTACAAGTTGGTTGGGTTACAAGTGGGCACAAGGGCGTGCAATAAATCTACGGATATGAATGACCTCGTGAGGAGTTTTAAGAAGGGTAGCGATTATTATTATTATTACTGTAATAATAATAATGATTATGATGATCTACATGTAGAAACATTTCTATTTCTCTCGAGGTCGAGTCTGTACTCACTTTTGTGAGAGAAAACCAGGTAACCCTCGATCACGTTGAGAAGTCGAGTAACAAGACTGATTGGATTGAAATCGTTGCCTCTAATAAATCTAACGAATACTTAGATATTTCAACATGAGTCATTCGTCGTCAACTCTAAGGTCTCACGTCGCTCGATAAACTGCCAGACATTTCCGTGCATTAATGAGCATTTGGATGGCAGTTTCTACAAAAAAGAATTTAAAAAAACCTGAAATGCGTATTTGGAAAACGGTAATGCCACCAGCAGACTTAGTCAACGTGATGGAAAATTCACCCCACCTACGAGTGCACACCCGTAATTGCTTCCTTTGAGTAGCTACGGAGGTGTAATTTAGTCCCAACCAACAACCTTAACTAATTAACACACCGAGTTGCAGCAAGTACCGAGTACCGAGTGAGTAAGTGAGTGAACGAGTGACTGACGGACGAGAGAGACTGGTGTTGCGTCTCCACTCACGTTGATCGAACTTGTACCATAGACATGTCCCATACTCTGGATGCTGTTACTGATGTTGATACCTGATTCTTGACGCTTTTCAACTTCTCTACCTCAGATTAAACACTCATACTCACTCCTTACATTTATGTCACCCTGCTCTACATCGACCGTATCGTTTATTTGTTGTGACGGCTAAATTTACTTTGATATACACGTTTACACGTTAATAAACTTCTCCATAACCGCCTTGTTTTGACAAATTCAATATATACCTGAAAATCGGAACGTTCTGCGCACAAAGAAAAGAAAAAATTGGAAAGTAAAAAATCTCCCCCAACTTCTAGAACTCGCTCTTAAGCATTCGAATTATTGAAATTTTTTTCATTTTCGTTGCGCGAAAAACGTTCCGATCTTGTTATTTTGTCTATCAAGGTGTTACCGAAAGGAATTCACCTTCGGTAATATTTCATTAAGAAAAGTGAATATATCTTTGTAAATTTATAAATGATTCAGCTAAAGCAACACGTATAATTGTTATCGTAGACTCGAAACAATGAGGATAGCTGCTCACATATGCAAAACAATTTCTTTGTCTTTGTTTTTAAAACCGACTTACGCGGTATGCAGATGGCCGAGAAAGATCTGCGGACCGCACGCGGTGACGATGACCTCTCACGGTACAAACGTCTCAGATAAAAGTCTTTAGAGATATGCCTACATAAATATAAATACAAATACTCGGAAAGTAAGATTGTAAGTCATGTTAAATGCCGTATAATAGAATAAATAAAATGAAGATTTTAAAACTAATACGCAATAGATTGAAATTATTTTGATAATTCAGTGGTTTTATTTTACAAACAGTCATAAATCTTCGGGAGTATATACATGTAGATATGGAGGAGGACGATGACTCTCGATTACGCACGGCAGATTTAATTAAATATATACTTGGACGAGTGTGTGGCTAACGATAAGTCGAACGCCGAGAAAAATGGGTTATTTATGACAAGGCCTTATTCTTATTCTACCTTAGAGTTTCTCGGTTGCCGGTTGCTGGTCGCCGGCTGGTGCTGGTACTGGTGCTGGTCGTTCCTCGGTTCCCGAGACTTGTCCTCGCTTTAATTAAACCCAGCTTAATATCATATTCAGTTAGTTACGTATTCTCTTCCAACTCGCGTTCCCTCTGGGTATTGGCTACTACCGGCTGCACCAGCTATAGTTCCAGGTACTTTGCGTACAAGAAGACTAACGTTAATCGGTTTTGAGCCGACAGTGCGCTTCAGTATATCGATTGTTTCTCGGTCGTGTTTTGGCTGCAGCCTAAAAAGTAAACTTCCAAAAAGCCACTACTGGCCATTGACAATCTGTCCAACACCTGTCACCCACTTAAGAACACACTAGGATCTAGTTCTAGTAAATGATGGTGATGATGGTGAGAAACCAACAATCTGTGCTTATTGCTGCGATCCTCGTATTTAACACCTGATTAAAGCGGGAAGGATAGTGTTGGCGTGACCAAACCGATTGCAGTATATAAAGAGGATCTACTCTCTCTTTTCGTCGTGTTCCTCTTTCTCATCTTGGCCCTGAGTCTGCTCGTGTGTATTAATGTGAGCGTGAGGCTTGAGGACAACGTGGTCCAGGCTCTTGTCCAGTCTGCCTCGAGAAGGAGGGGCTCGAGATGGAAGATGAGAGTTAGAATGAAGAGCAGAGCTCAAGACAGAGAAAAGGGTAAGAAGCAGTGTAGTAGAGAATTGTAAAGAACTCGCTAGTGTAGGCCTCGAGCGACAGCGTAATCACCTGGATGAACTACCACACGCCACCGTGCCATTGGCGTAACCGTTCGTTATTATAAATTTACCTTAGACTACTGTATTAATGACTACGATAACAAATAACCGAGTTTTTAATTTATTTACGCTGGTTTATATTTATAAACATCAAGTACTTATGTTAGCTTTTAATTTAACCTCTTTTCAATGTGACTTGAAGAAGAAAAAAATCCGCATTAATGATCGTGTAAAAAAGGCGTTGGCGTAGGAGAAGCGACGTTTTTTATAAAAACATGGAAACGTTTTTTATCGTTTTTTTTTATATATATATTTATTTATATATAAACTTTTTTTGCCAGTCAAGGCAGAACCGGCGAGTAAAGACTAGTCACCTGCTCGCGTCTACATCCTTTGAAAATTAAAATCTGGCTTGGTCGAACCGGCGAGTCGTGAGCGCGACCCTTGAACCGAGGAAAAGTGTACACGACGACGACGTTGACGATGTCGACAACTACGACACCGTACCGTCAATTCCGTCTCGCTTTACTCTTATAATATTTTCTCTTTCGCGCTTCAAGCTCCAGGTTCTCAGCAGCATTATGTAGCCTTCCTTCGCACCAGCAAAATTATACACAACCAGCCACCAAGCATACACACCATCCTACATCTTCTCACCATGTTCAGATCTCGGGTCCATTATTTACAGACCTTGAAACTTTGAGTACACGAAATCTAACAAAATAAATAATAACAATAACAGTTAAGTAAAAAAAAATGATAATATACTTTAAATAAATAAAATAATTATCGTGAATCCTAAAGCTATCGAATTTAGATAAATAAAAAAAAAATACTTGTAGAAAGGATTTACGTATTGCGACAGACTCGCGTGTCTGGACATAAATCTTGCAAACGTAAAATAACGAGCGGTCGGTTTTTTATACTTCTTCAAACATAATAAGCCTTAAAAAAAAATCCCTGTGTTTTGTGGGACATAAAATCGACAAGAGTCCTATTAAACTGCCTGATAAAAATTCACCGGTCCAAATTCTTCGGAATATTTCGGTCATAGTTTCGTAAGCTTTCATATATTTACCGTAATCCATAAGAATAATAGTCAATACTATTATTATGTTTCCTAAATAAATAAATAAATAAATAAATGGAAAGGACATCGAGTGCCAGAAAGTTACGAGCTGGTATCTAAGGCTGCTTTGAGGTCCTTTGTTCTTTCTCAGTACTATATTCTCATCTATACAGTGTACAAGAACAAACAACAGAACAACAATCTACCTGAGGGTACAGAAAATGACACAATCTTACGTGCGATCTTTCTCACGTGAAGGTTTCATAGATTTCGGATGACTGATCGAATAACAGTCACGAAATTTTCTTTCGTTGAAAAAATAAATTCTCTAATAATAATAATAATGATAAATAATTATTTTAAAAATATACTGAAGACAATATAATTTTTTCAAGATGATAATAAAGAAAATAAATAATTCTCATAGACCTTGACTTCCTTAAGACAGCATCTTCAAGCAGGCTTGCACGATTTGTGATTTTTCTCCTGGCGTTCTGAGAGCGAAAACCACGGACGAGGTCAGTCGTGGATTCTCCCTCACGATTCGGATATATATGTATATATATATTCAACTTAACACACCAACACCGTGTACAAATGAATCAGATACCTTTTTTATTATTTTATTATTATTATATAGTTCTTCTTTTTATTTCTCTACATGTGTAAGAACTCTCAGCAGGAGTTGCCACGGACCAACACCCTTTCCTTCACTATTAATCATCAAAATCCACTTTGTTTTTTCTGTACTATTCTTTTTATTTATTTTTTACTCCACACATATATAAAAATTTGTTTTTTTTATTTTGCATCCTATCAAATCACTAACGACTCAGTGGTCAAGAGCGAGGATAAATGAAGAAAGCTAGACTTGTCATGGCCTTGAATGCCCACAACCTCACTGGAACTCTGCCAATGGCGACAGATGTTACTCGTCGTTCTATCTAATACTTATAAATTAACGTTAACTAAGATCCAGATTAAATTGCACGTTTAATACTCGTGTGATACTTTAACATCAACTAGATCTACTTCCTTGCCATACATTTTCTGCGAAGAAAAGAAAATCTTGAACCAAGAGATAAAATGTCTTCGAAATTTTGATTCTTGAACCAAACGGAATTTCTTACTTTGAGTAAAAAATTATTTGAATCAAGAAATTATTTACTACGCGGAAGATGTCACTTTCTTAGTCTAAAAAAGAAATTTTTTGAACCAAGAAAAAAATTTCTTGAGACAAGAAATTTTTTTTTCAATTCAAAAAGTTTCTTTCTTGACTGAAGACTATTATGAAATTGTGTCTGTGTGCTAACAGAAAAAACGCAATTTTAGCATCTTCTTAGAACTCGCTCTCAAATTCAATCGAATTCACACTTAAGAGGTTCTTGAATCGCAATTATAATAATTGTCGTTCATTGACCCGCAATAAGTTCAAATTTGATGGCCAATTATACATACGGAAAATTGGAACGTTTTCGCGCAACGAAAATGAAACAAATTTCGGTAATTCGACTACTTAGGCGTAGTTCAGAGATTAGGATGGCCTAAGATGTTCAGCTGTCATACCAGAATCTATCAGCGAAACATTTCAGGAATCTAGTCAGCCAATAGAGTTTTGACTTTCAAACTGTTCTTTTCATCGCGCGAAAATCGTCCCGACCAGGACCGTAATTATATAAAATTATTGGTTACGCGATTTTTCAGTTCCCCTGTCACAAACTGTCATAATTGTCATTAATTAGCGAATTCCACAAAAAATATATACCGTAGCAAATAATTATAAACAAAATAAAATAATGTTGGTCCACGAGTACAGCCGCCAATGTGTTCCCCAGCCCCTTGTTCACCGCATTAACAGGCATGACTTGAAAAATGTGGTTCCTAACACCGAACGTCCGTTGATCGTATACACAGGCGTCATCTCTATCTCTTTTTATCTCACTTGCCTCGCAAACTCATCATCTCTCAGTTACACGATTGTATTTATTAACGCGTCTCGCTGCCTCATTTCGTTTATTCGCTCGCTAGCTACAGCTAGTTTTAACATTGTTAGATGTCCAGTAAATATCTAACCATATATACACATATAACCACCAAAGACCCGTGCCAAATAACATTCTAAGAAATTAGCCGTAGTCTTTGGAAATTTATTGTTGTCTCATATAATTAGCGTATAGATTTTTTTACTTTATTTCTTCTTCTTTCCTTTCTTTTTTTTCTGGTGAGAAGATCGAATAAAATCGTGTCGACATGTTTGATCGATCCTACCTCATGTTTATATTGATTATTTAACACTTGAGTGGTAAATATATACATCAATATCTATATATATTTATATACATATATTTACGATATGTGTGAGAGGTTTGACGCCCGTGGTTGCTCATGATTATGAAAAATTAGTTATATTATATTTACTGTTTATATATCACGCGATGATACATTCCACGATTATACAAATCGTTTCGGTACACGCGGTATCATAGAACTTATGCAAATATATAGATAAATGTTGTAGCTTAACTTTATTGTACACATTTATATATTTATGTACATATATATATGTATGATATATATGTTTTTAAATTATAAACACATGCAAGCTCATATTTGCGCACGCGACGTGTTACTTTACCCGCGCGTTTTATTTTAAAGACTATGTAATTCCAGTATTTTCAGGGCCTACATACTCACGAGTTCACGAGTATAAGTGCGGTATTAAAGCACTTTGCTTCGCTTTTAACGGCGCGTAATTATATAAATCTACGACAACCAATGTATGCTCGAACAGGTTTTTTCTGCTCTCTATATCTGTCTTCATTTTACTAATATATTTATATACATATATGTTTAGATTTTTTTTATCCTGATAATGAATTGATGTCCCCCGTAAATCTATCAAATTCTCATACAAAATTATAAAAAATAATATATACAAAATATTACCGGTTTTTTTTATTATCAATAAAATTTAATATCGTAAGGAATTTTTAACTGATTTTTATCGAATGGTAAAAATAAAGTTTTTAATTCGGCGGGAACTTATTTTCAAATTTTTTTAACTTTGAAACTTTTGAGTTATAAATAAAATTTATTGTAACGAAAATTTCTATAAAATCATTTTTACAGTTCACAAAAAAAGTTGCAAACTTGGATACAGGAGACGGAAGGGCATAACGGGGTATACTCAAAATTTTTTTAAATACAATTGAGCATTATTTTGAATTTTTTTTGTTAAACTTTTTCAAAAATCGAGTGTCAGTCGAAAAATGTTAATGACTTTTGTTTTATGATAAAAACTATTAAAAATTTTTTTTTCTTCCTTTGCATCTAATAATTATGTAAAATGTCATTTTGCTTTAATTAAATTTATTTAATATCCAGAAATTTTTTTCTTTTACCTTTTTCGGGAATAGCCCATTTTGCCCGCAAAAATAAAAATTTTTTCTATTTACTTTGAATATCCTTGGTATTTCTTCAAGTATCCTGCCCCCCCCCCCTCCCACCCTATCTAGAGTATCAATTAACATTTAATAACTTTGAGTCAAAATTTTTTCGTTTACTTGACCTCTTTAAATAAACTTTTTTAAAAATTTTAATTATAGAGCATGTTTGAAAAAGCTGAAAAAAAAAAAAAATGATGAATACTCATGTATTTTACCTGGACAAATTGCCATGTCTGCATTATCCCTCGGGTTGTCTGCAGCCTGAATTTACATGAAGAAAATACTTTTGCTCGTGGTTGTGGACTTGGTCAAAGATATACATATATGTATATATACATACATACATATGTATATATAGAATCGTTTTCTTTACTTCTATTTCACATCCCTGCCTCAAGTCACATCCATAATGCATGCAGTCGCATGTGTGTTGACTAGAGTCGCCACAGTTACTCTAGGGGTTGAAAAGTCTTGGTCGTTTTATCTTAGAGAGTGAAGACGATATTTCGCTGATCGAGCGGCTTAAATAAAATATACACATCCTTATTTCCTCGTAGTAGATTTTAAAAATAAACGACTCGTCACTTTGCTTTTTAAATCTCCTTTACATTTTCACTCAAGTCGTTTTAGCTATAGCACTAAACCTTTATTCTACTTTTGTGTCCTCAATACTACTATGCTACAATTCGTATCTTTTTTTAAAACCCGTACCGCCTAAAAACGTTTTCCACACTTGAAAGCTCTGAAATTTTTTTTATTTAATTACTTTAAAATTTTCGTTATTCTTTTTTTCAATGCATCGACTGAATTTTACACCGCGTAAATATATATGTATGTTAATGCTATACCTGGGTTTAAATTTAATAGTTATGCCTGCAAAGGTATCATTGACATACTGTATAATTCTACACGATCGAATATTAATGTTTCATAGCAAGTAAGTGAAAATCCACATGAGGTGGACAATAAATTACATATTGCTTTTCCTCATTCGATAGATCAATCGACATATATCTACACACAGGAAAGTTACTTGTATTTATAACAATTTGAATATTTAAAAAAAAAATATAGTCTAGAGGCTCATATATGAGATTTTTCATAAAGAAACTATGAAATAAAAGTAAAAAATGAAAATATATATAAAAGAGGATCTTGTGTGCACAGTCTAATCCATAAATACATATATATTGTAAATTTATGGGGCGGATATCATTTCGTAGGGACGTTGGATCGAGTGGGTGTAGAAAAGGGAGGAATTGAGGGCGAGGTCCGTGCGTTCGGGTGCAACCGGAGCAAGACGGAAAATTACATATTGCCTCTACTCTATTCTACTCTTCTCTTTCTATCTCTGTATCCAGCTATTCTCTTTCACTGTCACTCTTTTTTAAATTTTTTTCACCCTATTTCTGCACACACGACATGACTCTATCACTCATGTCCACAGGCTTTACTCTGTACTCTGTACTCTCCAAACGGAATACTCGATCGGCATTAAATATTCATACGCACATCAACCCGTTCAATTTAATTCTCTATCCACCTGTCGTCTTATCTGTCGTTTGTGTTTATTAATTGGCGATTGTATTTATAGAACCTTTGGCATAACTAAAAATATATTTCATTTTTCTCAGCAACATAGAGAAAATTTTATTATACTGTCTACGATACTAAATTTTTAATTTATACTTCTTCAATGGTAGCAAAATTTTTCAGTAGTAAAATGATTAGTTTTACTATAGTTGCTAATTGTGTCTATTAAAGATTATAAACAGAAAAATGGACTTAAGGTCTGATAACTCGCGCCATTTTTCATACCTATTTTTAGAGGCTTTTTTTTTGAGGTTAATTTGAGGCTCGGGTAATTTTGACTCTTGAGGACATCTAAAATCAAAAATTCTTAATTAGTCTTAATCTATAGACGTCATTCTGGTCGGAACTACGATTATGAAATTTTATCGAAAAATAACAAAATGGCGACAAAAAAATGACTTTTTCTTTCAAAGTTAGTATATACAAAAATTTTCAGTTTAACCTTTTAGCTCTCAAAATAAAAGCGGCTATTTTACATCTTCATATGTAATTTTACGTGTGAGAGAGCAAAAAGTCGAAATTAAATTTTTTATGTTTACGAGATGTCGCTGAAATGTAAAATATTAAGTTTCAATTTTTGGATTACAATGTTGATTATCTAGAGAGTTCTCATCGAAGTCAATTTTTGATATTGACTATTATCGAATTGATTTAAAAAATTTGACTACAACCAGATGATAACTTTTGCTATAAAATTCTCTCCATGAACTTATTTTTTCTACAATGCCATTGAAAAAATAATTTTTTTTGTTCATTGTACTGAAGTTGTAAATCACGTAGCAAGACCTCACGCACAATAGTATTTAAAAGCTTACTGATGGCTATATATAAAAATATTTCTCAGAAAATGTATAATAATGGCGTAAGCGTAAGCAATAGATGGAACACTTTGTTGAGTATGTGGAAGTGAAAAAGCGGCAGGCTGTTTAAAAAAAAAAAAAAAAAAAGAAACATACTAACCAAGGAATTTGTTCTCTTACGGGAGCGAGCAAGACAGTTTAGTTTACTGAGAGAGTGCAAGTGTAAGCAGAAAATATGGATGAATAAGGAGTAAAAAAGGAATTAAATGGAAGCGCAAGACTTGTATAGTGAGGACTGCTCGCGGGCAGTATGGGAATCACTATAGGGAGCGCTGAGCATTGAATATTAACGAGTATCGCGCGAGCCAGTAAAGAAGATGGTTATAAGTTGTGTAGTAGGGGAACTAAGAACAGAGATTGTTACTAATCGTTTCCTGTATATATTTTATACTACCATCAACTATCATATTATATTCCCTTCTTGTTACTTTTATAATTATTTCCGCGTCTTGTTAAATTATCTGTGTGATATGTTTTATGAATAAGCTTATAAATGTTTTAGTCATTTAATTGCTAATTGATTAATTATTTAAATCCCACCCATGATTATAAATTTACGATATAAATGTCAGAGTCTATTTATTTAATAGACGGTTGTTAGATTTTTTTTTAAATTCTTTATAATAGTCATTAATTTCTAATGCTGTTGATTGACCAATCAGTCGAAAAAGCAACCCCACAAAATTGTATAACCGTGATGTTAACCATCGGAACAATTTAATGATCAGCTCCGGGATTATTATTCACCCCTACATTTATCCTTTATTTTTTCCATCATGCGGCTACACAATTGTACGATTATATTCTTTCTCCACATCCCATCTCGGTTATTCTTTTATGCTGTACCAAAATCTACCTGGACTTTTTTTGTCGGGCAGGAGCTCAGGCAGGTAGAGAAATAATTTATCGAAATCCAAGCGTTAAAGTTTTAGTAAACAGTATAATTTGTTGTTAAATAAATAACATATAGAAATGCAGTGACCAGTGTCCCGGGACTTGGTATCCTCAAGGTAAAAGAAAACAGCAACGCGAGGGTGTGGAGTAGCAGAGCGGATAGAATAATGACTGGCGCGTCGCCTGGATGACGCGAGGTGCATATCTAATGACAACCTGCCGTCTTTTTATTTTAACACATGGAAACATGATGAGAACATGACCGTGAGTAGACAAGAGGTTCCATCATCAGTGCATATATATACATATAAATACATATGGGGATTATAGAGTGTAAGTATAAGTGACGACATGATGATCGATGCGCATGTGCATCAAGTTTTATACCCTGCATAAGAAAAAGAAAAAGAAGAAGGGTGACGGAGGTGGATTAATAAAAAGGAAGGCTTGACCGTGTTCAAGAGGTGGAGAGTTTTATATTAAAGTCGTGGACGAATGCGCGATGGCCGCGTGGTTAGAAAACCTTGCCGTTAACCTTCTCTATGCAGAGCTATATGTCGTCGTCGTTTGTTTTTTTTTAAACGTTTTTTGCTCGTTGCCGGAAAAACGGAATTCCTTGCGGCTCAACCCTCGCGTTTGCATTAATAATGGGACTGGCTTGTACGTTTCACGATGAAAAGAAAAGAATATAGATATATATGCATGCATATATATGATGGAAAATTTAATTCTTTAGTCTTTCTTCTATTTCACAGTTAAAAAACTAAATAAAAAAAAGCTTTTTTGTTTTTTTTTAAGTAAAAAAATTCTTTTCAAGTTAAATGTCGGAAATTAAATTTTTTTAAGGTTATAAATTTATTCATCGAATGTTATATAGATATATTTTAAGTAGACAAGTTTCATTAGTGGTTATATATGTATATATATAGACTGCGAGTAGTGAAGTGTCCTGAAAATTTAGTAAGAGTTTTGTATAAGAGCTGGTGTATGAATTATAAGAGTTGCCCTAGTTTTTCGCGAAAGCGGTCAATTAATGCTGGATGGATCCAGGCTTTAGATTGTAGACTCTAGAATATCATCACGAGAAAATTTTATATTTTCTGCAAGCCATATGCGCACACTAAACGCGTGAGGAATGAGACTAAGAGGCTCTCTTGTGTAGTTTCTCGCAACTCAACCACACGAAGCAGTTGGATTTTTATGTGTACTCCTGGTACATTTAGCGAAAGAAAAAAAGCGACACTTTTAAACATTTTTAAAAAGGCACTTTTAACTTTTTTATTTTTTGTAAAGAGTAAAAATGGTGAATTACTCGAGTATGTTATAGGCTAAGTTGAGTTTAAAATACGTAGTTGTATTGAATTGGCCAGGTAATAGTAGCAATTTTGGTCTTTATTCTTAAATCTTCCTTTCTTTACTTGAATTTCTCTTTTCTTACTCACTACTATCCCCCACTCCTTTACCCGCGTGGTCTTTAAGTGATTTAGTGCTTCCCTGCTTTATCGTCTTTATTGAATGACAAGACGTAACGCAATTTCGATTCGACGGTAACCAATTGACTTAGACGAAAAAACGGTATATTAAATAAATAAAAAGGGTATTTTATTTGAAAAATTATTTTATTGCCTTAATTCTATTTTATCAATACGTTTATTTGAAATTTGCTACATTTATTATGAAAATTTTTCGTAGAGCCAATGAGAAATTTAAAAATACAGCGAATTTAAAGATGTAAAAATTTCAATTGAAAATAAATACTACGTTATAAAAAGTATGAAATATAAATCTATTATCAAAGAAAAAAAAATAAATTTTGCAATAAAATCCAGTTGTGAGGGATCAGCAAAAGCTGTTGAATCCGCTCTTGCATTAAAAAAAAAAAAAAGAAAAGAAAAATGTAAAGGGAGTTTTTTCACTCCCCTCTAAGACTTTGCGCGACGGCTGAGCTGGTTTTTATTAATCTAGGTCTGCTAAAAGATTTACTCTCTGCAAATACCTGATATTCATCTTTTATAAAACACTAATCACAATCAATCTGCATCCCAGCAATGTTCAATCATTTCTATTCATCGATAAATTTATATTATTTAGTATTGAATTGATACAAATGATGAATATTAAATAAACCTGTTGCACTTACAAGCATTATTTTCTATAGAATAAAAAAAAAGATCATGAAGAAAAAGCATAATTAATTTTTTGTAAATAAAACTTTGAATTTCTTTGATTGGTCTCGTATGTCGAGTTTAACATCGGGTATATTTTAGTCTTGGTAACCCTCGCCCGGATCTTATTTCACGCCGGCTTGAAAAAACAAACGGTCTGAGTTAATTCCGTACCGGATTCCATCGTAAGACTACTATGCTCAAGTCTTAGCTGTTTGACGTGTGCAAGAACGTTTTTACAACGGAAATATCGCCGTCAGGATATTTCTAGGACCATGACTATGACTACTGTGAAAAGTTATCGTGCGGAATATGAGCATTTAAAGTTTCAAAAATCTAAATATTTACTTGGAAACATTCATTTAACATCCACAGTAACTTGATAGTAGTAAATATGTACGTATTTGATAACGCATTGATTGAACTGCTCTCTGAATTATGTTATTTGTCGTACTACTATAATTTACCCAACGATATAGGGTCTGCTGGACATACATTACAAGTTGTCGTGCTAACGTGACATATGAAATCCTTCACCCTTCTGCTACAACATGTCAATCTTATCTGGTTGAAAATGCTTGTAAAATCACAAAACACTTTTTATTTTTCAATTGAATAAATTTTTCTGTCAACAATATCATCATTTTCAATAATATACTGTACCCTGATCAATAATCTCATTAGATTTATATTGAATTCCGTTGAATTCACGGATAAATGATTTCAGAAAAAAGACGAATTTATAAAAACATATATTTGAATAAAGTTTTTCTAACATGGGCCAACGAGAAATGAAAATTCCTCGAATTTCAGGCATTGTTAATGTCCGAAAACGCGGTAACAATAGGAAGCGCACCTTGTACACTTGTCGACCCGAACAGTGAATTGAGAATTCATCTTTTCATTCTATATAAAGAGTAGGTACTGAAAAGGAAGGAAAAAAAAATACGCATCCATTTTTCCCTATTCGGGGGCTGTTAACCGTGAGAGATCTACATTGCGGGTAAATATTTGGACATCAGTGACCACGAAAGTGGGATCGACACAAGAGTTGTGAGGTCATTGAAGTGTGGTTATAGTACCACGAAGGGCAAAGGGGGAAAAAGATCTGGATGAGACCTAAGCGGAAAGACGAAGGAAGCCTGTACTGTGTCAGCAAGGAGAAAAAGAAGGGAACATTGTCCGTAAGCTTAGCGGACCGCGATAACGGAGTTAGCGTTTTTGGGGAGAAACCTAGACTGGCTATTGTGTACACTCGAACTCCACCAATTTGTATAGAACCAATACTGCGTCATAATATTCCTCGCCCGAACCTTATTTCCACGCATTCCGTCCATTGTATAGATGTCATGAATTTCGATAAACTTTCTACTTGAATTTGTCTAACTACAGAAACAGACAGATATAACTTTATTGTTATCCAATTGGCAAGTCGTCAGACCTGCATGAAAGCTGGATACGTACTGCTAGAGAATCCAGTTAATCGTGCGTGTATAAGCGTTTGTGTGCCGCCGACTCGGAAGGACGTGATCGATTCAGCGCCACTGCATCATTCAAGGTACATTCAAGCATTAGCCCTGTTTTCATCGACATTTTCAGCTGGTTAAACTCTGAAATGAAGGCTTGTTATCGACGCATCGATTGGAAGATTGAACTGTTCTTTGCAGTCTTGCCATGGGATTTAAATTACATGAATCGTCTCTATCCTAATCATCTTCCCTTCTGGGAAAACGGGATTGGGTACGGGACAATATCTTCCGGTGGCGCCGGGTTGGCGTTAAAACTCAGGTAATACATGATTCACGGAGATAATAGTGGAATGCGTTTATTACCTGGATGCAGATCCTTTTTTTGAGGAACGAACCAAGCGTGAAATGTCAGAAAGGTTCTGTGGATGTTTTTTCAAGTAAAAAATAAAGAAGAAAAAAAGTACGAGGAAGGTAAAAGGGAGACGTGTGACTGCGTGTGTGACTGCGTGTTTGCTTTAACGTCTCAACGACTCCAGAAGACGTTGGTCGTCGTAATTTCTCCTTCTATCTCGCTTTACTCTCCTTCAGATTCTGGTGTTTGCACAAGGCACACAACTTGTGTTTTCGCGTGCGTATCAACGTTGCGGTTAAGACTAACGTGTGGGTTAGCATTACTATCATGCACTCGCTCCTCTTTTAAATCTTCTCACACGTTTAACATTTACGGTATATAAAGCGTATCAGTATATAGATACATATATATCTTTTTATCTATACTATCTATCTATATATAGAGGGCGAGGAAGAATGGGATAGTATGAGAGAATAACGGAGAATAGTAGAGACACACAAGAAGAACCCGCGTCAGTGGAATTTATTTTTACGAAGTTGTGTGCATGTGTGTGGTGAGGAGGGCGCACCACCCAAACCATCGTCGGCACCCTTGTCTTTGATGTTCGAACGACACATAGGCATCGGCGCATAAATATTTAGAGTCACGGCACCCAACGATAATGTAGGTATCTTGTTCTAAGAGACTACGGCAGTCACACTGGGACTTGAAATCATTTTCAGCGTCTATGTTATGTAGGTTACTCTATACAACTCCACACTTTTTGCATCATTTTTAAGATGAGATTTTTCTTTTCAATCAAAAAATAGTAGCGAGAATTTTTTGTTTTGTTTATTTAAGAACTATAAAGACGGGAATGAAAATAAAAATAAAATTTATAAAGAATCGAAAGGAAGGCACAAAGAAAAAAAACCTTGAGAGTACTTGATAGCCAAGTTTCAACTGTTAAGACCCTTGTCATGGTGAGTTTGTTCAAGGGCAGAGAGAAACTTATGAAGTAAATTAGAGAACAGAGTTGTGCTGTTGGTGAACGTGACAGGCTGGAATTGCAAATGGTTGTTGTGATCGAAGGAAAGGAGTTTGACGACGACGAAGTCGAGTTAGAGCGAGTGGTGGAAATGACTTTATATTTGGATTCGACGAGGAAAAGGGATCGAGCCCGAAGGGTGGTAAATGCTAGCCAGGCTGCTCGTTCGTCGTGCGACTGGGAAATTTAAGAGAAAGAGAGACGAGGAAAAGACTGAGGTTCGTCGTTCAGTGAGGATGAAATTGAAGGGGAGGGACGGGTAATTACAAAATATAAAGGGTGGGTCGGCCCTCGCCATCGTACCCGCCAGCCAGACTGATGAATATTTCACGGGGCTACATTAGCTGGTGAGAGAAAGCTTGTATGTAACTCTTTCATTCCCCATCTACCCACTTTTCTCCGTTATACATTTATTTATCGTGCGGAAAAAAATTTACACGTGTTTTTTTATATATTTTTGAACATACCTATTAATAAAAAATTTAAGCTGTCAGACTTATGAAAAAAAAATAAGCGAAAAAAAAATTATTAATAGATATAAAATATTGGGAGGATATAAATGTAGACTCTTGACATAAAAATGTACAAGATTTAAAATGGATTGGCGTATTATTCGCAGAATACTGCGATCGAGCATCGAATTTGAATAGATTGTACTCGTAGATGGAGAGAACGGCGACAGGAAGAAGCAGAAGAGGCGAGGGAGGTGGAAGTAGTAGTGAATCGCGAATTGTAGTTTGTAAAATAAAAGAGTGAGCGAGAGGGGTAGAGAAAAATGGCCGATACTAAATTCCAATGGCTGTTGGGAGCCCAGTCACAACAGCGGACCACTCGGAAGGGTCTCTTGGACAAGAAGTAGTTGAGTAGTACACGAGGACAGTCTCACAGCAATCTGGTTCTCTCATAGCAGTAGCAGCATTACCACTGGGGGATTGCTGCTGGTTGGAAGTGAAGAGGCCTTGGCGACCACGAGAAGCTGCAAAACTCATGGAGCACTCGGGTAGCTGTTGTGTGCGTCAAGTCTCCATCTACACACTACCTGTCTCTCTTCTGTGCACACGTATGTACACAAAAGTTATCTCCCCTTGAAGTTGGTTATAGCGAAACCCCCTTGACTAGTCGCTCACTCCCTCCGTTTTTCAACTACCCGGACGCATATCGACGACGGAGCTGGACCACTTCATGTCTAGCGACCCTTTTCGTCGATGCACATTCGAATTTATTGGCGCGTGTTCGAATATTCATAAAAAAAGTTTTAAAATATATATATATACGTATATGAAACCAAGCTCTATGGCACGACAAATTAAACGGGGATTTTTTAAAGAGCTCCATAGAAGGGTACATACAAACCATTGACAAGCGAGTTAGAGAGAGTCGGACTTATTGAGAGGGAGAAAAATATGAGATGGAAAATTTCTATGATGAAATGGAGTAGTGGTTATGATTGAAAAGTCGATTGTTGAACTGGACAAAGTGTTCACTGACTTTGCAGTTTATTCTCTCGCTAGGTTTTTTATTACACCGTGTATACACTACTCGTTTGTTGGTTTGTACCAGTGATTCCACCACAGCTCTTCTGCACTACTGCACTGTATTTAAAACCCTTCAAAAATCTCATACTCGTGTTACTTTATTTGCATTCATGTTTACATATTTTTTCTCTGTACTGATTAATTGTTATTTCATATATAAAAATCGAATATTTTTTTCCTGCTTTATTCGTTTGCTCCATAAACAAAATAATTAAATTCACATCAAGTAGGCTATAAAGAGTTAACTTGAGCTGGACACTTATTACAGTTAAACCGTAAGTCACGTTTATCTCATATATACACTAGTTCACGTGAAAATGCACAAAACAATTAGCATTCGTGGAACGTTCCCAGCGTCCACAATTTGCTCGTCCGTAAGGACGTTGCACACGTCTGATAAAAAAAAATTCCGCTGTTTCTTATTTACCATGCGAAGCGTGTACGTGCTCTCTCGCCCACACGATCGTGAATTAGCTTGGCTCTTCTGATGTACATTTCGTATTATTCAGACAAGATACATATATAGATATAATGGTTTACATCTGAAAATTTACTGGCACAGAGAAAAGCAGGATTCTTCGTATTTTCTGGTGAAATTTAAAGGCAACGGTGGCTATTGTTTTTGGCAAAGATCATTGTAGTTGGTGGGCGAGTCCGTACATTGTTTCTGGTAGAATATACTCTCTGGCTACTACTATCGACCGGTGCACTATTTGCTCTGTTGAACTCACAGAGCTCTTGCCGACACTCTTACGGCTTACGAGAGATTGTTTTCTTCTCAAACTTCCATTGTTGCTTTGGGTAATGCAGTTAATGTATAAATCTGTTATTAATCGAAAAATAATGTGATCGCTGGTGATGAACCGAGTGACAGAAATGATGACAAAACCATATAATTGGGGTTAAAGTGCTTACAAATAAGACGAGCTCGCCACTTTACTGGAGTCTGGTGCGTATGAGCAACAATGGCGTCGCCACCATCATCACTATCACCCTTTTACTGAGAGTGAGTGAGTGAGTAAGCGAGACAGACATCATATTATAAGCGTGGTAGAATTGTACTCACGGGTTGGCTGGTTAAGCCCCTGGAGGCACTGTGTAGCGTTAATATAGCGAACGGCGAACGCTGCTGAGCTCTTTGCCACTCCACCGAGCAGAAATTGATAGGATAAATTCCGGGTCTGAATTGGCTCCGTCGAGCTGGAAAGGCCCCCTTTCCTCTTCTCCCTCTTTAACTCCTTTCGTCTCTTCTCTTTGCAACCACCATCACCTCTTTCTCCTCCTCCACTACCATCTTCTGCTTCTTCTTTTCCTCCCCTTAAACTTCCGAGCTTTCCTCTTACCGTTGTGCATCTTTGTCACCTCGGCTATTTTTTCTTTTACTTGCATTCATTTCAACTCGCTTTCACCCTTTTCCTCACTTTGCTTTTATACTCTTTATATTTTTGTACATACATATATTTATATATATAGTCACACATACATGTATAATATCATGACGACTGTGTGGTCTTGAGACGAGAGTATCATTAGCGTATACACCCTGACAACCCTTTTCGACGAAAATCCTAAAACCTCTCGTTTCACTGAAATACATTTTAGCTTGGCTAAATTAAAACAATAATACTTATATTTTATACAATTCACAAAATATGAGTGCCATTGAATTTGTTGAAACAATGCAGAATTTTTAAATTTATTTATTTTCATAAATAAATTTCAAGTTTTTTAATGTAGTATTTATGAAATTGCTATACGGCAAAATTGCTGAAAGTAATGAATTCTGAAATCGATATGTCGTAATTATAGTGGTCTGTTGTACAGAGTCAAACTACACTTGAGAATCCAAGAGGGTTGCCTCGGACTTTGAGTAAAAATAAAGAACGATTCATATAAATAAAACGATGGGATATGGTAGAGGGTTTGATACAGAAGGACATGTATGTATATATATATACCTAAAAAGAGAATGAGCGAAGCCGGATTACAACGAGGGGGGACTGATGTACGAGTGGGTACAATGGGAACAACTGTCGTATCCATTATGCGCACTTAATTAGGCCTTAGCGTGTCGCGGTGGCCGAGAGCACGTAAGTAATATAGCTAAAGGGAGGGCGTGTGTGCTAGCTCGACGAATGGACAAGATATACTTGCAGAGATGTGCTCTAGATGGTGTACGACAAGATGTAATGTAAGTTTAGGTATGATAGTGAGAGAGACAGCAACCGCGCTACCTATACGTTTATCCGAGCATAGTACATCAACGTGCAAGGACAACTAAAGAGTCCAGGGGGTAGACAAGATTATAATCTGTCCCATTATTGTGCCATCGACGTCCCATAGGGGATTTTTATATTTGACAATGCAGTTACACTTTTTGTGCATTTAACGTGGTGCTCATCCCTCTTAAAAGGGGAATAAACAGAGCGGATCACTCGTGGTCCTTGCGAATGTGTAACTAACCCCCTTAGGGTTGACGGCGTGTGTGTAGACTGTACACCAGAATTGGGCTATGGGACAGTCGAACAACATTATCAGGGACAAATTTGTCTCCAGCGCAGTATTAAGTTTAAGCGAAGCTGGGGTTCATCATTTGCCAAACCGTAAAAGGGGTCCTCGGCTATAATCCTACCTGCATATGATGTTCACTGTCATTGTTTGCTGAATCGGACGACATACGGGAGACACGTGGAGGATTTTTTAGCCCCCCCGATACACGACAACTATATGTCCTCATAGGCTTAAGAACATCAGCCATCATTTTCATTTCATTCGCCTTTTAGCTTGAAGCTTGTATGTTCTAAAAAGTACTCTAAACTGTGTGAGAAACTGATGAATTATTGAAGACAGCGGGTAAACTGCATTGAAAAGACCTACACAGCAAGAGTAATAACAGTTATTAACGCACATGTTGACAGTGATAACAGGTTGTGTAATGGACGTATTTCTGTGGGCACGCATATAGCGTATATTTCAAGTTGTGTTTCACGTATATCTGTCATGGATTATTGCCAAAGTACACACGTTGGTCTGGATCGCGTTTACTATTGCTGATAGAGTGGTGATAGCTGAATAAAGGAGGACAAGGGGGAAGAGGAGGAATTGACGGAATTCTGGATATAACGCATCAGTTGGGTATATGTCCAATTGGTCAAATAGAATGACGCTTCACCTCTCATCGACTACTGGGTACGCCAGCTAGTCTAGCTTAATTCGGAACATGTTGAAGTCAACATGGGAACTACAAACAGGATTGCAACAGATAGTATTGCAAATAGGCAAATATAAACCCCGCTAACATACACCCCATAGACTAGCTAGCTCTCTCTCTCTTCAGCTCTGTGAGTTTCTCAGTGTGTACAAATCCCCTTGGTTCTATTACAAACAACGTCACCATTACCTAACCCTTACACTCACATTCACATCATGAAGAATACAAATACTGTCTGTTACGCAGCACACATCTCACAGAATCAAACACAACAATTGTCCCGAACGAATAAAAATAATCTTTCACTCGGATACAATTATCTCATTTTTTTTCTATCTCTCTATATACTTTTGATTAGCATAATATTTAATTCTGTTTACTCAACTACTTTTTGTAACGAATTTTTTTTATTTGTGATTTCAGGTAAGTTTTTCACAATTCAATCGACAACAGTTTGAAAGCTGTATTGAACAATTCGCAGTAAGTAAATCGATAATAAATATCATAGTTTCAAGTTGTAAGACGTGTTTATGAAAGATTATTAGTTAGTGATGAAGAGGAACTTGCCGCAGTGTATATCTAGTTACACTACTGTACATAAGCTTGATGATAAAGTGCTAATGAGCAGTGTCTGTTGCTCTGTAACGTACCGGTGCAATTTTCGTAAAGCCATGCGAGGCCATGCCTCAAGTCCTTTGCCTCTCATCAGCTCGTTTATTATCATTATTTGCTACGTCATCGAGTACGTAGTTTGCTGGGTACTTGCCGATGAGAAATGTAAGCTCAGAAGCTTCTGTTAATGACGAAGCATATCTCACTTCTATAATAACTAAATTTAGTGATGCATTATTAATGTTTTCAAAAATTTAACTAATAGCTATCTAGTAATAACTTAATTAATAAAATAAGAACTGCGTGCCCTGTAAAGAACTAGAGTGAAAGAATGACGGATGATGATGAACTAGAAATAAAGCTAACAAATCGAGTCATATATGCTCTGAAGCTATCAAAGGATATAACTGTATAGGAAGCGAGATTATGCCTAAGGCTCTAAAGGCGGTGGCTGACAACCGCCCATCGGGTTGAGAGGACCATAATCCAGTTTCTCTCCGTGTTCATCTTGTTTCACCTGTCGCTGGGGCACAGTAGACTATCCTTAATGGTGCGCCAGAGAACACTGGGAATGGCTGTTGTGTGTCCCTATCATCTCTCTTCGTCCTTACTGTACACACATAACTATCCTTTCTACTCAGTAGCAGGGAACCGACGCTGATGCTGAACAACTCGTGGGTGGTCGGTGTTCGCGGCACGCCGATCGTAATTACAGGTTCCTTATTTACCGCCTGTTACACACTTCGTTAGCACATCGCTTATAAAGTAGTTGTGTATATCACTTAGTATATATATACATATATATAGATAAAGAAAGAACGTTGAGAGTTGAGTTAAGTTAAGGATATAGGTGGAGGATACTTGTTGCCTTACGCTCATCTCACGTGTATATAACGTCTCGTATATGTCTTGTCAGCCTTATTGCCGGTCGTTTGCTCTCTTTTCTCTGTTCGGTGTTTGAGTAGCTTCTGATCAAGCTAACCAACCAACCTACCAACCAGCTTTCGTTCGTCGCTGAATGAGCTACACTGATGGGTATACTCTTGGTTGTGCTCTTAGTTCTTACTATCATGATCCAGGTATTTATGAATGAATCGCGTGCGTGCTGGCTCGGCGATTAGTCTACTCTTTGTGTGTATTCGACATCCCCTGTTCTCTCAATTACTTTATGGACTTGTATATAATTCTGATGTCCACTGAATTCTGCTTCTGTATTATAATTTATCGTTATATTTTTTTTTATTAATAATTAGTAACTGCGATAAAATAATAATTCGGAGAATGAGACTTTATACAATACGCTAAATTGGTGGAATTATTTCTCAACTGTATTATAATCGTAATTAAAATTGTTGGTGGAATAAAATAAAAGCTGGGGTATAAAAAAAAGTTCGTCTGAGGTCGTTGGTGGTTAGCCGCGCGACAGTCGCTCTGAAACGAGAAAAAGAGCATCAAGTATAATATACGACTATGTAGGCTTATATATGAGAAATGTCATAAGAGGAGAGTAGTATATAATAAAGCGAGTAGGTGAATAATAAAAAATGAGAGAAAGACGATGATGATGATGATTATGATGAGGGTGCTGGCTGCGTCTGTAAGAGGGAAGAGAGAGTACAATCTGACGTCTCTTATTAGAGTTAGTACCTTGATAATTGGAACGGTCGCGTGCTCCTGTCTACGGACAATAGAGTCGTCGTAGTGCAAATTATTAAAGTGTGTTTCGCAACGTCCTTTACTTCTACGACTGCTACTGCTACTACTACCACTGCTACTGCTACCAATACTACTACTGCTACAACCGTCTAGAATGTCATCTCTTCTCCCATTTCTTTTGCTGCTACCCGTTGAACAAAAATAAGCTCAGATGTATAACGAGCAAAAATAAAAGAGTATAAAAGTATATAGCGTAAAAAAATAAAGGAAAAATAAGTAAAAAAAAAAACTATGAATGTTCTTGCTGCAGTATCTCTAGAGTGAACGCATAATATTGAGAGATACAACCAAAGTCTTTCTTGTTTGCTTTTATTTATTTTTTGTCGGATGTATTTCAAGATGAGAAAGCACAAGAGAATGAAGGATTTCTTCATTCGTGACCACTAGGTTTTCAAGGAATCAATAGACTTCACTGATGTATATATGTATTTATAGATATCTTGCAGTATATATATTTACTTTCTTTCATTGGTGCAAAAAAATCTCAGATAAGAGAAACGCAGTAGCATCTGTACGGTCAAGCGCATTTACCAATGATGGTCTTTCAACAATGACAGAAAGACGAACCCACCGAAGTAAAATACTTTTTGTATACATCCTTTAAACGTAAAAAAATACGACGGAAATAAACCAATGGAAAATAGGAAAACCGAAAAAAGGCTTGGGTTTATCGCAAATAAATCTAGAGCTTTAAATTTCGTGCAACCCCGATCAACCCCCGTCTGCTGCAGCTAAATCTCTGACGTTAAATGCTTAGCACAGGAAGGTCTTACACCGGAATGCAGATGAGAGCAACTCTGGTGGCCAATCAGGGGTAAGTCCTATTTAAACCGCGGCCTCGTTACTCTCTTACTCATTTGGAGATCTCTCACTCTTATATCTGTATCCTGCTATACTATACTATACTGAAAGGCATTTAGCCAGATTGGCTAAAAGGTCCTTTCATTAAACATTTCACTTTGTCTCATTCTCTTACGCTACATCTTTTATTTATTTATTTTTAGTTGCGCTCTCCTTATTTTCTCTTCTCTCCACTCAAGTTTATATTTTAAATGCTAATTGCAACTTTTCAATGGACTGTGGTAGACTATTTTATTGTACGCAGGAGTGAGTTTTTAAAATGAAGGAGAGAATTGTAAGAAATAATGAAAAGATAAATTGTATTAAAAATTTTTTGAAATTAAGGACGCGCACAAATGTAAGAGATAAAGTACACTGACAAAAGTTGGTGCTTGAATACTGTATAAGTAAATAAAAAAATTATGACTTGTATTATTATATTCGTTTGCGCGTTTGAGTTGTTTACATCCTATATATATATATCGCTACAGAATATCATATTGTGTATATTTTCCACTTGCTTTTCCAGCTTTCTATCTTATTCTCACTCTCGTGTACTCTTTGTTGGTTTCAGTAATTAAATTAACCGTTTTTCATGGTTATTACGTTCCCGGACGATCTAGCACTCATTTTAATTTCGTTCCTTTTTACATATACAATTATACATACATATTTATTTCAATGTTATTCCTGTTATCTTCATACATCCAAGCCCAAGAGTATCATTTTCAATTTCATATTTCCACTTGAACTCGCGGGTTGTCACAAATCACCTGGGTAATATGAACTCAAAGAAACACAGATGAAAGACACTGAAGATATTCTTTTTGTCGTCTTTAGAAGGTATTAAAAAAACTTTATAAAATGTATAAAAAAGGGACATTCACGTCATTATATTAGAGGGATGGTGTGGACTCAGTTTGCCAACCGACGCGTGGATATTTCCTTGTTAATGATAGAACTCCGAGGATAATGCAAGACAGCATCACATAAGACAGAGGTACCAATGGGACACCAGAGGAAGATAACGAGGTTGATATTTCATTGGTCGTGGTACGTTAGAAGCACGGGGAAAGTCCAAAAGCTAAAAATAAACGATAACGCCTGGGTGGTTGGAAAAAATAAAGAAGAAAAGTAGAAATAAAAAGGGCGGATTCACTGGCTGACGTCCATGTACAAACCCTCTTGGTTTATGCACGACGGATGCATATAAAAGAAGACGTAAAAAAAGTATGAAGAGAAACAGCCAAAGAACACCCGGAAGAGGATTGAAATTTTTTTTTCGTGGTAGCATTTTGAAAGGACAATTATTTTCTTGTCGTGGACTCCCTTTCTCCAGTGCAGCGTCTAATCAGAGAATTAAAGCAAGCCCAAGGCGTGTTCTTCGCCTGCTCTTCTCGTCCAGCAGAGAAAGCCAATTGTTTGGTTGCTACTGAAAAATGGTCTCCTGGATATATTTTTCGAGAGTAAATTCGCTGGAGATGAGGGAGAGAGAGTTGGTTAAAAGGCTCTGGACATTATTTGCCAGTTTATAATGATGTCTCTGCTGTTCCCTTCCTGTCTAAAGTAACTCATTTCTATATACGTGTGTATTATCTGTTATATGTATCTATAGCATCAGAATGAAAACATCTAAAAAGTTGTGTACATAAAACAGCAGTTTTGCCCTCAACGGTTTTGGGTTTTCGTGTAAATTGGTAAATTGATAGAGAGGTTACGGAAACGCGGACTGTTGATGGAGGGGTGGTAATCAAGTAACTGTTGGTGAATAACTCGTCTCTAAACTCATTGAAATAGTTGTTGGTAACTTGGAGTGGGCCGGCATCAAAGTTTGCATGCCTAGTTTGCTATACGGAATTTAACCACCACAAGTATAGTACATAATGTGCATCATACTCAACTGAATTCAAATGTTTATAATTGTGAAAATAGTTATGACTATTAGAGTATTGAAAATTCTGCAACTAGTTATGTATAAAAGTTGTCCCAACATGCTGTTATTGCTATTATATCATTAAAAAGTGTATCAAACAACTGGCATATTGTGTCGTTAGTGTAACACTCTTGGCAACAACTGGTGTAAGAGCAGGAAGATCAAGCAGATCTCATCGGATTAAAAGTTTCGAAGAGACATAAATAAATGAGCTGCTGGGTACAATGGATACGAAACGACGAGGTAGAGTGAGGCGAGGAGAGCAAAGGGGACTGAAGAAGGAAGGTGAAAGAGAGTCGGTGTGTGTAGAGCATCAGTAGAGAGAACAACGAACGAACGAGGGACTAGCCGCTGGCTCCGGGTTTGCGTATCCGCTCTTAGTATATTGGAAGCGAAGCAATCCCTCCATCTACTTCTCTCATTCTCCAGATCCCTCGCTCGCCTGGACCCAATCCTCTCGACTCCGGTCTCTCTCGATTCCCCACACCCAAACTGCTACGTACACAAAGACTTCGTCTATCTTTCTCTCTATACTCTCTCTTTCTTGCTTTACTTGCTTTTATTATACACTCTGCTGAAGATACCAGATATATAGTCACCGGGGCCACGGGTCTACCAAAACCGTCCGCATTGCGATAGCGACGTCTATTGGCAAACTTTGCCAACACCCGGATCACCTTCGGATTAGCCATCTCGAGCAATATCGCCCATTCTTGTGGGTTTTGCCGTCAGAAGAATATGCACCCTACGGTTTTATCCAAGATTCCATGATATTGTCCACTCGACAAAAGTTCAAATAAAGACATCCTTCATCCTCCATCTACAGTAAAAAAATAATTCCTGCTCATAATACTTTTAAAAAAATCAAAACCCAAGAAAATGATTCAAAAATCATTTCTTTTTTTCTTTTCCTTAACATCTTCAATTGGAGTTTCAATTTCTTTCAAGTCACGAGTCAAGAATAATACCCGTAAGCGGTAGTAAAAGCGCAGGCGAATTGATTAAAGTATATGAGTATAAAACGTGCACGAGAAGAGGAATGGAATTGAGTATGGGAAACCGATAGACCAACCGAGATTGGATAGAATAGGAAACCCTCAAAGTGGATGAGCGAAGTGTATATATACGCGAGAGAGCATAGAACCCACCTCTATACGCTATGTGCTGTATCCTGCTATATGCCATATATTTATACACATATATATGACGTTACTGTATACATGACTACACAAAACGAGTTCTGTGCAAGGCTTTACCATGGCCTCGACTGATATGATGCACGTGAGCCTTTCCAAGTAAATTACACTTTTCACGGTCTTACGAGATCCTCGTAGATCATTGCGAATCATACCACCACCAGGTGTTGTTACCTCTTCTGCCGGTCGTTACCGTAACGCTGTAGTTGGTTAGTTCCTTTTACTCTAATATTCAACCTCCGGTACATAACGTCTTGTAAAATTTTACTTTTTATTTTCCACTCTGTTCTTCATGCATATTGTTCGTGATTAACTCACAGGCTTCACTTAAACGTCGTTATTAAACACAAGTGCTATACTAGGTAAAAGAGAGCTAAATTATTATTAATTTATTGCACTTTGAAAGAGTCGTTGATGCCTTGTGAAAAATTATATTACATCAGTTATTTATATATTTTTCCATCAACTTCACTGTTTTTTCTTAGTTTTATTATTTATTAAGAATTAATAAATTCACAGGTATTGTCAAAGAAAAATATTTATTAATTTACGAGCAAAAGCACTCGTTTAATAGACGAAAAATAAATAAATATAAAACAAGTTTTATAATTGAATCTTACTTTTAAATGCGGCAAGTTTTCAATGAATAAACGCGGTTTTAAAAGCTATTATATTTACTAGATAATTTAAAGTGTTAAATTGTGACCACAGTACATGAAATCACACACGGCTGATAAACAAATGATTTGGTCCTTTGATCAATCTGACAGAAAATTTAATCAACTGTAATACGCGGTATTTCTCTTTTTGTTTTCATTTATATTCATGTATTTATTTTGCTTACATTTCTATTAAATAATTTAAATTCATTCAAATAAAATACTCGCCGTCTGTCCGCTGACTAAGTAACATCACCCGGAGATTGTTGGCTTTGACATTCGATATGTTACGAACAAAGCTTGCTGAAAAAAAATATAAAAAATTACAGCGTTGAGAAAAATAGAGTATGAGAGATGTTATATACTGGATACAATATATATTTGACTAACGGAATGGAGGCTAACGGGAAAGCTGGAGGAGGGTTAGAGTATAACGTATTCCGAGTGTTTCTGAGTATCTGTGAGGGGTTGGACTAGGAGTTTGGGGTGGATCCTACGGCTAGATATATTTTCCTATACGCGTTCATTCGCTTTACTTTTCTCCAATAAATCTGCGCCATTGGAATTTCGAAAACATCCACACATTAAAAAAAAAATTAAAACCATTCCAAAATGAAAATGAAGAAAAAAAACTAAACTATTCACTTGTCTGTGTATTATAAAATTTTTTTCCAAAGCTATTTATCCGTAAAATGACGATAGTAAGACTTGTCTCTTAGTCGGCGTTATTTTTAGCCGATGTAAGCAAAAAAACAACATGTTCATCTCAGGCCAGAAAAGCTTTTCTCCATCCTCTTGTTTCTGCCATCGTGACACACAACAGCGCAGCGATTTACAGCGATATCACGTGGATTTAGCGCATCGTATCTCTTTCATCCCTCGCATATTTCACAGCGAAGCCCCTTCTCATTCAATACTGAGTGGCTGTGCGCAATATTAAGACCGTTTATATTTTTTTTACTTTCTCATGTTTGTTCCACTCGCGATTCTCTACAATTAGTAGTAAGGAAAAACTTAAACTTTTTTTTAATTTTCAAGTTAAATTTAAATAACGAACTGAATATTTGTTCAATTCCACATTAAAGTTGTAAACCATCCATTACAGTTCTGTCAGTAGACATGGAGGTATTTCTGTAGCAACCTTTAACAGTAATAAATACTTAAATTGTAAATGCCGTTTTATTTTCCGGTTTATATGCGCATTTGTAGCTTATGATGTGCACGATTTCCCTTTTATTATATACATAATACGTATCATGATAAAATATTTTTAAAAAATGAGAGAATGAAGGCCGGTACCGGGAAAAAGGGAGTAGGGGTACATAATATCACTGGGGGAGAGATAACGATCGGGAATATTAGTTTCAACGTTGCTTCGTTTGAATTCCCATCGCTCTAGGGTATGCCAATGTTAATTACTTTTTTTTTCTCCTTGCTCTCTTTATCTCTTTTTCACTCTAGTAATACACTTCATATACCAGAGTAGTAACATCTACTCGATGCAATCGCGTTACTATGAATAGATTTTTCCGCGGTTTTACTTGCTACAAAATTCACGAAAGTAATCTCAATACACCGAGTAGTATAGTAGTGCACTAGGTTTTTTCTAATTTTCCCGACCTTTCGTATTATATAGTATACTGTAAAATCTCAGTGTCTATAGCTTGGGGTGGCTATTCAACCTAACGGATGTATTTAAACGAGCATACAAACACAGACGTCAAATTTTGACGAGTGGGTTTATACTAGAGAAAAAAGCCGGCCCTGGTTACATGAATGCATTTGATGCTGACTGATGTTAAGGTAGCAGGAGAAAAGGGCGACCCCTAAATATGATGCAGGTGGTTTCATATTTCTATTCCTCATAACTCGTACATGGATACCAATAGAGATTTCACCACCTGCAAATTTAGGGTTCGCGATTATGATCTATTCAGTTTATTTGACTTGTGAATTGCATTTAATAACACTAATGTTATTATAAACTTGTTTACTACTTTGACGTTTAAAGCTGTTGAAGTTTGCTGATCACGCGCAAAAGCGTTGAATTAAATAAAAAAACGACAATAGCGCTGAAGATGAAAAAGAAGGTGTCTTAAAGTCTTGCTCATTAGTGGCCGCGTTTTATTACCTTTTCTAAAACCAAGTACTTAAGAGACATCTTACTACTATCGCTACTTTGAACTTTCTTTCTTTCTCTGTAAATCTTATTTTACCTACTCAGTTTGTCGGTATGTTCGTCGACGTGTTAATAAAATTGCGATTCAAAGCTCAAGTTTGTACTCAAACTACCGGTGCAAATGTTGCGTCCAATTATTTTATTTTAATTAATTGCGATGAAGTGAAAAAAGAGAACTAATAGCTTATTTCCCTGGGGATGTTGTCAGAAAGTTTGACTTGGACATTGACAATGCTAAATATTGACATTTGGTGTATAAAATTGAAAGTATAGAAGAGTAAAAATGGATACTGTGGGATGAAATTCGACAAAACAAAATTTAATACTAGATATGTGTATAGTTGTTAAAGAATGACGAAGAGAAATAAAGGGAAATAACGAAAAAAAGAAAGATAACGGAAGAAGAGAGATGGGATCCTCGCACCCCGGGATAGTGTCGTTCCACGAAGTCGTCGGGACGTTTAATTGAATTTCGCTCGCTCGACGATTGCGCGTTTGAAGTTTCTTCATTCCTCTTGCCCCCGGTCTATCCGCGATCCCGGGTCAACGGTAGCTCATACTACCAATACCCGGTTTTGACGACTACGACGACGACGACGGTGACGGGGCCATACGGAAAACCAAGTGAAGAGGAGAGAACGAGAGAAACCGTGCAAGCAAGTCGAAGAGACATTTGAAATCCCGAGGACGTAGAGATAAAAATAAATCGGCTTTAGCAGGGCTTCCGCGACGAGAAGTAGACTACAAGAGGAGAAAAAATAAAAAAATAAGACGAATAAGATAGGTCGCAATGCCGTGAGGGGTTATTCTTAATATTTGTAAGGTTTTCATCTTGACGACTGTGTAGCCCCAGGGAAAACGAACTAAGTAAAAAGATAAGATGGAAAATCGACCAGGAAACCTTCCGGTTTGTCGAAAAAACAACCAAATAAATAAAATAAAAAACAAAAATATATAAATCCTTGTTGAATCCTGGCTTAAAGGTGGCTAAAGATTCTGACGTGAATCTTGGATGATCTGATAGTCAATAAAACACCTTAAGTGTACATTAAAAGCCAATTCAAAGGGAAACCTTAACCAAGCATTGATTGAAACAGCTAAACAGTCTGTGTTCCGTTCACGCTTGTTAATCCTCATCTGCTTGATAACTGGAAACACCCAAATGCCCAGTGGCAGTGAGAACCGCGAGTGGATTTGGCCAGCAGTCCAAACCAGAGAGGACGAGAGACAAGGGGCATGTGCGCATGTATGTTATATGTCTGCATATATATATGGCTGTTCTACACATATATTCTACATTTGAAAGCATCACCCGGAGCTCACGGCAACGTAACTAATTACCTGATCTCACCCGCTAGCAACTAAGTTCATTGGTGAAGGGGCCAGTATGCTAGTGAGAAAGGATAGAGGACGTGTGTATTAAACCACCACTGAAAACAGGTATATCGTTGGAGTGAAACAAGAATACTGTGTTAGTAAATGAGGGTGTTGTAACCCCTTCAGTTTCTGTGCTCTCTAGGTTCTGGTGCTGACACCAAAGCCTCCTCAACACACTACTGTGGATGCCAGGCAGTGCAATACAACTTTACAGCTCGCAGCACATTTCGTCGTGAATTCTGGTTATTCTGCGAGAACAGCTTTTATTTTATCCACGTACAAGTTTCGTTTAACATATATACCATGATATGAAAAATAAAAATACCAGGAAATTACTACTGGGAATGTCTATATAGACATATATTTTTAAGGTATGCACAAGTTGAAGAGATGATAAAGAAAATATTTTCTTTCATTTTTACGTATACTTGTGATAATAGATCAAGCGAATGATTACAAATAAGGTAGGGCTGTGTTACTGTATGAATATTAAGACATAAATGATTTGAGATTAGTGAACATCTATACGTGACTTGGATATACGAATAAAAATGCAGATTTGGAACTTAGGTATTTAGGAAAATAGAATGCAATATATAAGCGTTTGGTTGAACCAAAGACCAAAAGCAAGCTCGCAAAGCCAAAGTTCCAGAGAGAAAGAGGACATGAGCAAATCGATAGGATTTTCCAATCTCCCTCGTACCACTGCTCTGCTGTATACAGACTGTATTTGAATTCCAATGTCGGTGGATGCTGAAGCGCATAGTTGTCTAGCTAGCAGTATGTACCGACTCTCTCTGTCTCTCTGGTGCCGGCGTAATACCAACACCCTGATTCTCTACTACCGTAACAGCAGCTATGTCCGTCGTTGCAGTGAAATGTCGGTAGATAGTAGCTAGATACAGCATATCTACCACCCACTCTGGTTTCTCTTGCAGCGCCACTCTGCCATGTATCCACACACAGAGGATCAACACCAACGTGGCCTATCTCTATGCAGACAATCCTGTGCGCGTAGTTGCGACCGGCGCTGCGATTGAATGCTAGGAATTTCATCATGAGTTTGAGTCGAGGGATCGGGATACTGAAGGGGGACACAAGCGGTGGCAAGAACAGCAGCAGCAATAGCTGTGTAGAGAGATCGGGAGGAGTACGAACAGGGAGACTGAGCGAGTACCGCCCTCGGCCACCCCCTTAGCAGCCCCAGCCAGAGAGAGATAGAGAGGATGAGAAAGAGAGAGAACGGGGCCAGAGCCCCTTACTTAGCAGTGGCCGTTCCAATCATGATTCCACGCTGCACCGTTTGAAGTCTCGATTGAAAAGGGGCGGAGGTTTGACTAAAGAACGAGTCCTGGTTATATCGACTATCCCAGAGCAATCCACGCTCAAGCTTTCTCATCGGTGTCTATGTGACCCGCTGCGTACATACGTATATCTATATATATTTATATATACACATCCATATGTATATACATGCCGTGGGGTTTGTTTGTGGGACGGTGAGAGGGTAGGAGGGTTAGGCGCTCCAGTGAGTGGACCCGACTGGGTGATATCCTAGCACAAACACTACCCGAGGGTCCAAACTCGTCCGCGTAATGCTATATATCCGGAAATATCCCCGGGAAATTCGAGAAGAGTCTGTATCTCAAATACAGCTTAATCGGGATGCCGTAAAATATTTTAATTTTTAAATTAAGTAAAAAACCAACTGCCACCCGCTGATGAACAGTTTAATTTTGTCAGAGTTTTTGCTACAGGCAACAATGTCACTTTGATTTCATACGCCATCAAAGCTATATCACATATCGCTAATCGTTCGCTTACTCCCTGAACCACCTGGTGCGAATGACGTTGTCACCGTTATTACGTTATTTAATAACACGTCCGCGATGCTATGATTTGAGCAGAGATTACTTACTCTACATGTAATATCGATGGCTATTTTCAATAGAGTGAAATTTAAACATGTATATATATATATATATATATATATATATATATATATATATATATATATTGTATAAATATAAAAGAAAAACTTACGAACGTCTAACATCAGGCCGATGAACCGATAGGTCGAGGGTTGATGCATGAATGAATCGAAAAGCAAAGGGTGTGTTATCGAGATGCTATCGTACGTCTCTTTGTGATCGCAATCCAGTCTATGTGGATGTGTATATTTAGTCTGAATGTAATACACCCGGTGAAAGAGCAAGGGGATAAGGACATAGTCCATTTTGCTAATAAGGCGTTTCTCAATCTATCACCCCTTACATCTTTTTTCTACACTGCTTATATGTAATTGTTCTGGGTCAAGATAAACCTGTGTACAATAAACCCTCTCAGTTGCTATACACTGTACTTTGGACAACAGTTTTTTGTCGAATGTATTAAAGGGCGAGCCCTCGGAGTATTAAATGTGCGATGAAGTGACCATGTATGTCTAATTTTTTTTTTTCACTACGTCTTTTTATCAATTTTTTTTATTTCGTCCATGAGGACAAAGGCTTAAGAATCAACAAGTGAATCGTCATTGAATATCCGGTGATATGAGATCCGATGTCCCCCTAGGTTGCTTATGAATGTTCATATGCCCCGATACAACTATGAAATCTCATACTTTTCCTTGTCTTTTATTTTTTCCTGTTCCTTTCAATTCTTTTGCACACTCAGCGAGTACAGGGCCGTCACAGGTGCTTCCAGATGACTCTCTTCCGCATTGTATGATTTCGAAATTTCACATTGCAAAGGGAACAAAACAGAAATAGGGATAATCCATCTGTACCATTTACCATTCTACTAAAACAAAATTTTTGAAAAATTTTAACGATACCCTTATCCAGTTTTTAGCACCAGTCAAACTTTTCTTTGAATAAATTATGTTTGTCTGTTAAAACACTTATTTCTATTAAACGTACATTCAAATTAGTTTATTTTTATTTTATCATTGAAAAAAGTAAGCTTTGCAATGTTAAAATAAAAAAAAATTTTTTATAATTGATCACTTTAATTTTTTATCAAAAGATCTTATTACTCACATTAATAACATTATTTGTGAACAATTTGCAAAATTTTCTGTATAAATATGAAAAAGCAAATATTTATTTAATTGTCAATTTACATATTTATATATATATATATATATATATATCGAACTTTACGAGATAATATTTTAACGTATCGTCAATGTTGATTTTATTTTTTCATCACATAAATGAACTCTCTGTCCAATACAAATAAAATAAATAGGATATTTATTCAACAGAATGAAAATTAAGTTCATTGATTGTTGAAATTATACACAAAAATTTTTTATGACAGTTTATTTTAATGCTTTCAAGATGATTTTTAAGTTGAACAGTTTTTGGGAAAACATTGATAACAATAATTTTTCATTGTTTTACTTAAATTCAAAATAGGCGCGGATTTTAGAATAAAAAAACTATTTTTTCATCTATAAAAATGTTATTTTTATTTTACACAAAATGTATGAAATGCTTGTTAAACAAAAGTGCGACTAAAAAATCTAAAAAATAACGATAAAGGGGCTGGAGGAAGAAAAAAAGCGAGAGAGGAAGTTAGTTTACGCTGTATAATCTAGTATCTTTTCGCTGTGGCAATTAACTTCTCTCAATAATGTCACGTTCATTCTAGCCTCATTTCCAACGCGTAACAAACTTGAACGTCGTTCCCCTGAGTCACCCCCTGTCACTTGTACTCTCTTGGTTCTTTGTCGTATACTCTCACACTCTCCGATCCTTTTAACTCGCCTCCTAAATTTAGTAATCAAGTTTTTCCTTGACGCAAGTAAAATTTGTAAATTTTCGCTTTTCCTCTCGCGAACTTAACTTAGTATTCTCGCCGTCGCTTTTTATCTTACGTTATATTATATTCACACGTAGTATTCTCTGTCGCCCTTGATGGCCTATATGCTGTAGTAGTAGAGTACGCTTACTTTGATGTCAAACTGAGAAAACGCCACTGCCGTTTAATTTACCGGATGATGTATTTCCAAGATATCTACAGCCTTCCTCAACTACGACAGCGACGTCGTCCCAACATTTTCAATTCCTATCATCAACTTCTCATCTTTCCATCCCAATTATTTTTTTATTTTTACATTTTACATGTAATTCGAACCAACAACCAATTACTTTTTTTTTACTGACTATATTTGTTAATTTAATTATCGTAGACTTCTGACGTTCACTATCTTAAATTCTTTGTCGAAGTTTGTACATTGGCTTGAGAGTTTTTTTTTACAAAATAAGAAAATGAAGGAGCGATAAAAATTTCCTGTATGAAAATGGCAGGAAGCTTATATACATATATATTGTAACTGTACATAGATTTTAGTATGCGAAGAACGAAGCATGCCAAAGTCGAGAGCCAATAATGTTTGGAGGGTAGAGAAGAGGTGAAGACGGAACGAGGGTGTTACGGCGGCAAACGTGTAGGCCAAGCGCCCCGCGAAGTCAGTGCAAGTGGAGCGAAAATCAGATTTGCTCGTTGTCGCCTCTGCCCTCCCAGCAAACCCACTCCCAACTCACCCACCTACCAGAGTCTCTTTCTCTTTCCTTTCAGGACATTTCACTCACTCGCACACTCTCCCGACGTTTCGTACCCCAATGTGTATCCGCGTTTTGCGAGCTGCCAGCTCCACTACTCTTGCAATTCACGAGCCACCCCCTAGCTCTCTTTCTCTCTCAGCAAGTCGTAGATGGAACGAGCGTGTAGCCCTTTGATCCTGCCGACAGTCACCCTCCGGTCCTCTACCGCCCCCTCGAGTCTACCGACCTAACTTAACCCCCTAGACGTTCTCTCGGTTGCACCCCTCTCGTTTCACATGCCACCTCCGAAATTCTCGTTCTCTTTCACTTGTGTGTCTCTGTACGTCCTCGCATGTCGTTTGTTCGTCCAACTCCGAGTACGTCAACGACTGCGACAATCCCCTTCGATAAATATACCAACGACACGCGACTATCTGCGTTTACACGTGCGTGCAAGAGTCCTCCAATCATCCTCCAACCCTTTTGTCTTTCTTTACATTTTCTTTATATATTTTATTTCTATTTTACTTTTTTAAATTATTTCCGTCCCTTAGAACTTACCTGTCTGCTCAAAATATACAGAGGCTGATTTAAAATTATTTTCTTTATGTATTACCTAGAAAATAAATTGAGCAAACGTGATGTCATTGGATTTTTTGTACTCATAACCGAGTAAACTTTGCTAGCGAAACCTTGCGTCAGATGTTTACATGACGGCAACCTGATTTTTTAGTCAGATCAAACGGCAACTTGATTGCTTGTACCGAAGCGCGTCATAACTAAAAAAAAGTTACCTAACACAAACATCATTCACACAGCGAGCGCGAGAATAAAGAGCATCAATTATCAATGCAGTAGATGTTAACCGCAAATTTTTCGGTGTTGGCCAACTGGTTCTTCGTCTATTTAATCTTCTAGCAAAAACTACTACTACAACAACTTCTCTTCTGTACTTCTTATAATGATGCTCGCGCGACGTGATGTTTATAAAACAAAAGGTGCTTGTCTAGTTGGTGTCTTTAGCAAGTTCCGGCCGACGGACACTTGGAAGCTTCAGGCTAATACTTCAATGTCTTTGTAAGTAGTCTCGTCTTTATGTCATTGTCACAGCAGGGGCCAAGATGCTAATAATCAAGTGTTTATTTCAATGAAGTCATTAATTTACCGTTTAATAAATAAAAAAAAACGTGATCAAGTACCACAATATTATCGTAATTTTTTATTTCGCTGGTTGATAGCAAATTGAAACAGGTATCGAATAAAAGTTTTTCACACAACAGAGTTGTGATGTAAACTGGGGGATAATCCACTTATCAAGAGCTATAATAACAGCAGCCGAGCTGTTTCAGTTGCTGTAGCAAAGTTTCCTTTCATTCTTATCGGATCGAAGCGGAACGTCAAAGGCTCAACAGTAGCGGCACGTTTGAATATACCAACTGTGTGCGATATTTCAGTCAAGATCGGCGCGTAAATCGCGCGAAACTTGACTCGCACAGTCACACGGTCTCTCTTGTTGAATTATATATTGCTAGCCATCACATATGTAAGTGCGATAAACATTTGTTGTCGCGTATTTGTTTAATGAATACTCTCAAGTCACGAATGACAATAAAGGGATCAACGGTTTGGAGCAAATACAAATAATAAACGTGGTGTGAATTTAAATAAAATAAATAGCAAAGTTAGTTTAAATATATTACTCTGTTTACGTTAAAAATTTTTATTGAATAAGAAGCGCGGGCGTGATAACTTTGAAGATTAAAGTAAATTTTATCGCAAACTAACGTATAAAAAGTTGGTTTCTAAAGCTGCAAGTTGAATTTTACATAGCATCGTTTTTATCGAGAGGGAAAGTGGGCCGCGTGTAGTCAGACATAGTTGAAGAAAGAAGGTACGAAGTAGTAACGGCCGTTGCAAGTAGACTGGCAGTAGATCGAGAGATGAGTATACATGCGGCAAGAGCTTTAATGTCGTCCTCTGGGTGCTTACTGAACTTCGTCACACTTCTCAGCTTCCTCGAAAAGTGGGTTACACCAAGTTTCTTTTCTCATTCACTTCACGAGCCATCGCGTCTTTGACAACAGTGATATAGGGTACGATGTGCTGGCGATAAAAGTGGTGGTGATCGTAGCGCTGGAGAGATGGTGATAGCAGTGATGGTAGTGGTGATGGAGGAGAAAGTAACGGTGGAGAGAAAATAACTTAGCATGGTGGGAGTAGATCGGTGTGTCGAGTGAACGCAGGCGCCGGTAGCCATGGCGACGATTCCTTCGGATTGGCCGCAGCATCCACTTTAATATCCCCGCTCTCGTGTTCCTACGTCGTAATCCACCATCGATAACCCCTCCGGCATACTCACAACCGGCCATCTACCCTTACTTGCTTCTTTATTTCACTCACGGCCCTCACTGGCAGCCCTCTTTTTCGACTCTCACTTCTCCCCTTATCTTCTTTTTCGCGTCTTCCGACTGGCACTCTTTCGTTTTTATGACCAACCCCCGTGAGCTTTTTTCTCTCTCGCAAATAAAATCTCACTCAATATATTTCAAAAATTTACCTTCGAAAAATTAAGCCCTCAAATATTAATCATATTTTCATTAAAAAAACAAATTTTAAATGATTGAACATAAGAAAAAATTTCTAAATGACTTTGAGTCTACGCACGTAAATTCATATTTACCAGTATAAAAAAGTAGCCCCTATAACGCTGTAGACTCCCACCCGAGGTCATCTCACCCCTCTGTGCCTACGCCTCTCCCGTTGCCCCGGCAACTTGGCTTGGGGTTGGCTGCTGCCTCGCGTATTCGCCGCCCTCGCACCCCCTGGTTATATCTCAGAGAGAGAGTAAAAGACGCAAGTGCAAGTGAGATTGACGATAACGTAACGAGAGTAACATATCTGTTGTACTGATAAAGAGTAACAGAGAGAGTAAACTCCCTCGGTAAGGATACTTCAGTGCAACCCAAGCGGATTAATGTATTTCGAATAATTCATGGGACCTTGTTTGTATGTCTTGTGTATGTTCGTATATTACCGGCACCAGCCAATTTATGTTTAACCTTCTCTGCTGAGCAGAGTGTCACGCATTACGAAAAATCTACCTGCTATGAAAAGGTTATTATGCAGCTTGGATTTCAAGTACTTAATACATATATATCTTTACAAATATACATTACATTTGTATGCTCCTATATTTATATCGTTTTCTACTTCATCATTTCTGACAGAAAATTTTTACGTTTTTTAATTCCCATAAGAGCCTCGCTCGGAATTACCTAGCAGATTTCAATTCATCTTACGCATTAGTATGAACATCGCAGCCACAAAAAAATTTTTTTTTAAATTCTCAATGACTTGGTGATAAATAGCATGACTTTGTTTTCATTAATTTTGTTCTCGTATTCGGTGCAAGTCTAATTTGTCAGAAAGCTCTTAATGTGACGGGGTACATGTCAAGTAATGAGGCAATTAGTGAAAAGGCAAAAAAATCTTTGCATGTAATAAATGCATAGTATGTGAAAAAATTTTGAATTAAACGCGCGAATTAAATTTTCAAGTTTAAAATTTAAATTTATAAAAAATCAAAAGCCTAAGATATGCATACGTTACAACTAATGGCACGTATAAGACGTTTTATGTAATATTTAAAGAGGAAAATAAGGTTTTATAATTTATAAAACGAGTTTCCATATTAGGTGATAGACTATGTCGACAGTTTTAAAGAGAGAAAGGTTATAAAAGCTTGTCAGTCTACTAATTCTTATGATATCCGGTAAATATGTTTGCGTTATATTAACAAGGACCAAATCGTCATGCGTCATTCCTATTCGCTGTTAATAAATTTAAAAGGTATATAATGCAAACACGTGTCAAAAGATTGGATATAATTTATATGTTGTGAAAGTTATATACATAAACTTATTTACATATACATAAGAAAACAACAAAAATACATTATAAAGTTACGGATATGTGGATAATAAATATAATACAGTTATTTTTAAAAGCTTAATAAATTATAATCTCAACTCGACGTGTTGGACTATAGTAGGGCCAGTCAAAAGTTTCAATCGATTTTAGCAACGCTATTTTTTATCCTTTATGAATATTTAAATCGGAGTCGGAGTAGCAGTACAATCGATATTTCAGTACTGAAAGCTTCTCTCGTAAGCAGTATCGAAAGCCACGCTGTAGGTCGTGCAGATAAATGTCGACGATGATGACGTATGCTAGTGTACAGAGAGGGAAAACAAATAAATGGACGAGATAGAATGAGATGTAAAGCGAATGTAGATAGTTTACTAGGATGATGGTGAATAATATCGTTTCCTCTCTTACGCTTATTCTTGCTAAACGGACTTGGTCCTTGTCTTTAGCAGCATCGTGTCCTCGATGTATATCATCATCAGTGTCGTTCTGTCCTGCTTTCTCTTTCGTAAACGCTTCTGCCATCACTTTGGTATATCTGCTGCCGCCTCTTCCCCAGCACCCGCGGGCATCCCATGCCAACCAGCGAGGCTGGGAGCCGCTTTTGCTTTGTGCGCGTCGGGCGGTGGTACATCAAAGCCTCCTAGTTCCCGCTCCAGCCTTTGACGGTTGCGTCGCAGCCGCTCGCTCAGTCGTCGTTCGGTAGCGCGAGCGCCCGTCACTGCACGCGACGTATCATCTGTGTCGTTTTTGGACGTTATTTTGGTGTCCGCGGTGAGTCTGACAATACGCCCTCCGGATGCACCACACGGATTCAGTAGCCAGCGTTTGGCTGGAATCGAAATCGGAGAAATCCGAGTCCGAGCTAAATCATTGTCCTGTTGTTACATGGACTACTACTGGTAAGCAAACGTACTGCGCTGAGTGTACGTTGCTGCGATTATGTCGCCTCGTAGTAGTGGCAAGAGTGCGCGTGGCAAAGTCGTTAGAAAAGGGCGGAAAGTGCGTAGTGGTGGTGCTACTACGGTGGTGCCACGGCTAGGTGAACGGACGACAGCATCGAGCCAAGAGCGGGGACGAAGAAACGGAGAGACGATGATAACGGACAAAAAGGCCGTCGCCGTAGTAGTTCCCGAGACAGGTCGATGCACCACGACGCGCACGCGCCAATCCCCAGATTCCAAGGCACTTGGCAGCGCCCTGATGCTACGATTTATGGAAAAACATCCTCGAAAGACTACTGCCACTGATTCTGATACTGATGGTACAGCGGAAACCCAAGATGTAGACAGAACACGTCTCGATTATAATGATGACGATAATGATTCGGATACTGCTAATGACGAAAAAGATTACGAAAGCAATATTAAATCGTCAACGACAAAACATGCTAATGAGATTAGTAACAAGTCAGAAGATAAATTTAATTACGATGATAAAAAGATTATTGATTCACCAGTTTCTCCAGAGTCTTTTCATTCGTCCAGATATTCAGCATCAGAGGCATCGTCGATGATTTCTATGAATATCGATTGTACAGAAAAATCGCCATCGAATTGTTGTCCAATAACGAGTATAACGCACACGCCTCTTGATACACTGAAGAATGCCTTAGAAGGTTATGACCATAGTCGTATTTATTTAGCTCATGTTTCTTTTCTCGATTGGCGAGACCTGCCGGGTAAACGTGCAAACGGTGAAAGAGTATGGGTGGTAGGTGCTGCCGATCACGGTGGTCGTCATCGAACGAGATTACTAGTAGCCGGTCGTCACTGGCGGCCAAAGTGTTTGGCAAATGTAAATATGGTTACTCAACCAGTTGTTTATGCGGGTGGTGGTAGTGGATCCTTGACTGTAGATCTTTTTTTATGGTGGTTTCATCGAGAATTTGCAACCACTGCGATCGCAATGCATCCCGACGGTGCAATATTAGTTGCTGAGTCAGCAGACTATCTTCCTCCGGAAATAGAATGCGTTACTGCAGATGGCTTGGTGCGACTATTCGTCGTTCCCAAAGACTGCTTAGAGCCGAAAATTGTCGCCAATGAATTGCGAATACGTTTAGCAGCAGGACTACTTACGAGTGTTAGAATCGACTATGAAAGTAAAGTAACTAGTTTAGATGAACGGGTGCGTAAATTTACACTGAAGGAGGCTTTTGCAGAATTGCATCGGGCATGGTTGAACATACGATCAGAGACATTTGCCCGCTGTTGGATGCTACTGTATGAGCGATCAGACGCTAAACCACCGCCCGTAGGTCCATCACTCTCTACACAGCTTCATCGCATTACTGACCATACTGAAGATCGTATGATGATAGCTGAACTGCGTGGACTTGCTCACGAAGCTGGTCTGGAAGTTGGAGACTCTGAACTCGAGCGCTGGATACTCGATGAAGAGAGTGAGTTAGCTAAACGGGTCAAGAAGAATGAACTCGATGAAGAGCAGGTAGATAAAAAGGAGACTGCAGCAGCTGTACAAGCAGCCAATGAGTACGACGACGAAGGAGCAGTAGATAAAGACAAGTACGATGAAGCACCGAGTGCTGAAGAAACCGTCCAGCTTCTTTCCCGTGTTCTCTTATGGATGGAAAGAGAACCACTCGACCCAGGTCTCTTACTTGCGGTTAGGTCGATGCGAGATACTGCCGCCGTGATGGTAAGCAAGATGTATGTAGATGATGGGCAAGTACCACACCACTGAGTACGTTCGTTGTAACCGTTTCTTGTCATCGATTCACCGCCGTCTCTTATCTTGTCTTGTCTTTCCCTAGTTTTACACTCTGTCTGTCGCTCTTGCTGCCTAAATTGGGCTAATTTAGCACTCAGTTCGAAGGGTGCCAACGTCTCACGACTATGCCAACGAAAGAGACACTCCAAGTAACTGGGATTGGCGAAAACACCCACCGCCATTACCCCTCTTTCCTTCTTGGCAGAGTGTAACTGCTGCATAACACCGTAGTGGAACCCAAGCGATACTCGAGGACCTTCGAGTTGGTAGAGGGCGCGCCCAAGCTTTCGTAAATTGATCCTTCACTCCGTTTTCTTGCGACCCTTATCCATTTGCGCTAGTAGTCTTTTCCAGCGAAATGCTCACATTTCAGCTTAATGAAATACTCAAACAGTTTTTAATTTTCAATTAAGTTTAGGATAATTATTTCATTATTATTACCATTTACATTTTAAATAACGTGTGTTGTATTTCATCTGTTTCAGGCGAGTAAAATGGGTCTTGCCGGCACGCATCCAAGCGGCTTACCGTTCTTTTGCGGGAACGGTGACCACCTGACGCAACCACCGCCTGCACACATGGGGATACCACCTTACGGAGCATTGGATGCAGGCAAGGCGGCCGCGGCTGCCGGTGAGTACTGGCCAGCACCCCAACACGGTCCGTCCTCACACCCTGCACACTGGAAGCGACTTCTTGCAGCAGCAGCCTCCACAGGTCAGCCACGCTTCCAACCGCCCAATCGTTTTGATTTATTTATTTTTATTATTTTTATTATCATCATTATTCCAAATTTCCAAAACACTAACTCACTCATGCTTTCATACACACACTAATCATATTTTTCTTTTTAAAACTAATACTACTGTATATTCAAAAAATTTTTTTTTTGTTTATCATGACAAAAAGATTATTTTTGGGTGGTGGTGGCTGAGGTGGAGGTTGTGTGTATGTGTGTGTGCTCTTAATCCTTTCTTCTTTTTATTTCGTGTAAATGCGCGCGATAATATTTATCGAACAACAAACGACTAAAATAAACGATTACTCAAGTATATAAAATCTTTTGAACGTCAGAAAATACACCCTTGTGACTCAATGTAAATTCAACAACTATGATATCTCTTTACGTTCCCAAGTCAAGTAGCAAATCAAACGCTATGGAAATTTGAATTTTATTCTACGTTTATCTGTCTCTTTTATTTCAGTAAAAGCTCTTAAGTGCTTGTAAATATTGATGTATTTTAACTTTTCCTTTTTTTATTGCGTCCTAATTGAAAGAATATTCCTTATCGAGTCAAGTAGCGAGAACGTCATCAAAAGGAAATATTTCATGAGATAAAATAAAAAAACGAACATATATATGTTTGTGTATGTATATAAAATAAAATAAAAAAAAACGAGGGCCTGTCAGAAGGGAGAATACTTGCGAACTGGCCTCAAGTATAAGAACAAGAGGAGAACTCACCATTAGGCTAATCAGTCAGGCATGCAGTTTTTCTCCGGCGTCAGGTCAACGAGTTTCAATGGTTTATTTATATATATTTTTTTTCCATTCTTTTTCCCTCTTGTTATCTCCCTACTCTGTACTCCACTTTATTGGAGTAGGGTAGTTTCATTTCTGCTCAGGTAGCATATTCAATTTTTAAATATCCATATACTACGTTTTATAATTAATTACTATAATGATGATCACATTAATTATAGTCATAAATATATTAATATATGTCCTTAAAACATCGTGTAAAATACCATCAATGGTTATAGAAAATTTATCAAAAGATTTTCTACACAGACTTGAAGAGAAAACGTTGAAATAATAAAAAGTGCTTGAGTCTCTTTGATCGCCGTGAATTTAGGTCACGAGCACTTTTATTTACAATAAAAAAAGAAACTGCATATATATGGATAGAAATAGCTGAGCAAAACCAAGACATCTATGTACTGGAGCAATAGTGATTACGCACGAAAATAATGCGCACCAGTGCGTTAATTTGAAAAGCCTTGGAATCAAGATGTGTTCGTGTTTTTCGAAAAATAATAACCGAGATGAAAAAAACGAGGAAAAAAAAAAGAATCACCTAGCATACACATCAGCCAGATCTCTATGTAGATGGGATTGATAGCGTTTATGCAAGACTACGAAGCTCGTACGCCGGTAGAGTTCTTTGTCTTGCAAACGAGCGAACGTTTCGCCCCTTGTCAACCCTCTTTAGTCGACCATCATATCCCCGACGTCAGAAATTTTACAATCCCTCTCATTTTCTCGTATCTCTTTCTCACGGAACTACGTCGTAACTACTCAGCATCACTCTCTATACACTACTCACCTTTTCCATTATCCTTTCTGTTTCTCGACTCTCTACATTTTCCAGTCCCTACGTTCCCTCCTACTTCTCTTCCTAGCTCTATTTCTACCTTTACCCCCTTGAGTTACTCTCGGAATACTTCTAATTAGCCAGCACTTTTCGATCTCACCCGTTTATTTCAGACCACCGAAGCACCCGCATTGATTCCCTTAATTTTTCCATCCTCTTCTAGCTTTTCATCTTCTTCTCTACACTCTTCTCGTCTATCGTGTTTCGCTCGACAATATTCCTTTACACTCCACACCAGTCATGCTCGTAGAAATAAAAAAAACCTTGAATCCGGGTGGCATAATTGATATGTCGTCGAACCAGAGTAGACGCGCGTTACAATTTACCTCCGATCCTTTTTGTTAAATTCTCCGTTAATTTAAGTCGTTTTATTTTTAAAATCCTTTAGTTTTTTCTTTACCTCCTCGTGATTTTCCCCAGAGCTTTAGTTCGAACGATCGTATCCATACATAGGTACGTACGTGAATGTAAAGAGCTCAGCAGAGGAATCTGCAGAGAGATGTAGAGTCAGGGAGTTGCCTCGTGGCACTCCTTGCACACCGCACAATTACAGGGCAACTAGTTCCACTTGGCTAGGCCAGTTAAATAGCATGCCGAATGCAAATAACGAGCAAGAGGCATTACACAGACACTTTAGCTGAAGGCGTGCCTGAGCTTCGTTATAACAACACTAAAGTCCTCCACAGACCAACTGTGCCACCAGTTGTATAGAAAAAGGGACTGTGATGGGAAACTCAGTCTACATTAACGCTAATTTTTAATGCTTACTGCAGTTAACCTATGGAAACTATTGTCCTGTTCATAAGTATGCTCCTAAACGATATGACTAATTAGTTGGATGATTATTAACTCGATTTCACGATGACTTACGGTCTTTCGTGAAACAGGTTTTGAACCTGAGCAAAAACGGCGCGTGTGCGTGTCGACTTACCAGGACGTCTAATTGCACAAGTATTTTAACCGTTTTTTTTGCTACCTCTTTTTACTTGGTGTTTTTTCATCGCCGATCGGTTCGTCATCGTATGTATTATATCGTATACAGTATATCGTATATCAGAGTTGGGTGTAGTAGTCGGTCTACGCGCAGCAGGATTCATTATCACCCTTGCGGGACGTCGAGCAGCCACGTGTCTGTCGCTTGTTTGCTAGACCGGTGCACACTACTGGGTGAAAAGTACCGTCAACTAATGCAATTATCGTGTATCAATATACAAATATATTAGATAGAGAATGTATCATGTGGTTTTAATCTTATTCAGCTTGAAGACTTATCTGTCTTTTTATAGCTTTTTTAAAAATCATTAAGAATGCTGTGTGAAACTAAAACTTTGACACGTTACGCAAATTTAACTATCGACTATAAAACGATCCCAAGTCTCACCTACATTTTATTTATTTATGCTTGAGTTTTTTCACTTTGTTTATTTATAACAATATATAATGTATATTTTATATCGAGCCTGTTGTGACTGGACTAGTGTCGTCGGGTTCCGCTCGATCGAATCGATAAAACGCCGAGTTAATGCAATTATCGCGTACGTATAGATATCCGTACGTTGATCGCGTATCGTTTTTTAAAAATATAAAACAGCATGGATATTTATGTACTAACTGTGCAAAGGCTAATGGCGTGTACATGATGCGGGAGAAAAAGAAAGACGGATAAGAGCTCATGGGTGCGCCTGAGAAGGCTACTCACTCAACGCAAACTACGCTGTGTACTGAGAGTATTACAACCGGCAATAAGTGACTGATTAATGAGTTCCAAATAAAGTGAGCGCTGTACAATTTAACGCACAAGTAGTAACCAGTGTTGTCAGTGGTACATTTTATTCACACCATAACCATTGCTATTATGATCCCGATTATGATGATGATAATGATGAGTAATAGCTGAGCTAAGCTGAATGAGCAATAGACGAAATTAAGCACTTGTACGAATATCCTGCGGTGAAAAGGCCAGCACAGGCTTCTTGATCATTGATCCTAACGCTCGATTAGACTCGTCTAACGGCTGGTACGACTGAAGAAATTTCCCGGGACCATTAATGCTACTACTTCCTCTAGCTCAAGTTAACGATGGGATCTAATAAAACGCAAGTGGAAAAACGAGCGGGAGTTTGAGCTGGAGATGGAGACTGTGGAAATGGAGAAGGCCAGGTTAAAACGGGCTAAAAGGATCAGGGATCCAAGTTGAAGTATGGAATGAGACGGAAAATGCTTAAAAAAAAGTAAAAATACTGACAAAGAGAAAACGATTGCACGCCGGATTCTCGATCGTTCGATTCCTCCAGTTGCTCACGGGAATAAAAGAGTAATTTTCCGGGTGGTAAAACCTCGATAATGGGGTTGCAGACTGCCGAGTCGACTGGAAAGTGATTAAGCACACATGACAGAGTCTGGCGGACTTGCCCAGGATATTACGAACGAATACTGCTACCCCTTCGTCTCCCTTTTACCTCGTCTTGTTCATCGTCTGGCCCTCATCTCTACTACTCTCGTTCACTTACCAGTCTTTACTTTATACCCAGAAACCACCTCCCCTCGCTACGTTCATTCAATACTTGTCTCTACCAACTCACGTTCGCACACTTCGCCAGCACGTTTATTCACTCACTAAATTCAAGTAGTGATACCCATTATTAGTGGTGGTTGTAGTCAAATAAGTGGCCAGATTGCGGGAAAACATGCGTAGGAACTTGCCAACAAGTACCGCTGCTTCAAACGGGCGTGATTTTTTTCGTCATTTAGAAACAGGTTCACCAATAACGACAGTCGTTAGGTCTTTACGAAGCCAATTTATTTATCGTTCTGCAAGCACGCACGAACCCCTAATACTTCAAATCCGAATCGCCGTCCCTTTGATATACAATACCCGAGCGAGATATCGATATATATGGCGCTATTGATTTGCAGACTTGGGACAAATTCGAACATTTAAAAATTCCGCAAATAGATTTTATTTCAAAGTAATGATGAAAGACTTATTAAAAGAGAGACTACACAGTACAAATATATAAAGCAAATGAATTTTTAGCGTTTACATTCGGACGTACGATTTAACAATATTTGTTTATCAAATCGAGCGTTAACCCCCATATATCTATGAGCAAATAACACCGTCAGTCATCTTTTCATTTGATCCAACAAATTTTCTTTGATGTCGTCATAATATTTGCACTAAATTTTCCGCTGCACCTACTCACTCTCGCTTGCATATTTGTGAAAAAAAAAAAAAAAAAAAAACTATTTCACCTATGCTTTTTTTTGTTGAACAAAAATTATAAGCCAATATTATTCTTCATTTGAGTCTGTGTTTGGTTTTTATACGCAGTAAATTTAAATGTTTTCATAGGTTTAACGAGAGCCCCGATGTACCCCTTCTCAACGGGGCAGTATCCATATCCCATGTTAAGTCCAGATATGACGCAGGTGGCATCGTGGTAAGTTAATTTTTTATTTTATTTTATTAACAAAATATTGTTTCAAGTTTTATTACAAATACTATAATAAATCTATAAATTATTGGGTTGCATTTATTATAAGTACAACACTAAAATTTTAAGTTATTTCTAACGACGATCAAAAACAGCTTAAAATTTTAAAGACAGATCAAAAGTAGACAAGTACTCTCTAGTGAGACTAAAATCAGATCAAATCTTTCGACCCGGTCACTTTCAAAAAAAGAATCATAAAGTTTCGCCTCCAACTTATAAACCTTTCTCGTATTTGGTCCTTCGAGCCACCAATAAATTTGCATATTGCAACCGTGAGTCTACAGAATGCACTTAAACATAAAATTGGACATTCATTAGACAGAACGGCAGTTAAAATATCAACTTAAAAGATGAATTCCAGAAAAAATCTGTAAAAAGTGTTTATAAGTGGATGGTCATTTTGTCTGGTCATCCTCTCCGTTCCAGTCTATTAGTTCGCATACACCCTCTTGGCTAGATTAACTTAGAAACCTCGTGGTCCCTCCTTGTTATTTGCTTTCTGCCTGAACCACCCTAAATTGAGATTTTCCACGGATGATTAGTCCTTCGTCCCTCAATTACCGTATACCCTCTTATTTTTTCCTCCATCGATTAAAATTTAAACAACCAAACCCACAAAAACTTTATTATGTTTTATAAATTGTTTTAACGATAATATCTACAAAGCTATTAAAATTTATTCCTCAATTATGAGAATAAATAACGCGCATACATAAATACAAAAGACTAAATTAACAATAATTAAAATATTTTATAGGCATACGCCAGGCATGTATCCTATTTCACCAGCGAGTGCCGGGTTTAGAAGTCCATATCCCACGAGCTTACCTATTACAAGTTCAAGTTTACCCAGGTATGTCTACACGTTATTGTGTACTAATTAAATAAGAACAAGATTATTATTTAAAATACTTGAATGATATAATTAATTCCGCTATACACTTGTTTGTAGTGATCTTTATCGGTTTTCACCAACGGGCCTTATGCCTCCTCATCCAGGACTGAGTCCGCACGCACATGCTTTAGCGTCTCATGCGTTAGTCTCATCGGCGCCTAAAGCGGATCATTCCACCTTGGATCACAATCACAGGTAATTATCACTAATTTACATAAATTTATTACTAAATTATGTCAATTTATACGTATCGTTATAAAACTTTCCAACTGTCAGTAGTCCGCTCATAAAATATGATCGCGACTATTGCAGTTCCTACGAATCTCTAAGAGAACAAACGCCTGGATTCGAACCTCAATGAGTGCAAATATGAATTTTTCACAAAAGCGCAAGGTCTATTTGGTCTTAAGTTGTCCCAATGCCGAAATCACAAATATCCCACCCCCTGTTCCACATCCAACAGTTAATCAGTCGCTGATGATCCTGGCAGTTAAGGCGACTTTAACTAAATAACAAAGAAAAAAAAATATTAATACAATGTAAGAAGGGCATTTTAAGATATTTCGCTTGCCAGTAGATAGAACCATATATTTACGGTTCTGATATATAAGAAGGGCATTATTGAACCCGATAACTAATCGTATAATACGGATGGTTAATAAGGGAAAGGGTAAGAACGGCTAGATGACATTGGGTCCGTCGGAATACTTCTTCATCCGTCAATGTCCTCAACCCTTTCCTAGTGAGGGTAAACCTCGTCACAGGCTAGTAGTTCCCATGGCTCAGCATTGAGGAAAAAGTAGCTTACAAAACAATAAAACCTCATAAATAAAAATATATTTTAATCAGCTTTCAACTGTGTACACAAATAACCTAGTGTAACTACATTCCGTGAAACATAATATCAGATATTTACATAAATTAAATAAATATATAATCATAGCTATCAACACATCAAACTAATCCATTATTTCCACGGTACGATTGGCTCCCTCGCAAATAAATAAACTGAAGTTGAGTGCAAAATGCACAGCACCGATAACAAAACTCATGTGCGAATTAACCAAGATGACGATTGAAGTTAAATTATTAGCTGACGGAAAAACTCAGTCGATAATAATAAAAAAAATAGTATCCAGTATCTACCATCCGAAATCCACACATTGTCTCGCAAATGATAAGGAAGATAAAGTAGTTGCAAAAGACTGCTGCAGGGGGTAGCACATCCCAAAGCATCAGAACAACCCCTATTACAAAAGTTATCGAATAGCAGACTTCTCTTTTCTCTCCTCTTCTCGTCTCTTCTCATGATGCACAGCACAGCGTCTGCGCTGTTTCCGTCCCGTATTGATCATTACCCTCTTAACAGATTTATAATTTGTATTAGTACTTAATCCACGTTATTGGTTTGTATTTATTCCCATGGCACTTTAAGACAACGTACTCTCAACGTGTTCATCCGTTGCCACAGTTACTATTGTCTTATTTCTCAGACACTCACCAGATCTCCCTAAATCTACCTCCATACTCTACATTATAAATGTATATAGATATAGATATAGATGCATAGATATATATATAATATGACATTTCCGTTGAAAATTACGAGTTTGCTATTATTATGATTGTCGAATCGGAAAGAGGGGTAGTCTCCAAAGCCTCAAGGCCTTGTATTACAATGTAGTTGCATCTATCACTCCAAGTAGTAACGTTCGTCTTGTCAGCCATTATCGGGACATTATTTATTAACAAATCATATATATAAATAATAATAACTTTTAATTAACTATATTGGAGTGTTTTAATCTCGTAAAATCGGGCAATGACCCACAGTATCCATAATAGTAATAACTATTATTGTTATTATTATTATTGTTATTGTTATTATAATTGTAACTGTATTGCAATAAATCAATTGATACAGCGGGTGAGATAGGCTGATGACAATGACGTTAATGACGAGAAGGCTAGTGGTTGTGAGTGAATAATTAACCGTTAAGCATAAGGAAGTGTCTGAATAATCATAGAAGATAAAAAAAGACGGAGGTTGACAACGAGGGTGACGACGTAGGACATTGTCGTAACGTATCAGGGCGACAGTAGCGCCACGGAGCCCGCCAAAAAAATGCTATTTTCACCCCCTATGAGAATTATACATTGGTTATATAGTGTAGGGCACTGCTAGCAAGAGATGTAGTTGTAGAGAGCCATGAATTGCAATGATGGGCCGTGCACCCGCACCACCGTTCACCCCCGTCACCCCCTCAACCCACGGATAATCAATCGTAACACCGCTGGGTTATTCGTGCTACGACGACTCACAAAAGACTTTACTCTACCATTAACATTTTAATCCTCCGAATAACAATAATTACTTATATCGTACTTGTCATTGTCTGCATTAATATCTAATTTTATTTTCCTTAAATTTACTATTATTATTATTATTATTAGTTTAAGAGATAGATCCGCGTGATAATTATTTATGGTGCGATATAAATTTACAATAATTCTATTTATGGCGGTCGGGCCATTTAAATTAATAAGAGAGCTCGGATGAAATATTACGCGGATGGAATGTGATAATTTTTTTTTATAGTTAAATTTTAAATGAATATATTATTTAGTATTTTTTAAATTTATTCAATTGGATATCATATATATATTTATATAAAAAATATATATGTATATTTTGTGATATTGTGATATTTATTTAAAATAAGTGCTAATATTATTAAGTGTTAATTAATAAAAAAAAAAAAAAATTGCCAAATTTAGTCTGTGATTTATTTAAAAAATATAAAATCGGTCAATTAGTGTAATTATTAATTATTATTTCAAAGTGATAGACTTTTAAATAAATATATTTATTTAGTTGGGAATAAAACAAATGGCAATGGAGTCGGAGTGTTTAGAGCCATTGAATTTGGTAATTAAAAAAGATAACAATAGTAGTAATAATAGTACTAGTAGTGAGTCGGTATTAGAAGCAGATGATCTGTCATTATCTAGTACGACAACAACGGCAACGATAACTGCCTTGAATAAAAAAGACGATATTGTTATTGACGGGGATGATAACAAAGTCCCGGATGATGCCAGAGTATTGATGCAAACAGACAATATGGCGATTGAGCATTTAACTGGTGATAGTAACAAAAAAATAAGTGATAACAATCTGGCGATGGCTGACCACAAACTATTGACGGCCTTGCATATGAGCAATTTGATGCAACTGAACATGGGAAATTTACCGCGTGATTCAACCCCCGAGTCTCAAGTCCAGCCACCCCCGCCTTATGGTACACAATATTATTTTATGCAATTGCTGGCGATGGTCGAGGCACAACAACTCATGTGTCAACAAATGAACTGGTCCCTACCCCAACATTTTACCAGAAGTCCTATGAGATTGCCCACCCAGACTTATTTTGATAACCCGGGGGTCAATTTGACCGAGCAGTTGTCCAACTCCCAGAGCCCGCTTTTTTCGGTCGCTAATGTCAAACACGACACTGCTGATAATAAACAAATGTCTAGTAAACGGTACGAATCGTAGCCTATATCATTTTTTTATTTGTTATTAATTTTTTTTTTTTTTTTGTGAACCTTCAGGTCTTCAATGGACCAGAAAAACTCGTCGTCTTTGTCATCAGACATCACAAAAACACAAGACACTGGACAGCAAAATAATCAAGGTAAGAAATTTTTTTTTTTTTTTTTTTTTTTTTTAATTTTAATTTTATTTATGACAGTAATTTGTTATTTTTTTTTTATAGACAAAAAGAAACCCCACATAAAGAAGCCTTTAAACGCTTTTATGCTGTATATGAAAGAAATGAGAGCGAAAGTGGTGGCAGAGTGTACCTTAAAAGAAAGTGCTGCAATCAACCAAATTTTAGGAAGACGGGTAAGAAATTTTAATTACTAAATACTAATTGTTTTTTTTATTTGGTTATTAATTCAAAAATAAATTTTAATTTTGCAGTCGACTGATACTGAAATTAGCCAGCTATAACTTTTTGATTTTTTTAAAAGCTAATTACAAAAAAAAAATATTTTAAAAAATGCACCTGTAGTTTTTTTAATTTTCTACATGTGCATTTTTTTATTTATTTTTTTTTTAAATTACCATTGAAAAAAAAATCGAAAATTTTTAATTGTCTGCTAATTTCATGGTCATGTCGATTTTCGTATTGTAATTAATTTTTTTTTTTTTTTTTGTGATTGAATTAGAATTCTAATGCGAAAAATATTTTTTAATTCAAAATTTTGACATTTAAAAAATAAAATTTTGAGTTAAAAAATTTATATAAAAAATTTTTAAAAAATTGCATGTAAAAAAAAAAAGCTTTACTCAATTATTAACAAAAAATTTAGCAAAAAAGCAGAAAAAAACATAATTAGTTAGAGAGCATTGTAGGTGGGATCTATGGAATATATAAATAAATATAGATATATGTATATAAATATATGTATATCGCAATAGAGAGATTGATTCGATAATTAACGTGTGGGCGAGCAGGGAGGGCGGGTTGGTCGATTATAATTTATCAGTAAATTAAATAAAAGAATTAAAAAAAATCTAAAGTACTAGGCAAGTAATTTAGTACAAGTACTCGAGTAAGAAGTTTAAGTAACTAAAGATAGTGAGCACGGTGCACGCAAAAAAAAAAATTATTGAGACTTTGAATGACCGTTTTGGGGCATATGACACGCAGTGGCATTCGCTAAGCCGGGAGGAGCAGGCGCGGTATTATGAGGCGGCCAGGCAGGAGCGCCATCTCCATCAGCAGCGCTACCCCGGCTGGAGTGCCAGGGATAACTACGGATACGGCAGCAAGAAGAAGAAGAGGAAGAAAGAACGCTCCGCAGATCCCACCGGAGGTACCACTTTCCAGTGCTAGAACAGCAGGCCCTTTTATAATAAATAATAATAATCATAATTAATAATCATAATAATAATTAACTATTATTATTTATAAATAGTAACCTCATGGATATTGAAACGATCAAAGTCTCTATGCGTTTCTTTTTTGTTTTGTTATTTATTTATTTATTTTTTTTTATATATTTTTTTTTTATTATATTTTTCTTTATTATACATATATATAGATGTATATATTTATTTATATATGTGTATAAAAGTATTAATTATATTTTTCCTATTCTCTTTGATGAGCGGATTAATTTAAATTGGATTGGATTGTCTGTGGGAATTGTGGAATGTGGCAAGCATTTAAAAATAATAATAATAATAATAATGTTAATAGATAATATATTTAAAAAAAAAATTAATTAATAATATATAACCCGCGTATGCAATTATTGTCTCTGGCCAACTCCCTGAAGCGGTATTATAATTTTTTGAGTAATAAAATGCTGAGGTAAAAATTATTATTTTAAATTACGGAAAAATAATAGTGATAAATTTTTTGATTAATATCGGGCGCGTTTTTTAAATTTTCTTTTGTAAAACGATAATTTTTTTTTTTTAAACTATAGTTAATACGGGTGGGGAACATGGCTGTTCTTCTAGCACTTTAAACGGAAAGTAGGAACCCCAATGTTATTTTCGAATGCTTTTTATAAATTTAATTGAAAATTTATCAATAACTTGAGTAATGGCTCGAGGGTGGCGGAGTAGATAGCAGTATTTTTTATTAAAATAAATAATTTATTAAAAGATCATCACATCAATACATCATTCATCAATCTGTTATTGATATATTGAGTAATAAAATAAAAAAAAACCGTTTAGATATAACCGTATAAATGCAATTACAAGTGTATTTGGTTCTCTCTCGGTAGTGGCACGCGCTAGGGCGAGAGGAACAGGCCAAGTATTACGAATTGGCGCGACGTGAGAGACAGTTGCACATGCAGCTGTACCCTGACTGGTCTTCCCGCGCAAATACCAACCGAACTAAGAAGAGGAAGCGCAAACAAGACACAAACAGTGATCCTGGAGGTACCCACATGCCTCACTCCACACATTCTTACAAAAATAACCCACCACAATCACCCAAACCCAAATTTTTAATTATTATTATTAAGAATATAATACATATATACATTTTTTTCCACCATACTTATTATAATATTTATATTAAATTATATATAATATATAAATATACTATTGCTACACTACATATTGTTGCATGTTTTCCCCATTTCGGGGTCTAAAGGTCAACTTATATTGTATCACACATACGTACATACATATATGTATTTTTCTTATTATTATAGTTACTGTTATTATTATTATTATTATTATTATTATTATTATTATTATTATTATTATTATTATTATTATTATTATTATTATTATTATTATTATTATTATTATTATTATTATTATTATTATTATTATTATTATCATTATTATTATTATTATTAAAAAAACGTGCGTAAGTGTGTTTAAAAAAAACACATCTACGCAGGTTATTTATTTTATTTATTTATTTAAAAAATGTATATTAACATATATACATATATTAATTACGTATTATAAAACAACAACAAACTTTGGGGACGCTGGCCATCTTGCATTTTACAGGGAGACCTAATTTTTATCCGCAATCAGACAATCCTAAAGCGTTTTTTAATTTTTTTTCTATTTTTCACGTCTCTTTTTAATCCTATTGAATTTTTTATATTATCCTTTGATCGTTTCAATGTTTAACCCCCTTTTTTTGACTCCCGTTTCATTTATTATTATTATTTTTTTTTTTTTTAATATTTTTTTCGACCTCTAATTTTTTTTTTTTTGAACCCTTACATTAAATTTTATCCTATTAAATTTTCGTTCACTGTTTACCTACGATGCTTTAACCCAATTTATATATCCAAGGCTTACTCTATCGCGAACAAGAGTAGATTACATCTTATTATTAATTTTATAAATAATATATAATATATATATATTATTTTAATTTATTTAGTTATATTATTTGATACATTGCATGTGCTTGAATATTGTTTATTTATTTTGAGGTTATCCTTTACAAAAATAATTTCATTGGTTAATAATTCAAATTACTTATTCTATTGGTTCCTTATATATTCTCTCGCAAATATTCCATGTAACAATTTCCATCACAAGTTGCTGGTCAAGGCACTGATCACAAGAATCTTTTGATAGATACCACAAGAACTTGCCCAAGACTTACACAAGACAATCTCGCAGATCTTGTATTATTTTTATTAAAGTATCTTGCGGAAGACCACTGGGTGTCTAGGTCTTTATATAGCTATCAATCTGCAACGATATTAATGCAAGATTCTGAGACAAGATTGTTGCAGGACTTGCACATGATATTGTACAAAAGAACACTGATGTCTTGCTAAAGATATGGTAGTAAAGTTACTTATGCGCATCTTGAGCGAGTCTTGCAACAGAAATTACTTGCAGACACTAACGCATGTCTTGCGGCAGATCTGTTCAAGAAGTCTCATATTACACTGTCTATATATCTCACTTCTGTCTCTGTCACTTCACCCCAGGACCCCGTATCGTATGCCAATGGAGGGGGTAAAGTGGCAGAGACAGAAGTGTAATATGAGACTTCTTGAGCAGATCTGCCGCAAGATATGCGTCAGTATATGCAAGTAATTTCTGGTGCAAGATTTGCTCAAGCCACTGTACCAATGCACCTTGAACAAGATATCTTCAATATTCTTGCGCAATTCTTCAAGTACGGCATAACACAAAGTTTTTCTTAAGTCTTGCACAAAACTTACAAGTTAAAACTCTATACCAGTGTCTGCAGCAAGACCCATAGTTATATAAAGACGCAGACAACTAGTGTACTGATGACCAGACTTGGGCAAGATTGCCATATATAAGATTTTTATATGGTATATTAGCCAATAAAAAAAAACTTGCTTATTAATCAAATAAAGGTTAACCTCAAAAAGGGCTTTTACAAAATAACTTTATTTAAAATAAATAATAGAACAATTATTGCAGGATATAGACAAAAAACTGATAAATTTTTGTAAAAGCCCCCGTAGCTCAGTAGTTTGCATGATATATTAAAAATTTCTGAATTAATAAGCTGATGCTTTATTCAGTACGCGTTACACTTAACCCTGTTTTAAATAATACTTGAAAACTATCATATATTTATATATTATTTAAGTAATACAGAGAACGAAAATTTAATTTTGCTTCACTTTATCAATTAGTTATAGGCAACAATATAATTAATGCAATACTAATATATTTATTTGATAATTATTATAGGTAATAATATGAAAAAATGTCGCGCGAGGTATGGATTAGATCAACAAAGTCAATGGTGCAAACCCTGCAGGTATGTTTATTTATTAATTACAAACTTTTATATATATTTTTGAATTATTATGTTAATATTTACATTACAGTGGTTGAGAATACCTTTTAATTATAGGGTTTTTTTAAATTTATCGGTTATTAAAATTCCATCTTAACTCCAACGTCATCCACATGTGGAAAAAAATGAAATGAAAATTTTGAAATTTTTTTGTACAAAAGTTATTAGAAAGTCATGGCAGAAAATGTGTCTTCCAAAAAATAATAAATTGATACTCATAATTTAAAAAATATATATTTATATATAAATATGTATGTATGTATTAGGGTAATTCATTTCCGAAGATTTTTTTTACACGCACTGAGCAAAATGTGTAGAAAAAAAATTCCCTGCGAATTTCAGCCCTTGATTCAAATTCTAAATACTTTCTGAATGTTTCTGAAGTTTTTATGCACAGAAAAAAGAAAAATTTATTGCCTCAAGACAATTTTCGTTTTTCAATTCATAATGCAAAAAATTTCTTAGAATGAGTAAAACTTTTGGCGCCAAAAAATACTTTTTTTCGTGCATTTAAAAAGCATAGAGAATCTGACTGTTTTTTTGAACTTTCTAATACTCAGTCGCAATTCGAGTTATCGGTCGGCAATTGCGACATTTTGTAGGCAATTCAATGCACTTCAGGATTTCCTAAAGTAATTTTACTACGACTCTAATTGTTTTTTCTGTATTGGTTCCGAAAGTCATTTTTCTAATGATAATTTGGGTTTTCAGTTGATATTGACTAAACAACAAAATTTACAGTAAAAGTGCAGATAACAATTTCGTAGGAAATTTAATTCTCTACAAAAAAGGTCTTTTTAGTCAAGTGGCTCAAGTTCTTTGTTCGCGAGAGATAGGAATTTTATTAATTTCATAAATTTCGCAATCGGTGACCGATAACTTGAAATGCGACAGAAAATTATAGAATAAAAAAAATCAAATTTCCTATACTTTTTAGATGGAAAAACTTCAAAAAGATTAGAAAGTCTTGGAATTTAAATTAAGGGCTGAAATTTGGCGGGAATTTTGCTCAGTGATAGTAAAAAAAAAACCAGGACCGGAAATGAATCGCCTCAATATATATACTGATAAATATATATACATATATATTTTAATAAAATATATCATTAAAATTGCTTGTAAATACCTAAATAGTTAATTACCACAGTAGTTATACATAATATGACATTTATATATTTTATTGATAATTGAATCTCTATATATATATAATGTCTATTTAGAACCAGCAATTACGGTAATTGTATTGTTTATTAAAATTAGTTTACGCCCTTTAAGCCCCGCATCTACCAACTGGGTTTTAACGATGTCATTAAGCTCATTAAAGGGGTGAATTGTTATTAATCCTATCAACAAACTAAAAATAATTCATTAGCATTAACACTGACTTTGACAAATAATTAAAATATTTGGGAGACATATTTTCTGATCAGTGTTTAAATCTTCAATACACTGAAAAAACGAAATATTTGTCTCAAATAAACCGATTTTTGGGCGACTTTCATGTTAATTATCTATATACGACATATTAATACATATATTTATCTATAAATATGTCGGATGATACAAAAAAACTGAATTTGTGACAAATAATTGATAACTATCTCAATCAAATATAACGTTTACAAAATGGCGGGTATTTTAGTCGTATTCAAAATGGCCGCCATTAATTTCGCTTACACCCAAGTGCATTTTCTGCGATTCGAATGATTATTGGCCTAGAAATAAATTTTTTTCAGTGTAACAAAATTATCCTGTAATTAAAATTAGAAAAAAATAAGCGTGTGGGTGACGATGATTTGGCTCAGGGGTTTAAGGTGGGAAAAAAAAAAAAATAAAATAATATTTTGCGAGCGCCCCTTTAATGGCTGGTGGTTGGTTTTGGCAGCCCAGTGGAGCATGGAGCGGGGATGGGCATCCACGCGAGCATAATCCATCACGGTGTGGGAAATAGCGCGGGGACAGGGGTCGGGGCTGGAGGTGGTGGTAATGTTGGGTCAGCAAGTGCCCCAACAAACACAAACACTGCCTCCAATGCCTCCTCGCCTCAGCAAGAACCCACTTATGTTAATCTCTAGTCAAGCCTATCGCCTCCCTACTACTGCAACACTTCTTCTTAAACAGTGGTCAGTCCCGACTTAAACCAACGGACTTGCTTTCTCTCACTCTAAATGCCATTTTTTTTTTCAATTCAAAAATAATTTCAAAAATCTGACATTCAAAATTTCGAAGTAATTCAAACAATCAAACAAACAAATGGCATTAAGTGAGTTGTGGCAACGTTCCGATGCTCGCATTGTTTCTCATTGTTGTGGCTCTTTACAGCTTATTATTGTTATTATTATTATTATTGTTGTTATTTATGATTATTATTATTTATTTATCCTCGTTTAGTTTGAAATTTTATTTTTTTTCTTGTCACTCAGTGTCGCCCTCAGCATGGCTAATCTGTTATATGTATATTTAAAAAATTAAATAATTAATATTTATGATAATAATAATAATTAATATATTATATTATATAATATATGTATGACAGATTTTATCGGTTTAAAAACAACAGTTTGATAGATTTTATATTATAATTTTTTTGGCATGGCAATTATTACTATTATTATATATTTATATATAAACAAATTACATGTGTATTAAAAATATTTATGTGTATTTAGTGGCTACTTTTTTTATTATTTTTATGCCATTGCGTGTTTTCGGCGCGTTTACCGATTGAATTGATTTAAATAATTAAAATAATAAACTAATTACTACTTAGTGTTTACTGACCGGAATAAAAAATATTCAGATCTGATCAATTTTAAAAAATGGTTTATCTGATGATATTTGGACAAGAATTATTATATATGATCATATATGTTCATATATCTAATTGATATTATAGTATCAAAAAATGTATACAAAATTTTGCACTTGAGTATTGTCACATATAGACATATATATCAAACCGTATATGATATCAAATATGGTCATATGTGATCATATATGATACTAGACATGATCTATATACTTACGCCTTGCCTGGTTCAAATTTATGTACAAACATGTATCTGATCACATTTTATATCATATATTTTCATATCTGATCACATTTGATATCACAAATGGCTGTAGATGATATCAGATATGGACATACATAGTCATATGTGATCATATATGACATCAAATATGATCATATACAATCACACCTTTCCAGGTTCAAATTTATATATGATCATATATCTGATATCATATACGTTCATATATGAACTCATATTTAATTGAATTTCACATCAGATTTGGTCATATATGTTCTTATCTGAACAGATTAAAATTAATAAATGGTCATAAATAATATCAGATATGAATATAATCATATGTGATCATATATGATTTCAGATACAATTATAAACAATCACGTCTCGCCAGGTTCAAATTTTTATATGATCATATATCTGATTACATGTGATATCATATACTTTCATATATGAACTCATATTTCATTATATATGATATCAGATACGATCATATATGTTCATATTGGACTAGATTAAAATAAAAAATGACCATATATGATCATATCTGAGTATTTTTTTCCGGAAATAATAATAATTAATTAATGTAACATGCTCTGTAATAATATATGAATTAATTTACTAAGAGATGAATAATGAGAGCCAATGGCAGAGCGGTAATGTCTCGACTGTAGTACTGAATTGAAATTGCGGGTTCATAACCTCAACATAAATCCAGTCCAGTCCTTATATTCCTTATTTATAAATTTATATAAAATCACGTGACTAAATTTTATAAATTATTATTTATTAATCGGCATTGAAAAAAAAATCCAATATTGCCTGTAATATTATTTGCTACTTATAATTTCACAAGATAATTTATTTTTTTACATGTTTACATGCTTGAAATATATTTTTTATAAATCTAATTAATTTAATTAAGCATGGCATTGCAGCGAGTGAACACAATTTAAAAAAATAGCAAATAAAATTTCAAAAAAAAAAATACAATTTTTTTGCTATTTTTTAAAATCCATTTTTTTATATCATCGAGTGCGCATGATATTTTTTATTTTTCTTAGTAATAGTTGTGAGGTAAAATTTATAATTTAAAAAATAATAAATGTTTAAAATTTATTTTTTTAAAACCAAAATCTCTTCCATTAAAAAAATTCTGATAGCAAAAAATGTTTTTTTACAGACGTAAGAAGAAATGTATCAGATACATGGGTGAGGGAGGAGACGGCGACGTCGAGGGTGACGGTGACGGTGACGACGATCACTCGGAAGATAATTTGGGGAGCGTCGGGGAAGCTGGAACTCCCGAAGACGACGAATCACTGAGTAGTCCCGGTGGATTGTCTGCATTGTCGAGTCTGGCGAGTCCTTCACTGGTTCTCCCATCGCCTGCGAGTCTCGCGAGTCCATGTCCCTGTCCACTGACGCCTCCAGTGCCTCCGCAGTCGTCGCAGTCGTCGATTTCCTTGAATCAAAATCCCGTACAAGCGGTACCGCACCGTAACCCCGTGGGCACTAACCCCCACGACATAAACAATCCGCTAAGCGTTAATCAATTAACTGGTCAGTGTATAAAGAGTGAAGTTAATCAAGGACCTTCGGGTCCTTCCAACCCGGCGATCAGTGTTACGTAGCCCTGGATGGCCCCAAGTGACAAGACTCTCTTACGATTCGGTGTCATCGGGGTTTATATTTTTAAATTTATTATTAAAACAATAATAATTATAAATATTATTATTATTAATATTAAAGAAAAATTTTTTTATTTATTTAGCCGCGGCTCAGTTGATCAGCTCGAGGCAAATAAATCGATATACCAGTTAATTATATAAATATATAATTAATTAATAAATAAATATTAATGATAATTAAAGATAAAGTAACGATAGATGATAAATGATGTAAAAAAAAAATACTCAGGACCAAGTGTCTAGCTGTATAATCCACCTCGAGAAGCCTCTCGTGCAATTAATATTTAAAATTACAGTGACTGATTTTATTAAAGACAACTGGAGGTTGATTTTTACAGCTTGTAGTCCTTGTTATGTTGTGATGCCAATGACTGATTGAGGTCATGTTCCTGTGCCAGGTACTATATTCTATTAAATTTATAAATAATTAAATTAAATTTAATATTTAATTACGATAATTATTAATATTATTGTAATTTTTATTTTATTTAATCAGATAGTTAATTTTAATAATAAATTTATTAACATTTATTATTATTAAGTTTATTATTAATTAATAAACAAGGAATACACGTGTCAAAATACATTTTTCTGTATGTAATTTGTTATTTTTTTAAAAGTCTATACAGTGCGATTTTAAATTTACGTGTGAGACAATTATTAATTTTTTTATTTTGTTTTTAAACAACAAGTCGTTTTTTTTTTATGGGTAATGAGTCTTTTTTTTAATTACGGTACATATTAAATTTATTTTTATTTTATGAGATGAAAGGAAAATGACAATTGTAATGAGAGTGTTTTTATACTGAACAATTTGATCTCCAGTTTTTTATGACATAAAATTATTTTGTAAATTTTAAGTGCATTTTAAGTTAAAAATTTAACAGAAATTTTTTTTTTAATTTTGTACACTGCCCTAGCTGATCGGAATTACGGTATTTATCGTAATTTACCGCATTACGCTGCAAAATACCGTATCGCTACGGTAAATTTTCCGCTTTTCGCAGTAATATACGACAATTTTCAATATTACCGCAACTTGCCGTAAATACAGTACAATACTTTACTGTACGGTAAAATACGATAATTTTACAATAAATCCGAACGTATATGATACCGATACTGAAATTTTATCATAAAATACTGCAACATTGTCGCATATTTACGGTAAATTACCGTACCCTTATCGTAAGATACTGCAATTTACTGTAGAATGCTGCATTTTACTGTAATTCTCTTGAATAACGTAAATTACTAGAACAACCGCAAATTACGATAGTTACCGTAAATTATAACAGATTCCGTAAATCAAGATAATTACCGTATCGTTACGGTAAATTCGCCGTTTTTCGCGGCAATTCATGACTAACTATAGTATTTTACGATCAATTTCGATAATTTACTATCAATTACGGCAATTTACCGAAACTTGCGGCGTTTTAACGTAAACGCGGTACAAAACTCTACGTTACAGTAAGATTTCGTAATTTTTACCGTGAAATATTGCAAGATTGCCGCAAATTTACGATAAATTACCTACCATTGCCGTAAAATACTGCAATTTACTGTAAAATACTGCATTTTACTGTCATTCTTCCTAATACCATAAATGACCGAAATTACGGTAATTACCGTGAATCGCGGTAAATACAGTAAATAATTACCGTTAATTACAATAATTACCGTAAATTACGGTAAATACCGTTACTGTGATTCGGATCCGCAAGGGTAATATTTTTTTTATCAAAAGTAATTATAAATGTCTGTTATATTTTTATTTCCCCACTCCCTTCTTCGAAAAGTTTGTAAGTGTTTAAAAAAAAAAAATTTTAAGTTTGTATGTAATTGTTATTTTTTTTTTTTTGTCATAAAAAATAAAATTTGTATTTTAAAACTGTCGAAATGGTTTTATTTGTTAAATATCGGCGACTGGTTTTCGCAAATTATTTGCTTCGTGCAATCGTTATTAATAAATGATATTTTTTTTAAATAATCTAGAATAAATTATCAATCAAAATTCAAATAGAGTCAAAATCACCTGTTTCGTTTTAAATCTTCAGTTCAAAAAATTTTTCTGAGTAGTTTTTATATGAAATTTTGAAAGCTAACCTTAAAATTTCCATATGGTTGTTTCAGGAATTGTTTTGATTTTCGGTTACTGTAATTATGATTATTAATTATAACTTTAGTGAATTAAGCATAAATTTTATAAAATGACAATTTTCATATGACAATCGAAAATAATATCTTGTATTTTCACATTAAAATTGAAGTTTGCTTCAAAAATTGAAGCCTCGAAATTTTACGACAAAATGGCGGACCCTTTGTAGTTTTAAAAAGCGGTACAGTTATTTTGACTCTAGTTGTATAGTAAGATAACGAAATTATCTTTTATATTCCTTCCATTTCCTCATAATTATTTTTTGGTCAAACAAAGAAAATTTTTTTTAAATTCAAACACTAACAGACAAATTTTGTTTTTTATTAAAACTATTATTAGTTTTTTAAAATTAATTGCATAACACTTTGGTGCAATTTACCATTAATAAAACACAACCAAAAAAGGCAATAGAATAAAAAGAAGCATATTGTTTATCACTTTGTTTGAATACATCAATAAATCAGCTAATGTATATAAATAAAATAAAATATGTATAAGGTGCATTTATTGAAGATGGGGAAAGTGCAATGGGGAATTTTATGAAAACAATTGTATACGCTAAAATAATTTTAAAAATCAGATGCTAATTATTTCATGACTGAAACAAAGCTAAAACAAAAATTGTGTCACTGAAAAAAAAAAAAAAAATAATAATGAATAAATAACTAATAAAAACGTGCCATAACATCATGCCAATATTACTGATAATAATTAAACTAAAATAAAATAATGGTTTTTTAAAGAATCTGCGTTCTGTCAGACTTTGCATTTATAAGATCGAGGTGTGCATTTTAGATTTAATAACTTCATTAATTGTTAATTAAAACGATATTTTTTAAATATTTATACTTTTATCTTCGTAATAAAAAAATAGAGGCCAAAATACTAGATAATAAACAAAATGTATCAATTAAGAATTTTTTTTATAATCTTTATTTTTCATTTAAAAAAAAATTCAAAGCCCGGGAAAAAAAATCTTAAATGTGATCGTATATGATCATATTTGAATATTCAAATTTTATCAGATATGTCAAATTGTCATATTTGATCATATCTGGTTATATATGACTATATATAGTCATACATGGCCATATATGGGTACATATGAATAGATGTAATCATATATGCTAATATCTGATCATGTAGAATTATATTTGACTAGATCATATTTCATATGATCATATCGTCATATATAGATGTATATAGTCATATAGGGTCATATATGAATATATATGATCCTATATGATCATGTAAAATTATATATGATCAGATAAGATTATACATGACCATATATAGGCATGGTCATATATACATATGAACAAATATGATAATATATGCTAATATCTGATCATGTAAAATTATATATGAGCAGATAAGATTATATGTGACCATATCTAATCATATAGAGTCGCATACAGTCGTACAGGATCATATATGGGTATATATGAACAGATATGGTCATATCTACTTATTTATTATCATATATGATCATATACTACAATTTTTTGAGTTTTTTAACAGTTACAAGTACTCATATATTGACAGATATGATTTTGCTTCATCATATATAACATCATATGATCCTATATGGTCATATCTCCTTATAAATAAATTATAACATTAAATATGATGTATATTTGGTTCTAATTGAACGTATATGGTCATATCTGAGTATTTATTTCCTGGAATTATTAAAAAAAAAATGTGAGATCAATTTAAATAAATGCACACTTCCGGTGGGCATCAATATACATTACAAATTTTAAATATAATTAAAATCTAATGTACTGACAGACGTAGTTATGAAAAATAAATAAAAAAGACTATTAAATAAACAAAAAAAAAAAAAAAAAATATGAATGAATAAAAAATGTACTGACGTATGTATGTATGATGCCCGCTGTAAGTTCTGTGATGCCAGTGACATTAGGCCGGAATTAAATTCCTCATTAAAACAATAAATAAAAATATATATATATATATAAATATTATAATTTAAAAAATAAATAAATAAAAGTACTGACACAATAATTACCCGCGGTACGGCCGTCACTTTTAAGGATTATAATAATTGAATTGTAAATATAATCGATTAGATAGTTTATTAATTGCTAATTTTATGTAATCGATTATATTGTAATTCTTTAATGGCCTAGTGAATCCATGTTGCGGAGGAAAATAATAAAAATAAAAATAAAAAAATGATATATTGTAAAACACAAGTCGTGTTATAATTTAGTGCCTCTGTGAAACGAGAGACGGATATGGATTATGTTTATCTTTCTCGTTTCGACGAGTGCTTTGTATTATATTGTAAAGTATATGATATGAGATGAGACAGTTATACTGCGTTGTACAGTGTTTTTTAAGTATCTAGTTTATAGTGTGTAATTGAGAAAATAAGAACAAAACTGCTAAAAGAATAATAAAAATAACAAAAAAAAACATTGTATTTACAATTAAATAAGTGATCTGTATCAAAAAAACTACAAAATGAACTAAAAAATTCATTCTCATATAGCCTGTAATCCTACTTATGTAGATGCTAAAAAAAGTGATTTGTGTCATAAATCTATAAATAAAATTAGAAATTTGAGATTATTGTCGATTTTTAAAATAATTAATTTCATGTTTTTTTTTTTTGCACACTCAATTGCGAAGCAATGAGACGTGTTCTGTTAACGCTTACTCGGCCCCAGCTTCCATTTTTTTTTATTACCCTCGAATTTTTGAATAGAAGAACCTTTTGTAAATCATTATTCAAATCTTTTTAGTTTAATCTTAGGTAATAAAATTCAAAATCTGGTAATTTGTGAAAAAACTCGCTGCCATTTTTTTTTATTATCATCATTACTTTAATTTTTTTTTGCATAACTCAATCGCGAAGCAATGAGATGTGTTCTGCTAACGTTTACTCGGTCCCAACTGACTCATGTCAAATTGACGTTATATTGACACTGATAAGAATGTTTTTAATTTGAACAAAATTCGTAACATTTGACAGTTAATTTATTAATTAATAAATCGAACACAATTTTTAAATAATGACTGAAAATATGTGCGGGTGTTGGTAAACACAATAACCTAAAAAATATACAACCGTTTGATCTAGTTTTTTTTTCATTACATTTAAATTCGTAATTAGAAGAACCCTTTTGAAAATTACCATCCAAATTTTTTTTGATTAATCATAATTAATAAAAACTTACTGCTGGTAATTTATGAAAAAATTCAGCTGCCATTTTTTTTCATCATTATTACTTTTTTTTTAATTTTCTTGCGTATAGAAGCGCCATCTACCACTTTTTGAATGAGTAAATGAGTTTAGTACATTTGGATTTTCCAACTTTTCTATTCTTTTATAAAATAGTTATTTTTGTCATATCAACCGCGAAAGTTGGATTTTAGCAACACGCAGAGGGCGCAAATTATACGATTTCTGGCAACCTATAGTTTGGTTAACTTTCCTCGAACTAGTATCGAAAAGTAACTTCTCTATCTGTCTCTACATTCCTACACGACTTAGAAATCTTAGCGACAATCGAATCTTGTAAACGACTTCAACATATACGTACATTTAATCCGTCTCCATTTAATCTCGTATGACAAGCTTCGGTTTAACTCAAAAAGTTTTCAATTCTTGTGCTATAAATTAAATAAACAGTAATTAAACATTTTTGACTGTTTTTGACAGTTTTGACAGAATCCCTACCGTTTCGCATACGTATCGAAAATAACTTTTTTTTCATTCATTTATTCCAATTTATAATTTAAAATCCCTGGTTAAAAATACTGATTGAAAAGAATTGAGAAGCGGTCACTCCATGCAAACTGTATATCTATATATACAAACAAAAGAATTGAAATAATTGAAAAGAATTCGAATTCCATCATTTTTAATTCTTTTCAATCAATATTTTTAAACAGGGATATCGATTCAATTTTAAAAATACACCGATTTAAAATTCGCGGTATAAATTTAAAAATCAAGAAATAAAAAAAAATGATAAATTAAAATATTTTAATTGATAAAAAAAAAATGAAATCCTCATTAATTATAAATTTTTTTTTTATTATTTCGAAAAAAATTGAATACTTCGTACATTCACAGCATTGATGGTATAAACACACGGTACCTTATAATTACAATTATCAACAAAAATTTTCGCCAGTCTCATTATATTCTCACACTTGGCTACACAAGCGCCTCCACTTGCACTTCTACCTTCCCTATTATCATCATCATCATCACCATCAACATCTACGCCATCAAGATAATAAGACCTTCCAAATTTATCACACTCACTTGGATCAAACATATAGAATTTCCCATAATTCTGCATAACCGCAACCGCAAAATTTATCGTGTGAAGAATACCCGCGCAGTTATTTTTAAAGAAAACTCCAAGTGCTTGTGCCAGGTCATGCACCAGTAAAATTCCTGCAGCCGTGTTCCCGTCAATACTCACACTCACCCTAAAGTCGCCCACGATAAAAGTACTGAGTAATTCCGTAGGCGAAAGATTTATCAAACCCGCGCGTTTTATTCGCGCCGAGTCTCGATGCAAGACATCTCCATATTTGATAATAGCATCGATCAAATCTGATGTCCACGTGCTGGGGACATGAAGAACAGCCACCACGATAGCAACCGCCGCCATTGCAGTGCTCTGATAACCTCTACTCGTTAAATCAAACCCCGGACTGTTCATATGACGACTTCCTGTCAATACGCTCATGTCTTTATCAACCTGGAGAAATTCCGTGGCCGCTTTGACGTCGACTGTCTTCATCTGCTTGATTCCTAGAGCAGTTTCTGCTTGCGGGCAGTCGGCAAATGCTTGGAAACCAACCGGACTCGGAAGAGATTCAACAATAAAAGTATTAATTATCACCCGGTAGATTTCGTAGCTTCCGAACTTATCATCCTCGTCAATATTCGATAGAATTGTATCGAAAAGTGGCTCTAAGCATGCGAACCACATAACGCAGGCGACCCCATCAGAGCATTTCAAACCCTGGTCATTTCTTGCCCGTGGGTCGTACAGAAAATAAACCCCGTGGTCTTTCCACAGAGATATCATGTAATTATTTACTTTCAAAATTCCCGCGTTATTCCCCTCGAAGAATAATTCGATCCCTTGGATCAAAGGTGGCGCTGCTGGCGGTGGTTCCCTGACTTTCTTCTCTCCCTTTCCTTCTGGCTCTGGAGGCGCGATTCCGACCAATCCGGACACCGTTTCTTCCACATCGGCTGTCAGCGCATTTACGCCGACGTGAAAAACTCTGATTACGTCAGTAGGTTTTATTTTATCTTTTGCTGATTTAACTTTTGATGATTCGCGGTGAAGTTTACTTCCGATCACTAAGATTTCATCTAGAGTTTTCTTGGTCCAAGTGAGGGAATTTTTGACGACAGACATCGCGAGCGCTACAACACAATTGGAAGCGGACTGACGATTTCTGATTGACGGAGAAAATATATCTGATGATTGATGGATTCCTGCTTGTAGTATTGCGCGCGCTGGGGGTAGTTGTCGGTAGGCATTCAAAGCCGGCAAATTTGAAGGACGAACTGCTGGGCTGGGATCGTATTTCCAAGGGGGTAATTTGTTCCAATCAATCACATCTACTGCATGGATTTCATAGTCTTCTTCTTCGTCAACTAGACTACTCAAGTAATTCGCTGAATGATCGGTAGTCGCAAAACGCATGGCTCGAATTTTGTCAACCGAAGGATCAGCCCTGAATTTAGGAACGTCGGGTAAGAGAATAAAATACTCTTTTGACTTCCAAATTCCGATATGAACATCTCCAAATGTCAAGGCTCCGGAAATGAACTCTTGAAAGAAACTTTCCAAGCCTTTTTGCAAAGTGTTCATTGGAGTTAACTTGGACCCCACTTTTCCAGATTCAACGCAATCGCGTACAGTCAAATCTAATCGTCGGTTGGATAAAAAGAACTCAGGGATTATTTGATTGACCCTCGGGTTCAAAACGTTTCCTAAACGTTCGACAGATTTGCTGTGAAGTTTGTCAGCAGTGACGACAACTTCGTCGACGATTTCTTTTGTCCACGAACGGGGCTCGTAGACTTTGGAAAAAATGACGGCCATTATCGCTAACGCAGCTGTTTGATTCCCGTGATTTTCAGGTGGAAACTTTTCATCACTCACGGAAGTGTTCCCCAGAAGCTGCCAAACTCCTTCGGAAATCTTTGGAAAATTATGCCACAGAGTTTCGTCTGATGTCGTTGGTTTCGGACGCTCGTTTTCGGCGACTCTAGTTTCGTATTCGCTTTCTAACGTCACTGAGTCTAGAACAATGTTCGCGGTGCTATCAAATGTTTGCTGAAGATTTGAAACTAAGGCCGCTAAATTCGTGAACCAAAATACAGTAGCGTTTTCTTCGGCTTCTGAATTAGAACTGGGGTTAAAAGTAAAGAAAATGTCTCCCTCTTTCCAAATGGGCAGCATAATATTGTCTTGGCGTAGAATCCCTGTTGGATTTTTTGTTAAAAATTCTTGGAGCATCGCAGCCAAATTGTCTGAAGTTCCGGTAGCGTTTTCTTCCACTTCAACACTGATCCTGTTGACACCAATGTCGAAGTCATCAACTTCCCGAGGCAGTAAATAAGTTCTGGCTTCTTCCTCTTCTGCCAAATTTTCGACGTTGCTTGCCGCAATTTTCGAGCCTAGTTTCATTATATCATCGACGACTTCTGGTGTCCACAAGAAAGGGCTGTACAATTTAGTCATAGCGAGAGTTACGAGAGCAACGGCAGCTTGGGATTTATCATCCTGATCAACATTTCCGTACAAACAAGCGCTGTCCTCATTAACTTCAGCGAAAGCACCCAATTCCGGCTTAACAGGCTTCGATTTATCTTCTTCTATTTCTTCAGCAGTCATGGGATCGCTGATATCCACAACCTCGAATGCGTGAATATAAAATTCATCAGACTCAGCTTCCCCAGCATTTGACTCAATCATTCGTGCGAGTTCTTCCGGATCGACGGCACGAATGACACAAGCGGCTTCTTCATCTTCTGAATTTTTTTCTCCTCGCGGCCCACGAGGATTCGGATCAAAACAATAATAAGTCGTTTCTTTAGCAGCATCTTCACCTTCTACTTCAGGAACCTGATCATCGTACTTCCATATTCCCACCACCAGGTCCTGGAATTCAACTATACCGTACTGATGGTCGGTAAAAAAATTTTTTATACCGTCAGCTAAAGCAGGAAATCCATCAGCAGAATTACCGACTACCGCAGCTTCGTCAACGCGGATCTTAACCCTCTGGTTATTGACATAAACGTTACGTTTCAAATTTCTTAGAGTCAATTGTTCGTCTACGTCATCGTCAGGAATGCACCACTTGAAATAACCGTCTCCGTCTCGTATAATTTGATCAACGGCCATCTTGGTCCAATCCTGAGGCGCCATTTTGTGAGCGTTGATCAACGCGACTACCGGGATCGCGATTCCTTGCATACCGGCATTTTCCAAATCCTCGTCTTCATTGGAAATCGTTCCTTGTAGAACCCAAGTCCTGCCAGCTTCCCCTGGCTCAAACTCCCGCCATTTTCTAGTACCGGGTACGTCATCTGCTAAACTGACACTTCTGACAATAAACCTGTCATTTTTATTAGTTTCCAGATTTCTTAAATAATTATCTGCCAATAAATCAATGGTAGGAAACCGTATGACGCAACATTTACCATTGACTTTTTTTTTAATTTCCAAATCTTCCTTCTGCTCACGACTTTTGGGTTCCTCGCCTACTCGGCCGCCATTTGCATCACACTGCCGTGGATCGAATAGATAATAGCAGCCATCTTGCGACCAAATGGCCGCGGCCATAGACGAACACTCGATAACCCCTTCTGTGTTTATCAGAAAAAATTCAACGAGCGCTTGTTTTAAATTTAGTACTTCCGGTACTTTGGAGGCTAGAGTACCAGTTACAGTCATCAGATCTACGTCGACAAATAAATTTCTTCCATCTACTTGTATTTTGCGATCATTGAAATCGATTGCGCGCTTAGCGGAATTGGTATTTTTGGCCTCTAAGTACAGAGCGTCACCTAGTGATAAAATTTCATCGAGTTTAGGACGCAGCCATGTTCTTACCGGGTGGATTTTCTTTATTGCCAATGCGGCGATACAGTTGGCGACATTTTGTGCGCCCTTTCCTTGGTATACTTCGCTCATTTCATGGGTCCATACATGAAGAATAGCCCGATCTTGAGACAATTCATGGAATGTCGAGGGAACATTGACCTCAATGTCATAATAATCATAACCAGTATCAAAATTATTTTGATCGATCAATGGATCACGTGCGAAATTCATGTCAATATTATAATTAGATATTGTAATTGATAATGGCTCTGTATTGACAACAGGCTGAATTTTTTTAAATTTTAAATTACGTGTCGCCTTCGCGTTATTTTTCCCGTCAGCTCTATCATGACGCGTGTAGACATTTTTATTGGCAGTTAATTTATTTTTATTGTCGGGCAATGAACGATTTATTAAATTAATTCGTACGATTGTTACTTTGTCGATACAATAAGAGGAGTCGCATGGCTGATTTATATTCATTAAAAATAATTCAACGAGGTCATTTATATCTTTGAAGAGCATAAGGCACGCAGAGTCGCTTGGAGAAGTGGCTCGACGGACCAAGTCCTTGCAAGACGCTGGGTTGAAGTACCAACACTTCAATCCTCCTTCTTGCGCTGAAGTATGCCGCCAGATGGCGACAGAAGTGCCCTGAGTTGTCAATACTCCCGCTTCGTGATCTTTGAAAAAATTTTTTACCCCTTCTACCAGCACCGGGCAGCCCACAGACTCAGTAAATAAATTACCGCACACTTTATTCGGCTCACAATAAATGCAAACCTTGTAATCGTTTATAAAAAATTCTGGATACACTAATTTTGTCGTCATATATGTACCAGATTTTATGCGATTACGGGATTGACTCAAGCGAAATAATTTGTCTCCATGTTCCAGGACCTGGTTAACAAGATCTTCAGTCCAGTCTTTTGGCTTAAATAGTCGACTGAAAACAATTGCGACAACACAGCACGCAGTTGCTTGCTGTCCACGACTTGCGAATTTAAAATGTCTATCAAATATTGAATAATTACCGCGTAAAATTGCCATACTTGGTGAAAGTACTTGAAATTTGTACCACTTTTTCGGTAACTTTTTTTTATACACTGGATAATTATCATCTTCTGTTTTATTAGATTCCATTTCACTTAAAAATTTTTTAGTCGAAATTATAAATTACTAGGTTAGTTAAATGTGTTTATTAAATTAACAAAAGAGTTACGCGTAAATAATCGATAATTCAAACCTGCAGTCCTCTGATGAAGTTCGAAAAAATACAAGACTCAATTTCAGGTTATCTATCTTTGGGTAAATCGAACTTGTCCTAGAGAGAATAAACTTCGGAGACTGCCCCTACTACAGAACATTTCCAAACTGCGCATGCGTAAAGAAAAGTGATCACCAGTACCCTAGTTGTCTGCGTCTTTATATAACTATGGGTCTTGCTGCAGACACTGGTATAGAGTTTTAACTTGTAAGTTTTGTGCAAGACTTAAGAAAAACTTTGTGTTATGTCGTACTTGAAGAATTGCGCAAGAATATTGAAGACATCTTGTTCAAGGTGCATTGGTACAGTGGCTTGAGCAAATCTTGCACCAGAAATTACTTGCATTTACTGACGCATATCTTGCGGCAGATCTGCTCAAGAAGTCTCATATTACACTTCTGTCTCTGCCACTTTACCCCCATCATTGGCATACGATACGGGGTCCTGGGGTGAAGTGACAGAGACAGAAGTGAGATATATAGACAGTGTAATATAAGACTTCTTGAGCAGATCTGCCGCAAGACATGCGTTAGTGTCTGCAAGTAATTTCTGTTGCAAGACTCGCTCAAGATGCGCATAAGTAACTTTACTACCATATCTTTAGCAAGACATCTTCAATGTTCTTTTGTACAATATCATGTGCAAGTCCTGCAACAATCTTGTCTTAGAATCTTGCATTAATATCGTTGCAGATTGATAGCTATATAAAGACCTAGACACCCAGTGGTCTTCCGCAAGATACTTTAATAAAAATAGTACAAGACCTGCAAGATTGTCTTGTGTACGTCATCTTGAGCAAGTTCTTGTAGTATCTATCAAAAGATTCTTGTGATCAGTGCCTTGACCAGCAGCTAGTGATGGAGATGTTCTTAAATAAAAAATTGTCTACCGTTATTTCTTAATAATATACAACATATATGTATTTATTTTTAAAATTTTTTATTATAGCTTTGTAGATAAACCATAAAATAATATTTACATAAATAACAAGATTTCATTATAATTATTCAGAGATTAATCATGAAAAAAAAAAAGTTATATATTTATATGAAACAATTTTTCTTGATATATAAATAATAATCATATAATTCTATAATAAAGTATTTAAATTTTAACTAAGCTCATTTTACTGCTTTGAATATATTTACAATAATTAATAAGTAATAATAATTATAATAATAATAATAATAATAATAATAATAATAATAATAATAATAATCATAATAATAATAATAATAACTTTGTATCTACTAAAATATTCTAGTCTAACCAGATCATTATAACAAGTTTACCAAAAAATATCTACACGTAAAAATATAATTCGTATATTTTTATCCACATATATATGCTTATAGTCATAATATATACTTATATATTAATAACACACTAATAAGTGTGCGTATTTATATATATATAAACAATGTTATACTGTTTGATCATCATTGTTTAGATAATTTGTAAACATCAACGAAGCTCATTGAAAAAAGCTTCAACATTTTAAATTTATAAGTGTGTGCATTTCTAATTAAAGCTTAATGAGTTTTTATTAATTAACGCACACTTTACTTGGTTTATTAAAACGATGACAAATATATAATAATAATAATAATAGTGTATAATTAGAATTTCATTTTAGTTTCTTTAAATTATTAAGGGCATTCTCAGACACTACCCCCCCCCCCCTCCTCACATTTTTCAAAAATATGCAATGGCTCAAATTTCATAATCGCATCTAATCATGAAGTTATCTGACGTCTAATAATTTTTTCAAAACGATGTTATAAAAGAAATATTTGAAAAATTGCACTTATAGTTTTTTTAATTTTCTACATGTGCATTTTTTTAGTTTTTTTTTTTTTCTAATTAACGATCGAAAAAAAAAATTCGAAAAATTGTTAATTGTATGCTAACTTTAGGATCATAGATTTTACTGAAATTTATTTTTCAAATTTCGTATAACTTCCACTTGATATAAACTTTAAGTCATTTTTTAAAAATTCTGTCTCACTGAAATTGCAACTCATCCATTTTTCAATTAATGCTTTAATTAATTTTCAATCAATTAATAAAATTTCGATACGTTTATGGCAATCGAGCCATTGAAAATTTTCAAAAACTGCGGGGTACTGTCTGAAAATAGCCTCAATTTTTAATTTTTATAACGTGACTTATAAATTTTTAAATCAACGTACACAACAGTCTCATTGATACAATAACTTCCACAATTACAAACTTTATTAAGATGTACAGAAAAAAATTATTTTTTATACAAGCATTTTTTAAATTATCTAATATTTCATATTTACTATACTTTTGGCTATGTTGTGGATTGTATTGCTGTTATGAAAAATATATATACTAATTTATTATATATTTAAATTTAATACAGCAAAAAATTATTATTTATTTATATATAAGTATATATGTATTTATAAATTTAGTTTCTTGTGCTAATTACGGCAGAATTTTTAATTCTTTGAAGATTATTTAACAGTCTGCGTTCAATTATATTTATATATATTTATATCATACAATATAATGGTGCCAAAATATATTTTTTTTATTTAACCTCAAAAATTTAATTTTGTCGAAACAATTTCCGGTGAAATTTTTATTCTAGAGGGCGTTCATTGATTTCTTTGTTCTGTTAACGGATTAACCAATAACTTTTTTTAAGTATATTTGTAAATAATTATATGGTTTATCAAAACTATTGAATTTATTGACAATAATTTTATTTTATTTATTAATTGGCTATTGGCCGTAATGGTCCACATGCCTGAATTTTCTTAAATAAGATTCTATAAGTCTTCAGTTAAATTATTAAGACACTGCAAAGTTTCCTGATTAAAAACTCCGATTAAATCCGATTGGAAAATTTTAATTGGAGGTAATCGGAAAATTTCGATTTAATCCAATTGAAAGTTAATCAAAAAATAAATTTATTATTTTCCAATTAAATCTGATTGGAAAATTTCAATCGCATTCAATTGGAAAATAATTTGAAAAAATACTATTGTTCTTTGATAGAATCCAATTAAAAAATTTCTATCGAATTTAATTAGAAAATAATCGAAAAATAAATTTATTATTTTCCGATTAGATCTGATTGAAAAATTTCAATCGGAATATTTCGGAAAATAATAAAAATTGTTTCCAATTAACTCCGATTAAAATTCAATCGAATACTTGGAGCGCTTCGGAGAAATTCTAATTAAATTTTTGTTTCGGATTGAATCTGATTCGGTTTTAATCGGAGTTTCTAATCAGGGTAAACAATGCGATACAATAGAACATTAAACTGATTGTTTTAATTTTAATTATAAATATCACTTGCAAAACATCGAGTTCTTTAATTAAATAATTTTTTTTTTCAGTCAAAACTCATATTTTTTATTAATACATTTTCCTATAATTTGAGGTTAGATTTATTATGAAACAATAATTACTAATTTGAACAATCTTACTGTTTCCTATTTTTTACATATAATTTAGACATAATTTGAACGTTTCGTAGTCAAGAATTTCTTCCAATTCTATATTTAAAAAATATATCATATTAATTAACGTTAATGAACTTTTTACACTTAATGGTGGCCATCTATGATTTAAATACCAACTTATATTTTGAGGCAAGTGTTTTTTGATACAAATCCCACTCGTAAAAATATATATTTCGACACCATATTTATATTTGCTATGTTTTTTATTTTATAAACTAAATTTAACAGAATAATTAATAAGCGTTAGCTTTTAAATTATAAAAGTAGACAGTAAGGAAGATTAGAATTTTATTTATTTATTTTTTTATAAATATTTAAAACTTATTAATTAATGCCTCATATATTTGTCATGTTTCGCATCAATTTAATAAACAACTTAATTTTTTCTCGGGAACTCTGACTATTTCTAATTTTTTTAATCCGAATCTAATAAGTGCTCATACTTTCACTTTGTAGAAAAAAAAACTGAATTCTAGTTTGAGCTCTCGGTAAAAATACTCATATATAATCATATATTTATATATCATCATATTTAAATATTTTTCCAGAATGTCAATATCTATTTACTATTTTAATTATTTGGTCCCACAAAAAATTCCACGATCTAAATAAAGATTTCTAATTAGGACAGGTTCAGTTCTTTTTTTTAAAACCCCGATCACTAATTAGAGTAGAAGTAACATTTGGTTCCACTGCTTAATTTTGATACATTTAATATTTTATATCTTCTTTGCACAATTTTTTCGCGCCAAAAAAATTTTTCATTCTGTGTCTAAAAAAAAAAATTTATTCTAATCCGGTGATTAAAGTTTCTCTGAACGCATTAAAAAATTAACTGTCACTGCGCACATAGCAAATAAATTTAAAAAATTTTTGAGTGGCCAAAAAACGGTACCTCTACCCTATGATTTAATATTTTAAAAATAATATACTTGAGTTTAAATTTGAACATGACCGAGGAATATTCGTGAGGTTCTATAGGAATGTGGAAAAATTTTACTTAATAAAGCAGACTTATGTTCCATCAATAAAAATTGTACGTGTATGTAATAAATTCAATGTAAAATTTAAAAAAAAAGTTTGTATGTATAAACAGAGAAAAAAAATTTATCAGACAATTCAAGTGATAGTAGAGTTCCTGGAAAGTTTCCACATGACGATAAACGTTTATCTTTGTAATATGCTTTCAAATTATTATCATTATTTATTCATTTATGTTTTATTCTTTCATTTATTTTTTTTCTTTCATTAATTCGCATACTCGTTAGTTACAAAACCACAAGATCACTCATTCGAGCTTCGTTCGACATTACTTTACTTAAAACAAAAAACTTTCTATACCGACACTTACTTACTAACTTAATAATAAACAAAAAAAATTAATTGATAATTATATACATTAAAAAAATATTACCCCATATTTAAACGTAAGTTAGCATCGTAATTTAAAAAAATTAACGAGTATTAACTATCACGGTTGGGATGCTTGGCAAGAAATCTTCGAGGCCATGGCAATGGCCAGTCATATTGTCTTGGTACAGTCGCACCAACATTTTTTTCGAAGTATCTGAACAATGGGAACCACCATAATCGTGCCAAAAAATTATTTGGTCCATATTGCTGTAATTTGAAAATTATTTATTAATTCATATACTTAAGTAAATATCATTTCGTATTTTTATTAATAATTAAAATGACCGGCTTCAAAACTAGCATTGTTCTGAAACAATCTGACCCTAACCTCAAAATTTACTCAAACAATGGTAATATTATACTATATTTACAACAGTTGAATTAAAATTTAGTAAAAATTGATGATTTCATTCATGGTCGGACTTGAAAACGTCTTATTTGTTTAATAATAATAATTTTTTAACCAGAGTCTGGGCTCGAGTTGAGAAGATTTGTATCGAACTCAAGTACTGGCCAGGATTAGATTCAAATCCCATTAACTCGGACAGTTGGTCTACGGAGAAGCGGAAATTTCTTAGAAATTCCGACTTACCTTGGCGAATTTGAATTACGGTAAAAATATGGCAAAAATGGCGGCATTTTTACCGCCAACTTGCGGCAATTTCAGTATTTTACCATAAAATGGAGTATTGAATTGTAGAAAATAAAAACCATATGGGTGCCTACAGTAAAAAATGCTGTAAATTACGATAAATTGTCGTATTTTACCCTCATACACTTAAATTACCGTAAAATGCAACATATTTGTCGTATGAATGCTGTCTCTTACGGCAAATTATGGAAAATTGTGGTAATTTACCGTAATTCAAATCCGCCAGGGTATCGAATGCCCCTTCTCCTTTGAAAGAGTAAATGACACGCATGCGCTGTTACATTGACATGTAAATATACACAGACATACAAATGTATATCATCGAGTGGGAGACATTGTAGCTCGTAGTGGGGATAAAGATTGAGGAGAAGTTCCGAGTTAATGGAATTCGACTGTATAAAATAATTATTAATTAATTATTATCATAAATAAATAAAAAATGATGTTAGTAATACCTTCAATTGCGCGTTATTTGCTAATGTGTGATAAATATACCACAATCGTGTGGTAACCCAATATGCAATAATAACGTCAACGGTGTAATGACAATGTGCTATTAACACCATAATAACACCAAGAAATGCTGTTATTCCAGCAATCCAGTGCACTGGTTGACATCTTTTTGGTGAGTCTATAAATAGACATAGATAAATATAATTGTAAAGATATGTATAGTTATTTTATCAATGATTGATAACACTTACATTCTTTGATAATCAGGTAAGAAAGTACAAGAACAACGGTATGACCGCTAAAAATAAAATCACCGCAGTAAGTATGCTTGCCGTTTATCGACAATCCAAAACCTGATATCAGCTGCAGTACACGTTTAGTTATAATAAGCGGCGTTGTATGATTTAATTTAGGACTACAGTAATATGTTTTACTAGACATTGGCAGGACTGTCACATAAAATGTTATACTTCTCATCATATACAATAGACCCATTAATATAAATATCCGTCTCACAACTATAAACCTAGAAAATATTATTATTATTATTATTATTATTAATATATTTATTTACAATA